>VHKM01000722.1:0-560000 GCA_007210695.1 Neogobius melanostomus
GCTATGTCCGTCAGACTCAAATTAGGTTATACAATTATTGAAATAGACTATGGTGGTGGATGACATGCTTGAATGTCTTACAATTGAAACTGCCAACAAAGACTAAAAAGAAAAAATATTATGTAATAAACACCTGGATCTAATATAGATGTTTTTCTAATTGCATAGAGCGGAGCACTTTTCAGTCATATCAGAAGCTCATGTTGTGTGGGGGAGTCTTATACATCGTCTGCTAACCCAAATAAGCACAGAAAGACTGACAAATTTATAATTACTCTTTTCCAGTATATGGTTTGTTTCTTTAATAACTAAACCGGTAGAATCACAACCATAGTTGTACTTTGATTTTGATAATATTTTTTCCAAATGAAATAGAAAGTAATTACAGTTCAGCGGACTCTCTGATAAATGATATCAGTTGATCACTTCCAGTTTTTGTATTACATAAAATGAATATCAAAAAACTGAAAGATGAAACATTGGTTTAAAGAGTTTAAACAAAGCAAACCATTGATGCGATTGTTAAAAATGGAGCTGCATTAACGCCAGATTGGAGTATTGTATACAGAGAGAAAAGCACTAATAAGCATATGATGGAGTTGTACAGATATGAAAAAAATTGCCCAATGAAGAAAGGTACAGTAAAAACGAAGTGGGCAAAGAAAACCCATGGATGTTTAAAGGGCCCTGGTCACATGGCGCATTGATCGCAGCGACTTTGTCCCCATTTGTTCTGCGCCAAAATAAGAAATCGGCCAAATCAGTCGCAAAGATCGCAAAGTAACCTTTAAGAAATCCGCATCACAGGTCAACAATAGAGTACGGGCTCTGCGGACTGGATTGCAGTTGATTTGGATAGTGGTCCTAATGCTGAGTGGTGCAAGGGAATGAAAACGAATGGTGAGAGGCTGTGTTTGAGCGGCTGCTGTGGAGTAGTGTTTTCACGGGGCAAACAGCGTTGATTGCGGGCAGTGGTGCGGACTTAGAGTGCTACAAACCGGCTCAGACAAATATTTAGAATTTTATTTCGGGCTCGGGTCGGACTCGGACACATTCAGCGCGTTAAAACAAATCAAATGGTGTAAAAATTTAAAATGGCCTGTTTAGTTGACTAGCAGTTTCGTTTTTTGTGGGAAAAGATACAATAAACTGGGCCCAGTGACTTTTACGCACCAAAGCTCAGCAAGACCTGAGCTCAGGCCCAGCTTCTGTTCTGACTTCTGACTCTGTCGTTGCGGTGTGTAGTGATACACACGGACGGGCTCGGCGTAGCTGCTACCCGCCACAATATTTAATTTAACAGTGCATCCGGAAAAGTACTTACAGCGCTTCACTCTTTTCCACATTATTGTTATATTTACAACCCTAAACGGTAAAAGATTTTTATTTTGAATTTTTTACTGAAAGTTCAACACACAAGTAACAGACAAACTGTGAAGTGAAAGCCAAATGATACAAGATTCTGTTAATTTTTTCAAAAATAGAAGTGAAAAGTGGGGAGTGCATAAGTAGTTTCACACCCGCATTTCCGGAGTGCATTAAATGCCCTTTATAACATTCCTAATGACTGCAGAATGTTTCACACCTTGCCACTAACCATTAAAAATAGAGGCCACAGTGTGTATCTTACTGTCAGTATAATTCCCAAGCTGTTCTTGTGAGGGGCCTCAAGCATATGGTCAGGTGTATTGGTCATAAGCCAACTATCATGAAGATCCATAACACCCAGACGGGTTCCGATGATAAAGTTTATTTTGAGAAGTTATAAAGCTGGGTTAGGTTATAAACATTTCCAAGCTTTGAATATCTCTCAAACGTACAGTTAAAATACGATCATCCAGGGAATAGAAGAGTGTGGCATCACTGCAAACCTACAGACCCGGCTGTTCTCCTAAATTACTTGACCGAACAAGGGACCGCACTGACCAGGCTGTTTACACTTGAAGCTGATGACCCTGGATGAACTGCAGTGAGCTCAGGTGGGGGAGGAAACTGTGCACAGGACAAACTTTAGTCGTTACACTGCACAAATCTGGCCTTATGGCAGCAGTGGCAGAACAAGCGATTTTTGAAAGAAAAAACCATAAGAATGTTCCCGTTATTCTGTTTGCTAGAGCCACCATGTGGCCTCATTGTTTGGCTCAATGCCAGATTTATAGTCTTAATCATTGCTATTCTCTGTAATTACTGGGCCAAAATTTCACATAAAACAAAAAGCTGTTCACAAAGTTCAAAGTCATTATCTTCCAGACATTTGACATATGTGTAATTTTTCCTCACAAAGGCGTTCCAAAAGTAGGAGAACAATATTCAAAAACTGTGCTTTTGATGTTGGCAGTAGAAAGGACTTTCAACCATAAAATTCACATGTTCAGGTTTGTGAATCCAATCACTGTCAATTTGATGATCAGAGAAAATTGGACATTTTCTTTTGGAAATTTTCTTTCAAAAACGGTTTCTCTCCCATAGGTTGTATTGACACCTTGCCCTCCAACTTGAAATAGAATTCTTAACGTGAACGCAACCTATCGTGACAGTTTAGGGCCTGTCACAATTGGCCGCAGGCACTTAATGCGATTGTGTGCAGGTCAAAATATGAGGTCGGTGGAACACTCTTAGTGGCGGTCCGATTTGCGACTGAATATAGCCGGCGCAGGCCGCTACAGTCGCGAGAATGGTAAAGAAATCGTCTCAGTCCGCAGATTGGTGAGAGGACTGTTTGTGAGCGACAATTATCAGTTCCTCGTAGAGCCTAGACGCTGTTCCTCTTCCCCCGTTTGTCTAGAGCGCGGATCCGGGCCGTTTTTTTCTGTCGATCCCGGCCCTTGGAGGGGGCGGGAGATGGGAGGTGGATCGTTAAACCCGCTGTTACTCGCGTGGGAGAGTGATTTCAATACTTGTCAAAACTTCTCTCAGCCGTGCGCTTAGAGCGACGCTACACCCAGACACTTTAAACAGTTTTCACACATTTCTCTGGCAGTATGCGCGGGCGCTTCACGGAACCCATTTAACCTGCTAAAAAGAGCCACGTTTGCCCTCTCTCTTTTCAACACAGCTTAGTGTTATAGTGTGTATTTTGATCAAATGGGATAATCATGTGTTTAAAGCGGCTGCACGGTTTTGGAGAAAAGCCTGTTGAAGTGATGTTTACGCAGCAGCGTATTGTTGTCACAGCACATGGCGCGCTGCGCTTTCACACCGCCACACAGAGCTTCCTTGCACGGGTCCATTTTTGGAGACCCGCCACCCATCCACTACAGCACCTACCCGCCTGTAAACCCGTGATTATATTTGAAGATTTAAATCCGCACCGCCCGGACCCGTTAACATTCTACCGTTAACCACCCGTGCCCGGTGATAAATCACACCAAATTAAAAGCTTATATTGAAGCACTTTATTTTTTTCATCTGAACGAAACAACGTGCGGCTAACTGGGGTTGAATGCTTAAACTTGGTTACATCGGTGCGGGTTGATGCCTGTGTCATTGTCAATCTGTAGTGTGCGCACATGTGCGGTGATCAGTGACGTGCGGTGAGGTTTGTTGCCTGTGTGAGGCACAGGGCTATTGACTCCAATATTAAAGTAAACAAACTTACAGGAAATAAAGCAACTTCTGTCTCTGGTAATTGTCTTCAAATAGCAAAACATTTAAAATAAAATACATTCTACGATATTGCAAATAAAAATTGAAAAAAAATATGAACTGACCGGGATGCACCCCCCTCCAATTTGAATTATTGAACAAACCTGATTGCGCCACGCGGGCAGTGCGTTAGTGTCGGGACATGTTCAGTATAAAGACTCGTTCTACGAGCATTTGCATCCATAAAATGTCAGTCTAATTAGGTTTTCCTTTTACGACTCCTTGACTTTTAAATTGCCTCTCCTAAACCGTGCAGAATAATTAAAACAGACTGGGTTTCCACGTGTATTACCTACATATGCAACTCCTATAGCTTTTCCAACAGGAACATTTCCAAATTAAAATTGAGAAATTGCAAAAGTTATACCTACATAAAATGGGAACAAACACATCGTTCACAATACAGACTGTCTCTTGCTCCCCCAAGTTTTTAACCAAAATCATTAGAGAAAACTTACTCAACAGTAGATGGGACCAATTCATAGATAAGCATAAACTAATCAAATGGAGGGTTCAGTGGGTTCGGCAGCAAGCGTTCAACTTTCAATGGCCAATATCGGATGCAATTAAAAAATTACTAATAGCTTAGAGGGCAAGAAACATGCAGCTGGAATATTCATTGACTTGTAAAAAGCATTTGATACACTAAATCATTCATATTATTAAAAAAATTAGAAGATATGGCATAAGGGGAGTTGCTTTGAGCTGGTTCAAGCTCAATTTAACGTGGGAGACAACTTGTATGTGAATGATTGGGGGAGTTACATCAGATATTTGGATATTGGTTGTGTGGTCCCACAGGGGATCTGTTTACCCAAATTGTTCAATAATTATATGAAAATAATTGTATCATAATTATTAAATTGTCAATTTTTGCAGATGACACAACATTCTATCTAATGACATTATGTATTTTAGTAACTAACATAAATCTGTGAATAAGGAAATAAAAAACTATGGATGGACATTAATAAATTGTCCCTTTCAACTTTTAAATAAAACAAATGTAATGTTTTTTGCTAATTTAATGGGAACCGGACTCAGTAAAATAGACGGTAGCTTAGATACAGTATCAGAAATTATTCTTAGGTCACATTGACAGTAAATTAAGCTTGGAAAACCACATTAAGACACATACAAGGTTAAAGTCTCCAAAAGTTAATCTCTATCATTAATAAAGCAAGTTTTTCTTAAATTTACAATGCATATTTTGTTATATGGTTAATTAGTTTGCCATATCTAAATTACTGTGTAGAAGTTTGGGGCAATAACTAAAAGCACACCCCCTGTTATTACTCCAAAACGGGCTATAATAATTATGCACAAGTGGATTTGTTGATTCACCTAATATATTATTTTTTGCAGCCTGAAATGTTAAAATAAATGCTTGATTTTTTCTACCCCTTGCTCAATTATGTTAAAGTCAACAAAAATGTGCTACTGCAAGATACAAATTGCTTTTTACACAAAACAGAAGGGGGCTATAATTTGAGGGGGTGTTGATAAACTTTTAAAGGTTTCAAGCATTCCACTAGAAAGTATGTCGTGTCTGTATGTTGGAGTTAACTCTGAACAAAAATTGGCGGGAGAGCTAACAATGTTCCAAATTATTCCATCATTTCAAATCAGATATAAAAAAATGGTATGGTCAAAGTACCGGAAGAGGAACATAGTTACTTGATTGCTAGATGGGTTTACAAAATGCTGTTATACTTAAAGGTTCGCCAGCTTCAAGGTAATGGGATGGAAGGTCTATTTGTGGTTGTTACTATTATACTATTGCAGTTGTTATTATTGTATTATTGTCATGGTATTATTATTATTCATTATTGTTGTTATTATTGTAGGGTTACAGTAATTCAGTTAATAAGAAATACGGACATGTTAAGTAATATCTTACATCAACTAATGTCTTGACGTTGTTTTATTTATTTATATATTATTTATTCTTGTTTTCTTATGTTTATTGATAGCTATTAATAATTGTCATATTTAGTAAAAGAATTGATTAGGCGGGTCATTGTAATTTGTTATTTGACCATTTTTATTGGCAATGTGTCATTATTATCCCTCTCATTTTAACAGCTAGGATTAATACCTAACTGCTATGATATTCTATGATAATTCTTAATCCATTCAGACAGCCGTACTGCTATTGATGCTGATGTGGTAATATAGGATTATTACTTAGAATAGAAACATGCACATATCATGTAACTCCGCATTCAACATAACCTATGTACAGGGCAGAATGTGGCCGGACTGCTCGGAGGAAACCTCTTTCTGGCAGCAGACTCTAAATCTTAATAAATGATGATGGTTCTGTGCTCGGGGGCTTGCTCTCCTCATGGCAAGCAGGTTCCAGACACAGGAAAGAAAAAAGAAGAGCCCCAACTCCTTTTACCACACACATTAAGGAATAATTCTTATCATGGCTTCAATCAGTCTTGCTTATTATTATACCTTTTCATGAATAAATGTGGTATATTATGTATCCATTAAAAACACTTTGATACAGAGTAATGCTATATGGGCTGTAATTGATGATGGCTGAATAAACAAGTAATACAACATGGCAATAAAGTATAGCAACACAATTATTTCACTTGTTATAAAGTGTAACATACTGTGAATGTTGGACACAATGTAATTCGGATTTGTTTGACCTTGTAATATGAACCAACTTAATTGTCAATTGTTTTGTAAGATTAATAAGAACTACCTAGTGTTATGTTGCAACCACATTATTAATTTGTATCATGAACAGGGGTGTGGTAGTCATACGCTTGTCTTCTTCCTACTCCTTTTCCGGCGCTAGAATGTTATTTATATCTATTATTATTATTTGTTTAATATCATTCTGGCTTTTTGTGCCTGTGTTTGTGCAGCTCGAAATAAAAAAAATAAATCAATCATTATATATATTATACTATATATATATTTATATGATATATTTATAAATTATATATATTATATATGGCTAGGTTTGTAGGAGTTGCTGGGGCTTCTGCTGCTCCTTCGGAGGTGCCCTGAGCCCCCTCCTTGTTTCTGCTCGTTCTGTCTGCCTAAGGCTCTGTACATGGTTGTACATATGTGCCATATAAATAAACTTTTGCCTTGCCTTATTACATATTACACCCTTATTACACTATTGCACCCTTATTACACTCATTACTTCCCTTATTACACCCTTATTACACTAGTGGCACCATTATTACACCCCTAGGACGCTATTGCACCCCTATTACACTTTTACACCCCTATTTACACTTAAGTGACAACCACTATTACACCCTAGGACACTATTGCACCCCTATTACACTATTTACACACCTATTACACCCCCTATTACACTATTGACCGCATTAACCCCCTAGGACACTTATTACACCGCTATTAACATCCTTATTGCAACCGCTATTAACTTTACACCCCTATCTACACTATTTCACCCCTATTTACACTTTACTTCCCATATTTACACTATTTACTTCCCATTAACTTTCCCTTTACCCCCTTAATTACAACTATTGCACCCATTATTTACACTATTACTTCCCTATTACACCCTTAATTACACTATTACACCCTTTACACTAGTGCCCACTATTACACCCTAGGGACGCTATTGCACCCCTATTAACACTATTACACACCTATTACACCCTATTAACTATTGGCAGCCGCAATTAACCCCCATAGGACACTATTGCACCGCTCATTTAATCCTTATTGCACCGCTATTAAAACTATTACACCCCTATTACACTTATTACACCCCCTATTACTACTATTTACTCCCCATTACACTTATTACTTCCCTATTACACCCCTTTTACCTATTTGGCATCCTTATTACAACTGTTACTTCCTATTTACACCCTTATTACACTATTTGCACCCTTATTACACTTACTTCCCTATTACACCCCTTTACACTAGTGCACCACTATTACAACCCCTAGGACGCTATTTGCACCCCTATTACACTTATTTACAACCCCTATTACACTATTCACCCCTATTACACTATTAATCCATATTACACTATTACTTCCCTTTACACACTTATACACTATTTGCCGGCCCTTATTACACTATATTCCCTATTACCACCCTTATTACACTATTGCACCCTTATTACACTTATTACTTCCCGTATTACACCCTTATACACTATTGCGCCCTTATTAACACTATACTTCCCTATTACACCCTTATTACACGATTGCGCCCTTATATACACTATTAACTTTCCCTATTACACCCTTATTACACTATTACTTCCCTATTACACCCTTATTCACGATTTGCGCCTTTATTACACTATTACTTCCCTATTAACACCCTTATTACACGATTGCGCCCTTATTACACTATTTACTTTTCCCTATTACACCCTTTATTAACTACTATTATTCCCTGTTACACCCTTATTACAGATTTTTGCGCCCTTATTACACTTTACTTCCCTATTTACACCCTTATTACACTATTGCACCCTTATTACACTATTACTTTTCCTATTTACACCCTTATTACACATATTGCGGCCTTATTACACTAATTACTTCCCTATTTACACCTTATTACACGATTGCGCCCTTATTACACTATACTTCCCTATTTACACCCTTATTTCACGATTGCGCCCTTATTTCCTATTACTTCCCTATTTACACCCTTATTACACTATTACGCCTTTTTACACTATTACTTCCCTTTACACCCTTATTACACATATTACTTCCTATTACCCCTTATTACACGCTTGCGCCCTTATTACACTATTACTTTCCCTATTACACCCTTATTCACTTATTACTCCCTATTACACCCTTATTACACGAATTGCGCCCTTATTAAAAACTATTACTTCCCTATTCACCCTGTATTCACTATTACCACCCCTATTGCAACTATTATTCCACTATTACCACCTTATTAACACATTATTACCCTATTACACACCTTTACAACGATGCGCCTTTATTACACTATTACTTCCTATTAACCCTTTATTACACGCTTTGCGCCCTTATTACACTATTACTTTCCCTAATTACACCCTTATTACATATTACTTCCCTATTCACCCTGTTTACCGATTGCGCCCTTTCACTATACTTCCCTATTACACCCTTATTACACGATTGCGCCCCTTATTACACTATTACTTCCTATTACACCCTTATTACATATTACTTCCTATTACCCCTTAATTAACACGATTGGCCCCTTATTACACTATTACTTCCCTATTACACCCTATCCTATTACTTCGCCTTTACACCCTTATTACACGATCCCTTATAAACTTACTTCGCCTATTACACCCTTATTACACTATTACTTCCCTTTACACCCCTTATTACACGCTTTGGCGCCTTATTACACTATTTACTTCCCTATTTACACCCTTATTACACTATTACTTCCCTATTACCCCTTATTACACTATTACTTCCCTATTGACACCTTATTTACCGATGTGCGCCCTTATTACCTATTACTTCCCTATATACACCCTTATTACCACTATTACACCCCTATTTGCACTTTTACTCCCTATTACACCTTATCTACACTATTAACTTCCCCTATTACACCCTTATTACACGGATTGCGGGCCCTTATTCACATTTACTTCCCTATACACCCTTATTACCACGCTTGCGCCCTTATTACACTATTACTTCCCTATTACCACCCTTTTAACTATTACTTCCCTATTACACCCTATATTACAACGATTTGCGCCCTTATTACACTATTTACTTCCCTATTACACCCTTATTACACCGATTGCGCCCTTATGTACACCTAATTTACTTCCCTATTTACACCCTTATTACACTTTTACTTCCCTATACACCCTTATACACGATTGCGCCCTTATTACACTATTACTTTCCCCTATTACACCCTTATTACACTATTACCCCTGATTACACCCTTTATTACACGCTTGCGCCCCTTATTACACATTACTTCCCTATTACACCTTATTTACACTATTACTTCCCTATTACACCCTTATTACCACGATTGCCGCCCTTATTACACTATTATTCCCGTATTAACCTTTTACACTATTTACACCCCTATTTGGCACTATTAGTTCCCTATTTACACCCTTAATTACCACTGATTACTTTCCCTTATTAACCCTATTACACCGATTTGCGCCCTTATTACACTATTAGCTTCCCTTTACGACCGCTTATTACACGCCTTCCCTATAACACCCTTATTACACTATTACACCCCTTATTACTCTATTTTACACCCTTATTACACTATTTTGCCACCCTTATTACACTATTACACCGTTTTACCACCCTTATTACACTATTGCGCCCTTATTACACTATTTACTTTCCCTATTACACCCTTATTACACGTATTTAGTTCCCTATTACAGCCCTTATTACACGATTGCGCCTTTATTACACTATTACTTCCCTATTACACCCTTATTACACGATTGCGCCTTATCTACACTATTACTTCCTATTACACCCTTATTACACTATTTACTTCCCTATTACACCCTTATTACACTGATTGCGCCCTTATTACCTATTACTTTCCCTATTACACCCTTATTACACGAATCTTGCGCCCTTATTACATATTACTTCCTATTAGACACCCTTATACATATTACTTCCCTATTTACACCTTAACGATTGCGGCCCTTAATTACACTTTACTTCCCTATTTACACCCTTATTACACGATTGCGCCCTTATTACACTATACTTCCCTATTTACACCCTTATTACACTATTACTTCCCTATTACACCCTTATTACCGATTGCGCCCTATTACCACTATTACTTCCCTTTAACCTTATTAACTATTGCACCTATTACCACTATTATCCCTATTACATATACACGTATTGCGCCCTTATTACACTATTACTTCGCCTATACACCCTATACACGATTTGCGCCCTCTATTACACTATAATTCGCCTATTACCCCTTATACAACGATTGCGCCCTTATTCAGCTATTACTTCCCTATACACCCTTATTACATTGTACTTCCCTATTACACCCTTATTACCACGATTGGCGCCTTATTTACACTATACTTCCCTATTACACCCTTTTACACTATACTTCGCCTATTACACCATTATTACACGCTTGCGCCCTTATTACACTATTTACTTCCCTATTACACCCTTATGTAAACGACGAGGTTGCGCCCTTATTACACTATTACTTCCTATTACACCCTTATTAACGCTTGCGCCCTTATTACACATTCTCCCTATTAGCACCTTATGGTACACTTATTACTTCCCTATTACACCTTATTACACGATTGCGCCCTTATTTACACTAATTACTTTCCCTATTACACCCTTTTTACCGATTGCGCCCTTATAACACTTTACTTCCCTATTTTTACCACCCTTAATTACACTATCTACTTCCCTATACCACCCTTATTACACGATTGCGCCCTTATTACATATTACTTCCCTATTACACCCTTATTACCACTATTACTTCCCTCTTACACCCTTATTACACGGATTGCGCCCTTATTACACATTTACTTCCCTATTTACCACCCTTATTACACTATTACTTCCCCTTTACACCCCTTATTAACGCTTGCGCCCTTATTTACCACTTTACTTCCCTATTACACCTTTATTACACTATTACTTCGCCTTATTACACCCTTATTACACGATTTGCGCCCTTATTACACTCATTACTTCCTATTACACCCTATACCACTATTACACCCCTATTGCAATATTACTTCCTATTACACCCTTTTACACTATTACTTCCCTATTACACCTTATTACACGATTGCGCCCTTATTTACACATTTACTTCCCTATTACCCCCTTATTACACGCTTGCGCCCTTATTACACTATTACTTCCCTTATTACCCCTTATTACATATTAATTCCCTATTACCACCCTTATTACACGATTGCGCCCTTATTACCCACTATTACTTCCCTATTACACCCTTATTACACGTTGCGCCCTTATTTACACTATTTACTTCCCTATTACCCCTTATTACACTATTACTTCCCTTATTACACCTTATTACCGATTGCGCCCTTATTACACTTACTTCCTATTACACCTTATTACACTTATAATTTCCCTATTTACACCCTTATTACCGTGCGCCCCTTATTACACTATTTACTTCCCTATTACACCCTTATTACACATTACTTCCCTATTACACCCTTATTACACGATTGCGCCCTTATTACACTATTACTTCCCCTTTACTACCCTTATTACACTATTACACCCCTATTGGCACTATTATTCCCTATTACCCCTTATTACACTATTACTTCCCTATTTACACCCTTTTACAGATTGCGCCCTATTTACACTATTACTCCCCCTCCGCTATTACACCCTTTATTACACGTTGCCGCCCTTATTACCTATTACTTCCCTATTACACCTTATTACACTTTACTTCGCCTATTACACCCTTATTACACGATTGCGCCTTATTACCACTATTACTTTCCTATTACACCCTTATTACACTATTGCGCCCTTATTACACTATTACTTCCTTTACACCTTATTTACACTATTACTTCCCTATTACACCCTTATTCACGACCTTGGCCCTTATTACACTATTACTTTTCCCTATTACACCCTTATTACCGATTGCGCCCTTATTACAAACTATTACTTCCCTATTACACCCTTTCACTAATTACTTCTTTACACCCTTATTACACAGATTGCGCCCTTATTACACTATTACTTCCTATCTACACCCTTATTACACGATTGCGCCCTTATTACACTATTTACTTCCTATAACACCCTTATTACACTATTTACTTCCCTATCTACACCCTATTACCGATTGCGCCCTTATTAACATCTTTACTTCCGCTATTACCCCTTAATTACACGATTGCGCCCTTATTACACTATTACTTCCCTATTACACCCTTTATTTACACTATACTTCCCTATTACACCTTCTACACGATTGCGCCCTATTACACTATATACTTCCCTATTTACTCACCCTATATTACAAAACATATAGCACCCTAATTTATTACACTAATTATATCAACATATATACACCCTTATTACCTATTGCGCCCTTATTATCACTTTACTTCCCTATTACACCTCTATTACACGATTGCGCCCTTTTACACTATTTACTTCCCTATTTCACCCTTATTACACGATGCGCCCTTATTACACTATTACTTCCTATTACACCCTTATTACACTATTATTTCCCTATTTACACCCTTATTCACAGATTGCGCCCTTATCTACACTATTATCTTTCCCTTTACACCCTTATTTACTATATTCCCTATTACACCCTTATTACACGGCTTGGCGCCTTATTACATATTACTTCCCCTAATTTACCACCTTATTACACGATTGCGCCCTTATACATTTATCTTCTCCTATTACACCCTTATTACCGGGCTTTGCGCCCTAATTTACCACTATTTACTTCCCTCATTACACCCTATATACACTATTACTTCCCTATTACCACCCTTATTACCACGATTTGCGCCCTTAGTTACACTATTCTCCTGTTACACCCTTATTACCACGATTGCGCCCTTAATTACACTACATTACTTCCCTATTTACAGCCCATTATTACACTATTACTTCCCTATTAACCCTTATTACAACGATCTGCCGCCCTTATATTTACACTATTACTTTCCCTATAACCCCTATATTACGCGATTGCGCCCCTTATTACACTATTTACTTCCTACTTACACCCTTATACAACTTATTACTTCCCTATTAACCCTTATTACACGATTGCGCCCTTATTACACTATACTTCCCTCATTACACCCTTATTACACGATTGCGCTATTACACTATTTACTTCCCTATTACACCCTTATTCACTATTACTTCCCTATTACACCCTTATTTACACGATTGCGCCTTATTACATTTACTTCCCTATTAACCTTATTACACTATTGCACCCTTATTACACTTTTACGTTCCTATTACACCCTTATTACACTTTGCGCCTTATTTAACACTATTACTTTCCCTATTACACCCTTATTACACGGATTGCGCCCTTATTAACACTATTACTTCCCTATTAACCCTTATTACACGATTGCGCCGTATTTACACTATTACTTCCACCATTATACACCCTATTACATATTACTTCCCTTTACACCTTGATTACACGATTGCGCCCTTATACACTATTACTTCGCCTATTACAACCTTCTTACCGGAATTGCGCCTTATACACTTTATCTCCCTATTCTTCATTACCGCTTGCGGCCCTTTATTACCTATTACTTCCATATTACACCCTTATTACACGATTGCGCCTATTACACTTTACTTCCCTATTACACCCTTTATTACACTATTACTGTCCTATTAACACCCTTTTACACGATTGGCGCCCTTATTACACTATTTACTTTCCCTATTACACCCTTATTACACTGATTACTTCCCTATTACAACCCTTATTACACGATGCGCCCTTATTACACTATTACTCCTATTACCCTTTATTACATATTGCACCCTTTATTACACTTATTACTTCCCTATTACACCCTTATTACATATTGCGCCCTTATTACATTTATTCCCTATTTACACCCTTATTTTACACGATTGGCCGTTATTACACTTATTACTTCCCTATCTTACACTTATTACCACGATTGCGCCCTTATTACACTATACTTCCCTATACACGCCTTTTACACTATTTACTCCCTATTACCCCTTATACACATCCCGTATTACACTATAATTCCCTATTACACCCCTATTACACTATTACTTTCCCTATTACACCCTTTATTACACGCTTGCGCCCTTATTAACTATTACTTCCCTATTACACCCTTTTACACGCTTGCGCCCTTATTACACTATTACTTCCCTATTACACCTTATTACACTTTACGTTCCCTATTTAACACCTTATTACACGATTGCGCCCTTATTACCCTATTAACTTCCCTTTTACACCCTTATTACACGATTTGGCCCTTATGTACACTAATACTTCCCTATGTAACCCTATTACCTTTTATTCCCTTATTTACACCCTTATTTCACGATTTGCGCCTTATTACATATTACTTTCCCTATTACACCCCTATTTACACGATGTGCGCCCTTTTAACTATTTATTCCCTATTACCCCTTTATTACACTATTACTTTTCCCTATTTTAACACCTCTTATTACACGATTGCGCTTATTACACTTATTCTTCCCTATTACACCCTTAATTACCGATTGCGCCTGTATTAACACTATTTACTTCCTATTACACCTTATTTACCACTTGATTTACTTTCCATTTACACCCTTATTACACGATTGCGGCCCTTATTACCCTATATTCCCTATTACACCCTTATTACCACTATTGCACCCTTATTTACACTATTACTTCCCTCATTACCCCCTTATTAACTATTGCGCCCTTATTCATATTACTTCCCTATTACACCCTTATTACACGATTGCGCCCTTTTACACTATTACTTTCCCTATTACACCTTATTACCGATTGCGCTCCTTATTACACTATTCTTTCCCTATTACACCCTTATTACACTATTATTTCCCTATTACACCCTTTATTACACCGATTGCAGCCCTTATTACCACTATTACTTCCCTTATTAACACCCTTATTTACACGATTGCGCCCTTATTAACCACTATACTTCCCTTTACACCCTTATTACACGCTTGCGCCCTTATTGCACTATTACTTCCCTTTCAACCCTTTTACCGATTGCGCCCTTATTACACTATTACTTCCCTATTACACCCTTATTACACGCTTGCGGCCCTTATTCACTATTACTTCCCTATTACACCCTTTATTACACTATTACTTCCCTATTACACCCTTATTACACGCTTGCGCCCTTATTACACTATTACTTCCCTATTACACCCTTATTACACTATTACTTCCCTATTACACCCTTATTACACGATTGCGCCCTTATTACACTATTACTTCCCTATTACACCCTTATTACACTATTACACCCCATTGCCACTTCTATAGTTTTTTCATTCTCTTTTATTCTGCGTTTTTCCATTCTGCGTTTTCATTCTGCGTTTTCCATTCTGCGTTTTTCATTCTGCGTTTTTCATTCTGCGTTTTCCATTCTGCGTTTTTCATTCTGCGTTTTTCATTCTGCGTTTTCCATTCTGCGTTTTCATTCTGCGTTTTTCATTCTGCGTTTTCCATCTGCGTTTTCATTCTGCGTTTTTCATTCTGCGTTTTCCATTCTGCGTTTTTCATTCTGCGTTTTTCATTCCCGTTTTCCATTCTGCGTTTTCATTCTGCGTTTTTCATTCTGCGTTTTTCATTCTGCGTTTTTCATTCTGCGTTTTCATTCTGCGTTTTCATTCTGCGTTTTTCATTCTGCGTTTTCATTCTGCGTTTTCATTCTGCGTTTTTCATTCTGCGTTTCCATTCTGCGTTTTTCATTCTGCGTTTTCCATTCTGCGTTTTCCATTCTGCGTTTTTCATTCTGCGTTTTCATTCTGCGTTTTCATTCTGCGTTTTTCATTCTGCGTTTTCATTCTGCGTTTTCATTCTGCGTTTTTCATTCTGCGTTTTCCATTCTGCGTTTTTCATTCTGCGTTTTTCATTCTGCGTTTTCATTCTGCGTTTTTCATTCTGCGTTTTTCATTCTGCGTTTTCCATTCTGCGTTTTTCATTCTGCGTTTTCATTCTGCGTTTTCATTCTGCGTTTTTCATTCTGCGTTTTTCATTCTGCGTTTTTCATTCTGCGTTTTCATTCTGCGTTTTTCATTCTGCGTTTCATTCTGCGTTTTCATTCTGCGTTTTTCATTCTGCGTTTTTCATTCTGCGTTTTTCATTCTGCGTTTTTCATTCTGCGTTTTCCATTCTGCGTTTTTCATTCTGCGTTTTCCATTCTGCGTTTTTCATTCTGCGTTTTCCATTCTACGTTTTTCATTCTGCGTTTTCCATTCTGCGTTTTTCATTCTGCGTTTTTCATTCTGCGTTTTTCATTCTGCGTTTTTCATTCTGCGTTTTTCATTCTGCGTTTTAGACCTGCCGCATGCTGAAGTGGTACGTGAGGACAGACACCCGTGTCACTCTGGATTACCCCAGCCTGAGCCTGCTGCTTCCCCCAGTGACATGCTCGGATAGCGGGGTGTACCAGTGCTACATGGCCGCACCTGTGGGAGAGCAGAACCGGGAGGGCAGAGTCGGACTCCGTGTCAAGGACTGCCCCGTAGACGTTGTGACGGCCATTCTGAACCAACGGGAGCTACCAGTGCTGACAACAACAGCACTGGTTCTGTTTGCTGTTTTGGGAACAACCTTGACTTGTTTGTGCCTGAGAAAAGCCAAGTGGAACAAAGCCAAGTCCGTGGAAAACACTGTTTACCCGGACCTGTCTTACCCTTTGGAGAAGCGGGGCCTCATCCCCCCGAACTTCACGGTGGTTCAAAATTTAAAAACATCTCCACCGGGTTTCAACAGCGTTTAAATGCTCAGCGCTTTAAGACGAGACATGTCCACCTTTTCTTCACCTCCTACTGTGTTTGAGATTCTAAGCTGGATATTTTGAAAGTCTGTCTTTATAAAAAGAGAAAAGTTGTCATTAAACAATTGGTTCATATCTAATAAACTTCTCATTGGGGAGTTTTTCCAGGGGCTCGAACAACGTTTGGACAGATTCTAGCATTTCTTCTCTGCTGCAATTTAACTCGGTACAGTTGAATAATAAAAATGAACTTCGGACAAATGTGTTTCTGTCGTTTTATTTTACAAAAGACGAAATGGCTGAAGAAACATATTCAGGTGGGACAATTACATTGAGGTGGACGAAACACATCCAAGCGGGAGACATACATTGGGGAGAAAGAAACACACTGAGGTGGTAGAAATACATTGGCGCGGAAGAAACACATTGAGGTGGACGAAACACATTCGAGCGGGAGAAATACATTGATGTGGAAGAAAAACATTCAAGCGCTTGAGGTGTTTGCGGATAGGGAAAAAAACTAGCATATGCAGTCTAAAAACAAATCTAAGAGGTTGCAGTCAAACAAACGTGAGCTCAAAAGTGAATTAAAAAACTTTATTTTATTTCCACACTCGAAATAGAGATCTACATTTATACAAATGTTTAGGTGAAAACATGTACTTTTGCTACATGATTATCAAATTAATTTTTTACTTCGGTCAAGGCAGATCTTCTCACAATTCACGTGCGAGAGCACTCAGCTCACGGGCTTGGTCGCGCTTTCCAATTGTACCAAAAGTCTTGTACACCGTGTCAAGGTACTTTACACAGTCGCGACCATTATACTTCAATAAAAGTCGTCTCAGATGACTTGGGTTCTGGACAGCTGGGAAATTCGGACCTTCAGTCGCATCACTGAGGCAAAATCCTTCAAGTCCTCTGTGTCCAATTTTCTCAAGAAAATGCTTCGGGGAAAACCGACAGGACACGGCCAGTCCAAGAAGACGATACCTCAGCTAACAAAGAACAATAGGCAGGTAATTAGCAGTGATCATCTATGAATAGGACAGGGCTGACCGATACTGGGGGGAGCAGGTCGTTACAGACGCTCTACTTCAAAGGTGTTTACCCACAGGTGAGAGTAGCTGTGATTAGAGGGGAGGAGCCGGGTCTACCCCAACTCCTACCAACTGGTCTTTATCTACGCTGTGTGCTGAGCGTAACCTTGTTCACTGACGAAGCCTTTTGGATGAGAGGCGAAACGTTTGGAGACCTCAACTACCAAGTACAGAAGATGACTCAAGTACCTTCTTTGAAGATGGACAACTCCTGTACGACTGAGAACTTACACAGACATTGACATGAACAGTTTTTACAGAGGTCTGAAACAATGGCTGAAGTCAAGTCAAAACTGCTCGCATGGTAACACTGTATGAAATGTATACTGATGATGTGTAATTGTTTATTGTTTACCTTTTTAAATATTGTACTGTATTGTATTGTGTTTTTTGAAATGTGTAGCCTCCTATGGACAGGTGTTGCAAATTAGCAGTTTTGCTATAACACTGGAAACAATGTATCTGGTTTGTCCAATGCAGTTGATATGTCCATATCAAATAAACTAATAATAATAATAATAATAATGATGTCAATGTTCCGCTAACAGCAGTGAAACGCTTCCTGTTGTCCCTACAAAATAAAAAGCGTCAATGTTCCAGCTGCTGGGAGAGTGTTTGCAATGTTAATTAATAAAGGAACCTGATATTTTAGGTTCAAAGGACACAAATCTCGTTTTTCTTCATTCTACTGGTATTATATTTGAGTCCGTTTTGCTCAAATAAAAATAAAGGCCTGTCTCTAATTTTGGCCTGGTTCCAATAAAGGCCTGGTCCTCCATGTGCTTGAGTAAATAAAGGCCCCGGCCTGTATTAGAGGATTTACGGTATGAAGCTTTTCCTAACATGTTTGATAACCAGTCGATCAATTTGTAAAAATTGCCACCAGGCGATGTGTTGCGACACCTGCACTGGGCATGTTAACTCGATCAATCAATAAAAAGTGTTATCAGGCGAAGGGGGTTGTGACACCTGCACCTGGCAACCAACCTAATGACCTGACTGTGACCACAGTGAGCACTGCAGGAGCCATAAAAGTGTTAGCAGCCTAGCTACTACTTGCAGACAAACTGGACTCTGACGAAATAATAAACCTATTCAAGGCCAAGCCACGCCGCCTTGCCTTGTGAAGCTGCAATAAGAAGGTGGGAAGTTCAGATGCTTAAATAATACATGTGATAGTGTGAGTAAGAAATAAATAGGATAAGATAAACAGGTTTACTTATAAATATGACAGGAAATACATGTGAAAAGTGTTAACAACTCATTTAAATCGCGTTAAAAACATGTGTTTAAAGGTTGAAAAGTTATTATGATGTATTTCAGAAGTTGAGAATGTGTTTGATTATACAAGTTAATGCCAGCCATTGATTTTGAATATGTAAGTCGGAATTTATTAGTTTTGCCTGCAGGCCTGTAGGGGGAGCCCTTGCCACTCTGCTTTAAGCAAATTATGAAACTGGCAACATTTTCCCCGTCAGAGGGGCATTACATGTACACAGTAAGAAAAAAAAAGTTCTATTTGTTGAGAATAAATTTGGCACACCCAGTGTTTGCTGGTGCACACCCAGTGTCTTTTTTCTGGCTACGCCACTGGTTTTCACGGAGTTTTATAATTAGCTTTTTTGTTTAACGGTAACTTTTTCACCCACTAGATGGTGCTATTGTACTTCAGTTAAAGACATGATTAACGCATATAATAGTGACTTCAAAGGTTCAACGTTGTAAAAAGGGCAATGGTTATTATTTCATGATAAAGACAGAAGCTTTAAAGGGACATGGTAAAAAAGTGTTTAATAAATATACATAGAAATAAATGGTTTTAGCATTCACAGTAGAAATTGTCAAAGTTAAGGTAATTCATTAAGATAGTAAATATGGTTAAAAAGGTATAAGGTACTGTACAATAATCCAAGCGGCATGTTATAAAGGCATGAATCACACGCTCTGGTAAATACGGCTTAATTTTACTCAAAAGACGCAGTTGGTAAAAACTTTCCGACTGAGCATTAGCGTCTCCGTGTTGGTCCGAGAGAGAATGGGGCGGACTCTGGCTATGTTCTTTAGATGGTAAAAACATATTTTTGTGATATTCTTAATGTGTGGAATAAAAGTCAGCTCAGAGTCAAAAATCACACCCAGGTTCTTCACCTGTGGGGAAGGATTAAAAGACAATGACTGTAGTTTGGGTAAAAGTTTCTCTCTCTGGGCCTCAGGACCGATGACTAAAACTTCAGTTTTGTCCTGGTTAAGCTGTAGAGCACAGTTCACACACAAAAGCAAATCAAAGCGATTCCAAAGGATAACTTTAAAGACATTGATTAAAGCAAAAACTATCAATAGACAGGTGACTTCACTGACCCCAAAGGAAATGGATTTCGCTTCATGTGCAGTTTACCAGAACAGTTTTCAGCCTGGATTTGATTTGAGCTGAGGCCTTTTTCACATCGTCAGGACTGTGCCATATGTAAAAAACGGGACTAAACCAGGACTAAACTTGGCATGCCGCCGAGTTCTGGACGAGCTGCAAGTGATGCATGACTTGTTCAAAGTTTTCAAAA
Organism: Neogobius melanostomus; assembly: GCA_007210695.1. Lineage (NCBI taxonomy): Eukaryota > Metazoa > Chordata > Actinopteri > Gobiiformes > Gobiidae > Neogobius > Neogobius melanostomus. Next base: position 20,883 of record VHKM01000722.1, read on the forward strand.
GTTCAAAAATGTTTCACTTTGGCTAAAAGACGGAGGTGATAAAAACTATATTTCTGTTTATTGACTTTAAAATCACAGTCAACAATAACGCCAAGGCTGGCAGCTGAGGGACGGACATATTGTTGGAGGGGACCCATGTCACACACCACCATTTCAGTTTCTCCCTCACTGAGATTTAAAAAGCTGTGAGCAGACTGAGCCTTGGCGTCACTAAAGCGCTGAAGTAGGGCAGTCGGGGCTGAACAGAACTACAGACATGGAGTTTACTTTCAAATTCTGACCGAGCCATTTCCCTTGTAGATCAATGAAGTGTGTCTAAGTCTAAGAACTACTCAGTAACGTGGAACTGGGACTGGTTGAACTGTTGCAGAGGCTTCTGGTCAGACCACAGCTTATTCACTTCAGCTTGAGCATCTTCCAACTTCTGATGCCGAATGGATTTGTTCACGGCGGGCTTGCCTCTCTTACAGAACCTCAGGTTCTCTCTGAGCTCACGGTCTTTAAACTCCAGCACCTGAAACACAACACACAGAAATAAATCACACATCAATCAGAAGATTCCAGCAAAGTTACACACTGCCTTTTGTGTCCTTTTGTAAGACAGAGGTCACAGGCTGTTGGTGCAGAATATCAGCCACCACTCTGTCAGAATGCCCCAGGACAGCAACAGACGTCTCTCACCACAGTGTGACTGAGGAGGAGGGTAGACGTCTGTCTAGAGCTGCATCAGAAAAGTGGCAATGGGCGACCTGGGTGTTATTATTATTATAAAATTTTTGGTTTAGTTGTGAAGGCAAGCTTTTACCAGCTAAGGGTTTGACCTTACCTTAGTAAGGTCAAACCCTTCTTGTCCCGAGCTGATCATGAAAAGGCTGTTCATGCCTTCATCGGCTCGAAGATAGATTACTACAATGCCCTCTACACTGGACGTAACCACTCACTCCTCAATCGGCTTCAACTGACACAAAACGCAGCAGCACATCTCCTCTCCAACACCTCCAAACGCTCACACATCACCCCAGTCCTCCTCTCTCTCTCCACATCACCCCAGTCCTCCTCTCTCTCCACATCACCCCAGTCCTCCTCTCTCTCCACATCACCCCAGTCCTCCTCTCTCTCCACCCAGTCCTCAACTCTCTCCACACCAGTCCTCCTCTCTCTCCACATCACCCCAGTCCTCCTCTCTCTCCACCCCAGTCCTCCACTCTCTCCACATCACCCCAGTCTTCCTCTCTCTCCACATCCCCCCAGTCCTCCTCTCTCTCCACATCACCCCAGTCCTCCTCTCTCTCCACATCCCCCCAGTCCTCCTCTCTCTCCACATCCCCCCAGTCCTCCTCTCTCTCCACATCCCCCAGTCCTCCACTCTCTCCACCCCAGTCCTCCTCTCTCTCCACATCCCCCCAGTCCTCCACTCTCTCCACCCCAGTCCTCCTCTCTCTCCACATCCCCCCAGTCCTCCTCTCTCTCCACATCCCCCCAGTCCTCCTCTCTCTCCACATCCCCCCAGTCCTCCTCTCTCTCCACATCCCCCCAGTCCTCCACTCTCTCCACCCCAGTCCTCCTCTCTCTCCACATCCCCCCAGTCCTCCTCTCTCTCCACATCACCCCAATCCTCCTCTCTCTCCACATCACCCCAGTCCTCCTCTCTCTCCACTTACCAATTCAGAAAAAGACTTTGTGCCCGTGCGCTACAAAAACACACAGGCACATAAATGGAAACTTATATTAATAATGATTTATAATTTTTTTTAGGGCAAAAGTTTAGAGGAAAAGGTCTAGCTGGCTATTGTGGCACAATCTGTCACTCCAAGTGCAAAGCAAACTAACAGAGCAGCACAAACCTTATCGTCCACGTGCAGCGCCAGAGTCACATGGTCCCAGACGTAAAACGGGTTCCCTGGCATACACTCCACGCGCAGCTTCTGCCCGTCTTCCACCAGCTCAAACCTGGACCGACAGAGACGTGACTGGGGTCAGACAGCAGGGGGCGATGCACATGACCAAACAACTATGTCTCATTATCCACCGCCACAGACTTACTTTATCAAGGTTAAAGTGTCTTTATTATTTCTATGTAGCTACTACTACATCTTTACAACTATTAACACACTTGCTTAGAGGGATTTTGGTCACTTTGTGAATAAGCAAGTTTAGTCACTTTTCTGCACATTCTGTGTATATTTATCCCGTGTTTAGTCTTCTGTCTCCCACAAAGGAAATGACCATATTTGGATTACAGTGTCATCTCAGTCACAGTCTTTCCTGCTACACGTGGATACCAAACATGTCAGTATTTGTGAATAAATAAGCGTGGGAAAGACCATGGAGCGCCACAGCCATGTTGAAGTTACTTTCTGGAAATCTCCCGCTTGCTAGCGATCGTAAAGGGAGAGTTTGGTCTGACTCTATTTAAGATAATACAGTCTCTTTAATAACGTTACTCGTGGAATGACTCGCCTGTGCGTCTCGCTCATGGCCTGTGGTCTCCAGACGAAGTGTGGCTCGGGCTCCGCTCTGAACGCACAGATGCAGTGAGCCGTCTCCTCCAGCAGGGGGAACTGTGAGAACTTTCTGTTATGTTCCGGACTGTGGACCAGCACTGCATACATCACTTCCTGTTTGTACAGGACGGTGCGATAGACCCTGAGAATGGGCTTCTCTCCATCACAGAACTGCACAGACACAGAAGATATGAAACTGTCCCACTTTTCAGTTTTTTATTGATAACAAATATGTAAATCATGTATACATTTCATTTCACTTCATGATTGTGTGTCACTTAGTGTGTGTCTTTCACATAAAATTTCAATTAAATATATTTATGTTGATGGTTCATAGTATGGCAAAAAGTTAAAGTGGGCCTGATACTTATGCAACCCACTGTACGTGCTGACGATAATGCTGGAGAAAGGTCTGACTGTCCACTTCTATTTTTCACAGTTAAGTATTAAAACAAAAAGAGTGCAACCTGCTGGCTGTACTTCTCCAGGACGTCCCTGAGGCTGAAGCTGAAGCGAAACGAGCCGTATCTGGAGCTGGACATGAAGGCAGGAGACGAGGCAAACTTCAGGAGAAAATCTCTCTCTTCTGCCCATGGCCCCTCAACTGCTCGCTCTTCTGCCCGTGGCCCCTCCACTGCTCGCTCTTCTGCCCGTGGCCCCTCCACTGCTCGCTCTTCTGCCCATGGCCCCTCAACTGCTCGCTCTTCTGCCCGTGGCCCTCCACTGCTCGCTCTTCTGCCCGTGGCCCCTCCACTGCTCGCTCTTCTGCCCGTGGCCCCTCCGGCGCTCGCTCTTCTGCCCGTGGCCCTCCACTGCTCGCTCTTCTGCCCGTGGCCCCTCCGGCGCTCGCTCTTCTGCCCGTGGCCCCTCCACTGCTCGCTCTTCTGCCCGTGGCCCCTCCATATATGCTCTTCTGCCCGTGGCCCCTCCACTGCTTGCTCTTCTGCCCGTGGCCCCTCCACTATATGCTCTTCTGCCCGTGCCCCTCCACTGCTCGCTCTTCTGCCCGTGGCCCTCCCGCTCGCTCTTCTGCCCGTGGCCCCTCCACTGCTCGCTCTTCTGCCCGTGGCCCCTCCACTGCTCGCTCTTCTGCCCGTGGCCCTCCACTGCTCGCTCTTCTGCCGTGCCCCTCCATGCTCGCTCTTCTGCCCGTGGCCCCTCCACTGCTCGCTCTTCTGCCCGTGGCCCCTCCACTGCTCGCTCTTCTGCCCGTGGCCCCTCCACTGCTCGCTCTTCTGCCCGTGGCCCCTCCACTGCTCGCTCTTCTGCCGTGGCCCCTCCATGCTCGCTCTTCTGCCCGTGGCCCCTCCACTGCTCGCTCTTCTGCCCGTGGCCCCTCCACTGCTCGCTCTTCTGCCCGTGGCCCCTCCACTGCTCGCTCTTCTGCCCGTGGCCCCTCCACTGCTCGCTCTTCTGCCCGTGGCCCCTCCATGCTCGCTCTTCTGCCCGTGGCCCCTCCACTGCTCGCTCTTCTGCCCGTGGCCCCTCCACTGCTCGCTTTTCTGCCCGTGGCCCTCCACTGCTCGCTCTTCTGCCCGTGGCCCTCCACTGCTCCTCTTCTGCCCGTGGCCCCCCCCCCCCCCGTGGCCCCTCCACTGCTCGCTCTTCTGCCCGTGGCCCTCCAGCGCCCGCTCTTCTGCCCGTGCCCCTCCAGCGCTCTCCTCTTGGTCACACCAATCTCCTCTGGCTGGTCCTCCTCTGCTCCGGCCCATGTTCGCTTCCTGTCCGGTCTTCCCCCCTGTGTTCCACCCTCCCTCGGTAGGTTCTCCACTGCAGCCAGTGGTCTCCTCGGGCTAAACTCCCGAGGTCTCTGCTGCGGTGTCTCCTCCTCAGCTCGGTCCTGTGGTCCAGGCTGAGGTCTTCTCTCAGGTCTGAACATTCGCTCTGGTTCTCCGGGGGGACTAACACCATGTTCCTGGTGTGGGCGTGGCACAGCTCCTCTGGAGAAGGCGTTAGACTGAACCACACCAGTCCCCTGTTGCAGCGGGTTTTTGGATTCCTGAAGCCTCCGTCTGCCTTGATGCCCTCTAAGCCCTGGAGGTCAGTGCTGTGGCTGACGTGGGACACGAGCAGCTCTGGCCTGGGGTAAGTTGGAATGTTTTTATTAAGATATTTATTAAATAAATTCTTTACATTAAGCTCATGGCTTAATGTAACCAAAGGCAGATGTTTTCCTTCTATGGTGAATGGCTGTTGCTGCTCCATCATTGTGACGGTAACGCTTGTCAGCAGTTATAAGCTGTAGTTATAATAAAAAGGAATCTTTTTCTATACGGCACCTTTAAAAACAGTTAAAGGGCGTCACAACAGAATGAATTCAACAAAGAGAATGAAACAAAAAAGCCCAAGCAATAAAAAAAGATCCCCTTTCTGTCGGAGCAGGTGGTTGGAGGCAGAAACGCAGGGGTGTCAGTGGGTTTAGAGCTTAAACTGGTGAGGAGGCAGAACACTAATCGAGTCTGGAGAAAATGAGTTCCTGTACTTGCATGATGGATCACAGAAGCCCAAGGTCAGCTGTCGGAGCTGGTGGACGGTCCTTACCTACTGACCGCTAGCAGTGGCAGCAGTGTTAGGTGGTGTTAGTGTCCTGTAGTAAATGCAACAAAAACGTGCACTTTCATTTAGTTCAATGTCAATGGTGACGAAATGAATGATGGAATCCCAAGCGATGGTTTGAGTTGCGAGTAGTTAAACCAGTAGGAGATATGTCGATGTCCAAAGGTCCTGGAGCTGTCCGAGCTGTAGCTTATTCCAACATCAAAACGTCCTCAAAGAGAGACATCCGCCTGAAAAACATAAACAAGGCTTAAATATGAAGCTATTTTCATCATGACTTTTTCCATGTTGTCTACGCATTCAGAATATTAAAAAGACCTTACAGATTACATTTTTAAAACAGGTATAATATCTACAGTGTCAATGACTCTTCCTGATCATTTTGTTTAGCTGTTTAGCTCATGTTCGTTGTGAACCGTGTTGGCTAATTCCTCCTAAAATGGTGGATTTTTATGGAAACGTTCAATGTATTAAATTTCAACCCTGATTAGGTCATGTTCATCTGACATTACGGAATTCAATATAAGCCACAGCTAGCCTATTGGTATCGCAACGAGTGTACCAAGGTGTGCACGAAAACCCCCATTCACACATAAACCCACCGCCTCAAACAGTGACCACCCATACACCCATCTGCCGTTGACTTGGCTGTCTCTGACCACTACAGCGCGTTTTATAAAGCACCTCCTTGACAACTGTGAGGAAGCGCCATCTAACCCCTGAAGTTTTATTGACGTTTTAGACAAACACCCTCCCTTGGTTTTACCTGCACCCTGTGATTTTATTGTTGATGATTTTAACAGTAGGCTTCAATCCGCCCTTGACCCGGTTGCGCCTCTAAAATTTGATTTTTTTCTAAGATTTGCCCCCCCCCCCCCCCTGCCTGACTGTTGTCCCCCCCTTCCCATTCACGTATAGGCCTATATAGTCTCAAAAGAGTTCACCCCCATCAGTCATCTCATAATGGTTCAGTCCATTGTGCCAGCCTAGGTTTGTTGCTGCTTAGCGGTGCGTGTCAGTTTTCGCGTGAGTGGGACAAAAACAAAATGGTGCACAGGTCTTCGACAGAAATATCATTGTAGTCTACGTGAAACGCAGGATACACAGGTATAACCACTAGAAAGCCTGCAGAATTACCTTATAACCACAGCAAATAGGTATCACTCATTTGCACAGTGTTATTTTCTTTCTGTCCGATTAGTGACCAGCCCAAACTTCACAAATAGCTATTTCCTCTACATCTCATCCCTCTCTTTCTCAGTCTCTACCGACAGACACGGTTCCCTCTAAGCTGCACTCCCGTGTTGTCTGGGCACAAAACAAAACCCTGAGAATAACTGATAATGACAGAGGCTTATTAACGATCCTCATCAGCTCAGCGTCTCCTTCCCTGTTCATCCTCCATGTCGGCCCATCTATGTGCATTTCTCCGTCCCTCGTGAGAGCGGTTTTGGGTAAAGGCAGTGACAGGTGCGGGCTAGTCTGTATTGTAGAACAAAGCGCTGAAGGCCGCGGGAAAGACGCCGCGGCGCCGTAGACTGTTCCAAATGTGCGCTTTACTCTCAGACACTGGAGCGATCGCTGAAGGATTGAACGAGACTGTAAAGTGGATGTGCCCCGCCCACAGCGCTGACCGAGCCATGCGCTCCCCTTCGTTCAAAACATTGTCCAAAAACAAGTCCTTCTCCACAAAAGCAGCGCACATGGGTGTGTGGGTGTGTGTGTGTGTGTGCGTGGGGGGGGCACTATAACCACCACTACCACCACTACTACTACCACTACTACCACCATCCGCACCACTACCACTACCAGCACCACCACTAAAATCAAACATTTGATAAGGGATTTAGAGTAGAGTAAATCCACAGAACAGAAAACAAATAAATAAAAATAAATGGGCATCATTAATGTGTGGCCATCCCGCCTTTGCTCTGCCCGATCCTGTCAGGCCTTGAAAGCTAAGCAGGGAAGGGCCTGGTCAGTACTTGGATGGGAGACCGTTTGGTAACACCAGGAAGCCTGGTGAATGTAGTGAGTGAGTGAGTGGTTGGTGGTGGTCGGAGGGGCCGATGGCACAGACTGTTTGCCTTGCTTCCGTCCGTCTACCCCAGGGCAGCTGTGGCTACAACAGTAGCTAACTACCACCAGGTATGGAGTGAATGAATAGTGCAATGTAAAGCGTCTTTGAGTGTCCAGAAAAGCGCTATATAAAACTGATGCATTATTATTATTTAATAAATATAATAATGTGGTTGTAATTCAGTGTGTGGTGTTCTTCTCATCCATGACCAGTTAGTCATGTCAAAGAGGGCACTGTCCGCACACCACTCCCCGCGCTTGCGACACATCCCAGGCCAGCACCCGAGGCTGTTCACTGCTAACACAATCCTAATTCTTGTTTTGTCCCTTTAGAGTAGTTCCCAGTATGTCCCTGAGTAAAGTGAGGTGCATTAAAATGAGCATTGAGCTTGCCCTATTCTTTATGGGTTTTTCCCCCTACTTTGTGAGCCTAAGCTGATGTGATGCATTAAATATATACAATAATCTAAGAATTATATTCAAAATCACTAATAATACAGATCCACCACCACTGAAGAACTTTGTCAGACTTTGTTCTGAGCAAAATACGAGAGCTACTCGGTCCACTGCAAATAAAAACTGAGTAATCCCAAAAAGATCCTCGGCCTTTGCACAATGTGCCTTCTCATTTCGCTCCATTAAACAGTGGAATGAGCTTCAGACTGTCTGAAACTGTCTGTAGATCTTAATAGTTTTACTCCAAATTTGAAAAAGTATATTTTAGATCATCAATCGTGTCAGCATTGATGAATGTATTGTAAATTGTAGGGATTGTTTATATGTTTTTCTAGAAGTATACAGAAAACTAATGTATTTCATATAGTGATTTTATTGTAGATTAGATTTATAGATTATAATTGTAATGTTTTGTACTCACCTGTCCAGGGACTGCAGATGGAAAATAGCTACTTTGCTAAATCTGGTACAAATCATTTCTTCTTTTGTAAAGACTAATGGTTTCGTACACTGTCCCTGTTTCAATAAACAATAAACTAACTAACTAAAAACAGTGGCAGGGTGCCTAGGCGAGCTACCCCGTATAGGGCCAGCCGGGAAAGAGGCACGGCAGCAGGGGCCGGAGGCATCCCCACACCCGTCGTAAACCAAAGCAGGCCATAGATGATCGGAATCATGGTCGGGAGAAGAGAAAAAAAAATATTAAAATAATAATGATTAGAATTAATATGCAGAGAGAGAGAGAGAGACTTACAATGACAACAAAAGCAATAATAGACAAAATGACAATAATAATGGTATGGTATGGATTGAGGAATGAAGGGATTTTTTGTCTTGTGTATACTTCATGTGTGGCTTTATTGAGAGTTATACATGAAAATGGTTTAAAAATGGCGTCCATATTTCATTGAAGGTCGATATATGCTTCTGTTTCTGGGCCCTATTATTTTGCGATATGATCAATGATTAAATTTATCCAATGGGTGATGTTACATGTTCTTTTTGGAATATTATTTTCTTTGCGAGAGTTAGAGCGATCAAGAGGGCAATGTTGTGTTTTCATGGAAGATTTATTTGTGTGGTATCTCCTAGGAGACACAGAGCAGGGTTTAGTGGGATTCTGCAGCTCAGGATGGCAGACAGTTTGTCAGTGACAGATATCCAGAAGGTGTGTACCGGTTAAATAGGTGTCTGTGCTCCCTAAAGTACATCGTAATGTGTCTGTGTCTGTAAATCCCATTTTATTTAACGGGCTTTGTGTGAGGTGTGTTCTATGGATCGTTTTATACTGTATGAGTTGCAGATTATCATAAGTAGTGATAAAAGTGTTTCTGCAAATGGAGTTCCAGAGGTCGGGGTAGAGAGTGAAGCCCAGGTCCTTTTCACATTGAGTAGGTATTGTTAAGTGATTATTTAATGATATAATTATTTTGTAGAGCTTTGATGTAATCTTTTTTGTTATCTTTAAAATCTTGTTAGTCAGAGTAGATAGATTTAATGTGTTTCGGTAATACTAATTTAGCATTTTATCAGATTTTTGAGTTGTTGATATTGGAGAAATTGTTCTCTTCTGACCCCATACCTCTGGATAAGTGTAGTGAATGATATGAAAGTGTTATTTACCAACAAATGGTGGAGGTGAGAAATGCCCTTTAGGTGCAGGAGTGGGAGGTGGATGGGGGAGTGGTGTAGTTGAAAATCAGGGTTGTGCCAGATGTTTGAGCAGACTAGTGACATGATCATACCAACAGAGGAACCGGTGTTCTGTCCATGGTTGAATCCCTGTCCATTCTTTTAATTGCAGCGCCCCTACTGGTGAGGGTCCACGATGACCCATGATTTTGATTTTAAAAAAATCACAAAAAAATATAAATAAATATAAATTGACCAGATGACTGAATGTGCCATTATAATAATGTCACCTCAGCAGAGCAGACATAAAGAGATCATTGAGATCATTGTCTTTGGCCCACAGACACAAAGACAAAGTGTTATCAGTCACCTTGAGTCTCTCGCTCTGAAACCAAAAAATCAGGTTAGAAATCTAGGAGTAATCATGGACTCAGACCTGAACTTAAACAGCCACATCAAAGCAATAACGTCATCAGCTTTTTACCATCTGAAGAACATTGCTAAGATCAGAGGAATAGTGTCAAAACCAGACTTAGAGAGACTCATCCATGCATTTGTCTCCAGTAGGTTAGACTACTGTAACGGCTGCTCACTGGCCTTTCTAAACGAGCTGTTAGACAGCTGCAGTACATCCAGAACGCTGCTGCTCGAGTCCTGACAAGAACCAGGAAATACGACCACATTAGTCCAGTGCTCCGGTCTCTGCACTGGCTTCCTGTCACTCAGAGAATAGAATTTAAAACAGCTCTGCTTGTGTACAAGTCTTTTCATGGTTTAGCACCAAAGTCCATCTCTGACATGTTAGAGCCGTATGAACCATCTCGGGCCCTGAGAACTTCAGGGAGGGGTCTCCTGGTGGTTCCCAGAGTCAATAATAAACACGGTGAGGCTGCGTTTCAGTTTCATGCAGCTAAAATCTGAAACAGTCTTCATGAGGATGTGAGACAGGCCTCAACTCTGACAATGTTCAAATCCAGGCTGAAAACAGCTCTTTTTACCCGTGCATATGAAAACTGAAAGTATTTTATCTGCACTCTTGCCTTTTACTGTCATTGATTAACTTTGTGTTGTTGTTTTATTGATTGATTTTAACTGTTTTCTTGTAATTTTTTCTGCAACTGTGAAGCACTTTGAATTGCCTCGTGTATGAATTGTGCTCTACAAATAAACTTGCCTTGCCTTGCCTTGCCTAAAGACTTTACAGTTGTGGACTGAACAATATTCTGAAGGCCTGCTCTGGGGTATTTGTCATTATTTCTTACCTAGTCTGATTTATTGAGGAATCAGAAATTACTTCTGAATAAATCTTTGTAGCTAATATATCAACAAAATAAAACCATCAATTTAAATCTGGCTTTAACCATTATTTTGGTTTTTGTCACTGAAAATAAAAATATAGGCAATTCTGGCCATTTTTCACATAAAATGCCTTATTTTTAAATGAAAATATAAAATGATAGAAATCCTACAATTCAAAAGTTTCAAATTAATATAACTTTAATTTATATTTTTCCATATATTCTTCTGTAGTGCCACACCTTAAAGTCTCAGTTAAATAAATACATTAAAATAAATCCAGTCTAAAATTGCAAATGCCCCGAAGTACCACCTAAAAAAGCTCAAGTATCACCCTGATATTTTCCACAGTTTGAGAAACACTGATTTAGACAGTTCTGTTTTCAAGTTCCGAAAACTTATTTAAAATTACCAGTCCTTTGCTTTAAATGTTATATTTGTTGTTAAGAAATTGTTACATGTAATACATCTTTGATATTGAACCATTGAACATGGATAATTATTGAATATGTTTTATTTGAAAATGTAAAATGCTACATCTAAATATAACACAAAAGATAATATTAAAAAAAACAACAGGAAAAGAAACAGCTAAATGTATATTGTATCTTTTAAAATTCACTAGGATATTCCATCTGCAGTCCCTAGGCAGGTGACACAGAAACAATTGAAATTTACATTTGCATTCGATTACAGGAAGGCATAAAATATATATATATATATATATATAATATATATATATATATATAACAGGCCAGATTAAAAGTGGTTGTACAGTTTATTTCAACACAGTTTGAAAGTGGTGCGTCTGTGTGGTACCTCGCAGTCCCCTCGAGCTGTGGCCCCAGTGCCCATCCCACTCACAGTCTAAACTTTTATAAAGTCCCGAAGTGGAAGAGGCGCTAGATTGTGCAAAACTTTGTATATCAAACATGAGTTTTTAAAATGAACAAAATGATCAAAACTGAGTAAACTATGCTTATCTAAAACAGTGCAATGATGAAATTAATAAGGTTTATTGTCAAGGATTTTTATTGTCTTTTTAAAAAGAGATTCAATGGGTTTGAGGGTTGTTTCAACCAGGGGTGGGCCATATCGTATCGCATATCGTTATCGTGATATGCGTTTTTGATATCGTTGTCATTTTTGATATCGTTGTGGACACGATATAATTTATGTTACGCTCAGCTCCATCAGAGCAGCATAAACACTGACTGTAGAGCACGGGAGCAGGTGCTTAAACAGTGAAATAAAAGGAAGGATGTAAACTGCTTGAGTAGATCATATTTGCGAAAATTAGTATACTATTAAAAAAAAAAAAGAATAAAATATCACTGAATTAATCTTCCCAATAGACGTAAGGCTGGGATTTTTAAGTAATTTGTCCATTGTCAGTTATATCGTCAAATATATCGTTATCAAGATATTTCTTTTTATATCGTGATACAGATTTTTGGCCATATCGCCCTGCCCTAGTTTCAACAGCAAATGACCAGAGGTGATGCAGTACTAGTATATGCAAAAAGATCATAGTGTGTAACATTCTAGCAGCTTTCAGGGTCATAAAAGGTCTTATGTGTCTAAATTCTGCACATTAAAATTGACTGTATGTGTGATCCCTTTGATGTGCTTTTTAAAAGTTAAATTTGATTCCAAGGTCAAGCCTAGGTATTTAAATTCATTTACTCAATGCCATCTAGGAAGACATGAGACTGCTGGAGTTCAGATGGTCGCTTACCAAACATCATGCAGTTTTCTTTGTGTTTAGTTGCAAACAAGAGGCCTTGACCCAGTTTTGAATTTGAGCCATAGCTGAAGTTAAGATTTGAGAAGCCTCCTGTGAGGTTTTTGCGTGTGTAAATATAACAGCGTCATCAGCATATAACTGAACATTGACATTAGGGCACACATCAGGCAAGTCATTGATATACTGTAGATTGAAAATAAAATAGGCCCCAGAATGCTGCTTTGGGGGACCCCTGATGGACAAGGCAGGTACTGCGACCTATTTCCCTGAATGGACACACATTGTTGTTTATCAGATAAATATGATTTGAACCATAGCAGTGTTTCTTCTGAAAAATTAAAACGGGTCAATTTAGATAGGAGAACTTCATGGTTTACTGTGTCAAAGGCCTTCTTTAGGTCCAAAAAGACAGCACCTACACAAGCATTTTTGTCAAGAAGACCTTTTACCCTTTCAACAAAGATACCATTTGCAGACTCTGTTGAGTGATGTTTACGGAATCCAAATTGCATTGGATGTAAAGATATGTATTATTTAAGTGCTCATTCAGTTGTATTACTTCCTAGCTGAGGACACCATGCTTTGTTTAAAGGATAAGTTTACAAGATGTGTGATTGGGGAGAGTAAGGAGTTTTTGAATTGCTTTAAAAAATGTGTGTCAATCCCGGAAGCATCTTTAGACTTTGAACAATTAAGAGTTTATAATGTTGAGTATTTCTGATTCTGATATTTCCTCCAGCCTAAAAATGGCATGAGTTTGATTAATGGAATTGTTAGAGAATTTTGGCGGGGTAAACTGTTGAGCGATTTCATGCACAGATTTAATAAAGTATTTGTTCATTTCTGTCGCTATTATCAGTGTTTGAATTACGGGGAGCTAAGGGGAGCTCGGCACCCCTGAAAAGGACCTGGGCTCCCCTGAAAGCCTACTTTGAGACTTTTAGGGGAGCTCTAAAACACTGTCCATTTTTTTTGTGTCGCATATAGATTTGATTTTCTGTACAGTAAGGTTCCTGAAATAAATGATGATATAAAAAATGTGTCAATGCTGTGTGTTTATTCGCTCATTACATTACTATTACTATTTATTGTTTTTTTGTTCTATTTCCGAACATCTGTCTCCGCTAATAAATGCAATGCTGTGTCTCCTGCTGTGACCATCCATAAGTGGCGGCGCTGCACTGAAATTACTACGTTTACGTCAACACTTGAACTTCTCACACGCACCAAAAGCGTTAAAGTTAGTCAGGGAGGATCGGAAAATAGGGCTCCCCGAAAAGCCACTTTGTAATTCGAACACTGGCTATTATAGTAGGGTTTTGTGAATTTAGTCTATTAATATTTATCTCAAGGTTTTCTGTGCTATTTTGGTGTTGCCTGCCAAGACATTTGTTGATGTTTTTCCAAATAGTTTTGATATTTCCTTTTCCATCTTCAATAATATTAATGTAAAATTGGCTGATGAAATTGGATGATACTGATTACTTTGTTTCTCATTGAGGTAAATTTCTGTCTGTCGGTGGTCAAGCCAGATCTTATTTATTTCTTAAGTAAAAAATATCTCTCTTTCATCAACTTTCTACAGTTTTCATCTATCCATGGTAGAATATTGCAGTTTCTTTTCCCCTGCTTTCCCTTTTTGTGAACGGTGCACGTAGTTCCTGTAGTTTTGATGCAAACAGATCACTGCTGATTTCTATATTATTGTTTTCTAAAGTGTCACTGCAGTCAGCGTCTTTGAGGTCTGCGTCAAGATTTTGAATTTGTTTTTTGGAAAAAAAGTAAAAAAGTAAACGAGTAAACAGAATCATGTTATGGTCGGACAGGCCTATCAATAAATTGTATGTTTTAACAATTCTCTCTGGATTATTTGTGAATAATAAATCAATGCAAGTGGAGGAGTGGGTGGTGATTCTTGTGGGCTTGTAAATTAGTTGTTTTAAGTTGTACTCATCCATGATTTGTTTGAGTTTTCTCCTATTCTTTTTTTCTTCCCAGTTGATGTTTAAATCACCCATGACTATTAGCTCTTTGTTAAGGTGCGTTCAGACTGAACGTGCGTCCACGCTCCGTCAGCCTCTAGTTGGACGCCAAACATTGCCGCTTCACACTCGCGAGAAACGCCTGTTTGCTGCGCGTGAAGTTTGGCAAGCGTCATAATTAGGAGGCGTGTCATACAACTCAGGCCGAGCGCAAACCGCCATGATCAACTTCTCCTCCATGCTGCAGGCCAGGGGCGCAACTACCCCCCCTCCCACACACAAATCTGTTGCTTCATTCACGTAACTTTTCCTCCTCTCCCTCCCGCAAGAGGGGCGAAAACAACGCAAGCTTCAACGTGATCTCCTCTGTAACCGTGTTTATTATTTCATAAGGACTTTTATTTCTCAAACTTGTTGCCTTATGCTCACTTTGAGCTCCTCGTGTGGAGATGACAGTCCCTCTGCACTCCTCTCTGCCCCACTCCAGCAGTGACTTTTGTTTCGCAAAATAAGCATGCACAACTAAAGTGACGCCCGTCCCCCAAAGAGGAATAAAAAAAAAAACACTTCACCACCGTGAACCTGTTCATATCGTTCACTGTAAAGACTCGTTCAAAAGAGCCGGATCGTTCACGACCGACACACAGACTGTTAAAAAGAACACATCACTATTGGCGCCCCTATGAAAGGCATATATTGCGTCTGCCCTGCTGCAGGTAACAGGTGACGCTTGTGCTCACTATTTGAGCCCAGTCCCTGATTGGTTAACAAGGCGTAAATGAACGCACGTGTAGATTGTGATTACTTGAGTGCATGAAGCAGTGGGCGTGGCATCGCTGCTCTGTACCGCGCTGTTCTCACTGGCTTTGACGCGCGTTAATCCTCATCTGCTCACATTTGGAACGCTTCATACGCGCGGACATCTTTGCTTACATTTCGACGCGCGTCGAAGCGTCTACATAGGGTTAACATGGAGGTTGGTGGCGTGTCAGCGTTTGGTCTGTACGCACCATTAGAGTCACAGCTATTCAGTAGAATCTTTAACTGGTCATAGAAATCAACGGTTGCAGATGGCTTTCTGTATATGCAAAGCATTGTAAGAGACATTTCAGATGAAAGGGAAATATTCGCACCTATACATTTGTTTGCATTTGAACTTATCTTTAATATACATCAAAACACCTCCTCCTCTACCCTTACCCCATCTCTCTCTAAAAACGTTATAACCGGAAATATGAATGACAGCATCAGGAGAGGAACGAGTAAGCCACGTCTCAGTCAGTCCCAGGAAATCAATATTGGAATTACATAAGAGATACTCCAGTTGTTCACGTTTGGGAGTCTTACTTCAAATGTTTATGTGTCCGCCAAAAAGTCCACTTGGTTTACATTTGGGATCCCAGAGGGATTTGGCTCGATTTAGTGTTTGGAAAAACTTAGTTGCGCGGTGCTTTTTCATGACTGGGTTCCGCAGTTTGGCCTCGCTGCGTGAGGCTAGTGTAGCATCAGGTGTTAATAGCAGCCTCGCGCACTCACCAGATGTCAGAGATCCAATGTCCTGTGTGCCCTCGCGGGTCTCGGTGCCGCTGCCCGTGGCACGTAGGGTAGTAACCGTGCCAAGAGCAGGTGGAAAACTCAAGTCTTAAAGAGTCGTTACGTCTGAATTTAGATTTCTTTTTCTGGGGGAGGACCACCAGACCCCTCCGTCATAACTGTATTTTTCCTACCACATAAATTTGTCCAACACTACTCCAAAATGAGAGTTTCGCCCCTGCACAGTTGTACATCTCCATGTCAAAGATAGGTTTTTACCATCTAAAGAACATAGCCAGAGTCCGCCCCATTCTCTCTCGGACCAACACGGAGACGCTGATGCATGCTTTTATCACCAGTCGTATCGACTACTGCAATGCCCTGCTCTCTGGTCTTCCCAAAAAGAGTATCTCAGGTTTACAACTTTTACAAAATTCAGCAGCTCGTGTCCTGACAAAGACCAGGAGGCAGGACCACATTACACCTATTATTTGATTTTAATTTTTATTTCTTTTAACCATTTGTATGCTCTCCCAGTTTCCTCTAGAGGAGCCCTCTGCCTCGGGTGCACTGATTGGTTGTGGGGTGCTGTCTTGTGGGTGCCTGAATGGTGGTGTGGTGTTTCTACCACGCCTTCTCTGGGTGCCCTGTGTTGGCGTCCTGTGGCTGCAGCCGAGGTGCCGCTCTCGATGCAGACGGCTCCTTGGATGGTGTTTCCTTACCTGGTTTATCTGTACCCAGCCTTACCTCAGCCTTATGTCCATTGTGTCCATTGCTTTACCTTGAGTGTGTGTGGTGTGCTTGTGTGGTGCGTCTCTGGGGAGGTGGATGGGGCGAGTGTGATTGTGACAATAGGTGTGTTTAAGATGAAGTGCGCCTCCCCCTCCAGACGAGACCAGGCAGCCGAGGGCGGAGAAAGGCGCCTCTAATCAAGGCAGACACATCTCAGCCCCGAGAACAGAGAGGAGCCTCAGATCACACAGCGTCTCACGTTTGTGTAAAAGAGTTTGTGAATAAAACTATTTTAAAAGTTTGTGAACACATTTCTGCTTCTCCCACACACCAGACAGACGCCCCATCACTAGAGCAAAATAACAGACTCTCCTCTTACAGTTTAGGATTAGAATAATAAATGTCTGCTTATTTAAATGTAGGTGATATGTTGAACACACTGGCACTTTCTGTCAAATATGAAGCCTGTGAAGCATTTCTGCAGATCAAAGTAGATCTCTGTGATGAGAAAAGAGGAGTCTGGAGGCTGCAGAGCATTAGGGTGACACATTTCTGATCTAAACACAACCCAATCATCTGTCAGTCCACTGTCAGCACACGTGTTTACAGCACTTTATTTCCCATCATCCCTTTGGCCTTTGTAGTTCAGGCAGCCGAGCGAGGCGGAGAAAAGCAACTTCGCCAGCCTGCCCAAGGCGCTCCAGCCGCCTCGCTCTCACGAGAATACCAGCACCGTCACATGGGTTGCGTCAGAACAAGGCGGTGCCATCTTGGAAACGAATATGACACCTAATGTGTTTGTATCTGTTAAGGTTAGGGCTAAGGTAAGGCTAGTTTGTAACTCCACTATCCTTAAGGTTAAGGCTAAGGTAAGGTTAGGGTTCGTTTGTAAACTCCACTATCCTTAAGGTTAGGGCTAAGGTAAGGGTAGGGTTAGCTTGTAAACTCACCTATCCTTAAGGTTAGGGCTAAGGTAAGGTTAGGGTTAGTTTGTAAACTCCACTATCCTTAAGGTTAGGGCTAAGGTAAGGTTAGGGTTATCTTGTAAACTCCACTATCCTTAAAGAGATATATACATAAGTTTAACCACAAATAAATATATACAAATTTAAAATGTCTTCCTCATACATGCTCCAGCAATGCCCTGGTGAGTAGAATGAGCCCTGGCCTTTTCACCGTGATTGCCTCTATATGCCTGTAAAGTCACTTAAATAGTTTATGCTCGGGTCGAACAAGCAAACAGCGTAATGCACGTTCACACTCAGCTGTAGCGTTAGCTGTAGCGTTAGCTGTAGCGTTAGCTGTAGCGTTAGCTGTAGCGTTAGCTGTAGCGTTAGCTGTAGCGTTAGCTGTAGCGTTAGCTGTAGCGTTAGCTGTATCTCCTCTATACTGACACTGCTGAGCGAGTGGTAACTTCAGAAGGATGGATTTAGTGGAGAATAAGAGGAGACCGGCTTCAAGCACCATCGAAACTCCAGCCCAGACCCCAAATAACAAAAAGAAACGAAGAGTTTATTCGAGTGTGACCAAAAAGGCGAAAGTCGAGTCTGATCGGCGTAGGCAAAGAACCAGAGTAAACATCGGAAAATGTTGAGAGAATCTCTCAAAAGACCCGCAGCTTAGGGTAAGAAATTATTACTAAATACCTGGGGGAAAAGTGTTGTTGATGCTTCAAAACAACGGCGTCTGACTATCCTTGCATGTTGTACAAACTTCACTGAAACAAGCCATAAAATAATCATATTTGGAAGTTACCAAAATAGTTGATCTAATAGTTTTATACAGAGAAGTTGTGTAGTATTAGTAGCAGACTAGTAGTGTCAGTAATAACAGTAATTGTGCTGTACCTACAAAACATTTGAGTAGTAACAGTGGTAATGGTGCTGTATTTACAATGGCAAAAATAATGCTGCTAATGTTAGCTTTTCATGACCGCAAAATAAGCATGACTGTTTACGGATTTATAAGTAGTGAAACGACTACAAAAAGTCGACATGTGCCGTTTACAATATAGTTTACAAGTTAGCTACGCTAACTTTGGGCCCAGGAAATTGAAGAGATGATTTTGGCTTTTCCTAGTAGCATTTCTACAGGTGGAATTATTTTGTCATTACAATTAGGCCTGCGTTTATGCATACAAACAATTTTTTTTTCTCCTTCAAAACGTCAATTATTCGTTTATCTGTATTACTTGGCTTCTTCCCTCGATTCACTTTGCTATGTGTATTTGCTTAAGTATCACATCTAGGAAAATATTCACTCAAACTGATTTGGTCTAAATATCTTACAAACAGTAACGTTTCTTACCTCAGTTGAAGTCGCGCCTGCAAATCTGTAAATTGACCAAGACGGGACTGTTATGCCGTGTTCAGACCGAACGCCTCTCGGGCATCAAAAACGCGCCTCAAGTCCGTAGTTGGACGCTTGTGCTTACTGAAGTCAGATGCTTGTCACAAATGTCACCGAGCGTCAAGACGCCCTGGCCGCGCGTCAGCTCAGAGTCTGTTCGTAGCCATCTTGGAAGCAGCTCTTGCCTGAAAACTACAGTTGTTCGGAGGCCAACTAGTCTCCCTCTTTGCTCCGGCCATGTCCTGTCCTATGGATCTTTAACTCTATCCCCATGGTCTGTGTCAAGCTCAGGAAGGCTGTTAAGGTCTTTATTGACGTTATTAGTACTTGTTTCATGCGAGCTATCTGTTGGCTAGCATAGTATAATTATTTCTATGCGCAGCTAGCTCGGGACTACGGCCCATTGTAGATAAAATGTGAGCAATAAACTTAAAAATCAACAAGCCTGGCTCAGTGTGTGATCATTGTTACACGGTTGCTTTATGTAGATGGGGCTTAATAGAGTTTATTCGTGCATATTTCTCGTTTTCACATCGATTGGAGATTTAGCTTGTAGCAGCTTTGGGAATGCTCTGTGCATCCTCGAGGCCCAAACACATTCCCAGCGCAGATCCAGCCACTCAAATAAGTTTTCTTGTCGCCGCTTTTAATCCTGGGTGTTTAGGTAAATGAATCACGTGTCTTTGTAAAAGTCCCAGAGCTGCTGTAGCTCCTGTTCACAATGAAGCTAATCCTCAATGACTTGTTTACATCTGCGGGCAGTGGCATAGCTTCTGCCCGGCCCGGTGGCCGCTTAGCCACAACGTATGTCACTGTTGGAGAAAGTTCCTGATTGGTCGACGCTTGCCAATATCTCCAAAAAGTTCAACATTTCCAACTCTAGCGTCGGCCCCGCTGCATGAAAAGCTCCAAAACGCGCTGCACAGGAGGCGCGCTGCGGGACCTCTCGACGCTCCCCGAGGCGCGCCCCCATGTATTTTCAATGTAAACCTGGCGCTTTGGAGGCGTTTGGTCTGAACACAGCATTATTTCTGGTGCTCGTAAAGCCTGAGCGCCTCATGCACGAGCTTATCGTCAAGGCTGCAGTTACGCGTTTGGCCTGAGGGGGCAATTGCGAGTACAACACTGCCAAACTCCACACAGCCCCTTTAAGGTTAGGGCTACGGTAAGGTTAGGGCTAGTTTGTAAACTCCACTATCCTTAACGTTAGGGCTACGGTAAGGTTAGGGCTAGTTTGTAAACTCCACTTTCCTTAAAGATAGGGCTAAGGTAAGGTTAGGGTTAGCTTGTAAACGCCACTATCCTTAAGGTTAGGGCTAAGGTAAGGTTAGCTTGTAAACTCTACTATCCTTAAGGTTAGGGCTAAGGTAAGGTTAGGGTTAGCTTGTAAACTCCACTATCCTTAAGGTTAGGGCTAAGGTAAGGTTAGGGTTAGCTTGTAAACTCCACTATCCTTAAGGTTAGGGCTAAGGTAAGGTTAGGGTTAGTTTGTAAACTCCACTATCCTTAAGGTTAGGGCTAAGGTAAGGTTAGCTTGTAAACTCCACTATCCTTAAGGTTAGGGCTAAGGTAAGGTTAGCTTGTAAACTCCACTATCCTTAAGGTTAGGGCTAAGGTAAGGTTAGCTTGTAAACTCCACTATCCTTAAGGTTAGGGCTAAGGTAAGGTTAGGGTTAGCTTGTAAACTCCACTATCCTTAAGGTTAGGGCTAAGGTAAGGTTAGGGTTAGTTTGTAAACTCCACTATCCTTAAGGTTAGAGCTAAGGTAAGGTTAGCTTGTAAACTCCACTATCCTTAAGGTTAGGGCTAAGGTAAGGTTACGGTTCGTAAAATAACGAACTAACGCGTGTTGGAATGGTGGGACATTGCATAAAAGATAAAAGTGTCACCATTCCGACAAAATTGTTTTTAAATCTGTAAAGCGTGAAATGTATGAAAACGCTTTATATACTGATTGATTTATTGATTGACTGACAGACAGATACACAGTCCTGATCAAAAGCATAAGACCAGTTGTAAAATGGCACACACACAAAAAATCACATAATGCCTGGCTGGATCTCAAAGAACAACTAAACACCAAATCAAGTTTATTTTACTGATAAACCGTCTCAATGGGTGTCTCATAGTGTTGTCTATTGGTCCCTGACATTATTCTGACATTATAGCGCAAACATGTGTAAAATCCTAACTTTAGCCTGAAAACGAATGGGTTGCGCCCCCTTCAGGGTAAACTCTGCTACTAAATTAGAATTTCCTGATTGACTGGAGACATGTCCACGGCCTCCACAGAACGTCATAAGCCGCACCAGCTCCACACATCGTCATCAGGTGCTGCCCATTGTCCTGCCCCTGTACCTGTGGTATATAACCAAGTCCCTCCCACGTAATCAGTCTGCTGTGATTGTGCCAATGCAAATGTCGAGGCCAATCAAGGCCCACACACCGCCCACACACTCAGAGAGACCGCCTCTTTCACGGCAATTTTTGACTTTTGTTTGTGGGTGGGGAAAGCTTTGGCACGCTCGTTTAGGTACCTCTTTAAGTCCAAGTAGAACAGACGCGTGGCTCTTTGCAATGATTTGGTACGTTTAATATAATGCAGCTCTTTGTATAAGAATTCGGTACATAAAGTTCTTCCCATAAACTGCAACAACTTAAAGGACTATAAAGAGTTTAAAAAGATGCCATCGCAGCAGCCGCACTCAAGCGAGACAACTGCAACAGTCGTGCAAACCACAGACATAGTAAGTAGTAACCCTTCTGCTCACTAACTCCCGTTACATTAATGACTTGTCGAGGAGGGAATCATGCTGATTAACAGACTCCTCCCACACCCAAATGACGAGCTTGTTCCTAAAAAGGGCATAAGGGGCAGGATCTTACTGTAGATTCGGTCCTCTGCGAGGCGTGTAGTTCGGCTTTAACGTGCCCATAGCCTTTAGCTTGATTGCTACGCTTAATTCAAAGTCAGAAACCCTCATGTAAATACTAGAGTCTACAATGTACCTACTAAAACCTGCCTGGTTTCTTTAATTCTTTAACAAGGCTGTTTCTAGGCAGAAAGCACAGAGGGGGAGGGAACAAGGCTGTTTCTGGGCAGAAACACAGAGAGGGGGAGGGAACAAGGCTGTTCTGGCAGAATACACACAGAGGGAGAGGAGAAAAGGCTGTTCTGGCAGAATACACACAGGGGGGAGGGGAAGGCTGGGCAGAAAGCACACAGAGGGGGAGGGAACAAGGCTGTTTCTGGCGGATGCACACAGAGGGGGAGGGGAACAAGGCTGTTTCTGGAGGAATGGACACGGGGGGGAGGGGAACAAGGCTGTTTCTGGGCAGAATACACACAGAGGGGGAGGGAACAAGGCTGTTTCTGGGCAGAAAGCACACAGAGGGGGGAGGGGACAGGTGTTTCTGGGAGGAATGGACACAGAGGGGGGAGGGGAACAAGGCTGTTTTGGCAGAATACACACAGAGGGGGAGGGGAACAAGGCGTTTCTGGGAATACACACAGAGGGGGAGGGGAACAAGGCTGTTTCTGGGCGATACACAGAGGGGGGGGGAACAAGGCTGTTTCTGGGAGGAAGGGGGGGGGAAGGGTCGGACACAGAGGGGGGGGGGACAGGCTGTTCTGGGGAAGACACAGAGGGGGGGGAACAAGGCTGTTTCTGGGAGGAATGGACACGGGGGGGGGACAGGCGTTTCTGGGAGAACAGAGGGGGGGGGGAACAAGGCTGTTTCTGGGGAGGGGGGGGGGAAGTGGGAGAAACACAGAGGGGGGGGAACAAGGCGTTTCTGGGCAGAAAGACACAGAGGGGGGAGAACAAGGCTGTTCTGGGCAGACACACAGAGGGGGGAGGGAACAAGGCTGTTTCTGGGCGGATGCACACAGAGGGGAGGGAACAAGGCTGTTTCTGGGAGGAATGACACAGAGGGGGGAGGGGAACAAGGCTGTTTCTGGCAGAATACCACAGAGGGGGAGGGGAACAAGGCTGTTTCTGGGAGGAGGACACAGAGGGGGAGGGGACAAGGCTGTTCTGGAGGATGGACACAGAGGGGGGGGAACAAGGCTGTTTCTGGGCAGATGCACACAGAGGGGGGAGGGGAACAAGGCTGTTCTGGGCAGAAAGCACACAGAGGGGGAGGGGAACAGGCTGTTTCTGGGCAGAATACACAGAGGGGGGAGGGGAACAAGGCTGTTCTGGCAGAATACACGGAGGGGGGGGGGAACAGGCTGTTCTGGGAGAATGGACACAGAGGGGGGGGGAACAGGCTGTTTCTGGGAGGAATGGACACAGGGGGGGGGAACAAGGCTGTTTCTGGGCAGAAACACACAGAGGGGAGGGGAACAAGGCTGTTTCTGGGCAGAAGCACACAGAGGGGGAGGGATGCAAGGCTGTTTCTGGGAGAATGGACACAGACGGGGGAGGGGAACAAGGCTGTTTCTGGGCAGAAAGCACACAGAGGGGGAGGGAACAAGGCTGTTCGGGCAGAAAGCACACAGGGAAGGGGGGGGGGGACAGGCTGTTTCTGGCAGAAAGCACACAGTGGGGGGAGGGGAAGAAGGCTGTTTCTGGGAGGAATGGACACAGAGGGGGGAGGGGAACAAGGCTGTTTCTGGGCAGAAAACACAGAGGGGGGAGGGAACAAGGCTGTTTCTGGGCAGAATACACACAGAGGGAGAGGGAGAACAAGGCTGTTTCTGGGCAGAATACACACAGAGGGGGAGGGGAACAGGCTGTTCTGGGCAGAAAGCACACAGAGGGGGAAGGGGAACAAGGCTGTTTCTGGGCGGATGCACACAGAGGGGGAGGGGAACAAGGCTGTTTCTGGGGGATGGCACGGGGGGAGGGGAACAAGGCTGTTCTGGGCAGAATACACACAGAGGGGGGGAGGGAAACAAGGCCGTTTCTGGGCAGAAAGCACACAGAGGGGGGAGGGGAACAAGGCTGTTTCTGGGAGGAATGGACACAGAGGGGGGGAAGGGGAACAAGGCTGTTTCTGGGCAGAATACAGAGAGGGGGAGGGGAACAGGCTGTTTCTGGGCAGAATACACACAGAGGGGGGCGGAGAACAAGGCTGTTTCTGGGCAGAAAGCACACAGAGGGGAGAGGAGAACAAGGCTGTTTCTGGGCAGAAAGCACACAGAGGGGGGAGGGGAACAAGGCTGTTTCTGGGCGGATGCACACAGAGGGGGGAGGGGAACAAGGCTGTTTCTGGGAGGAATGGACACAGAGGGGGAGGGGAACAGGCTGTTTCTGTGAGGAATGGACACAGACGGGGGGAGGGGAACAAGGCTGTTTCTGGCAGAATGCACACAGAGGGGGAGGGGAACAAGGCTGTTTCTGGCGACCCAGGGGGAGGGAACAAGCTGTTCTGGCAAACACAGAGGGGGGAGGGGAACAGGGCTGTTTCTGGCAGAATACACAGAGGGGAGGGGAACAAGGCTGTTTCTGGGCAGAATACACGGAGAGGGGGCGGAGAACAAGGCTGTTACTGGGAGGAATGGACACAGAGGGGGAGGGAACAAGGCTGTTTCTGGGAGGAATGGACACAGAGGGGGAAGGGAACAAGGCTGTTTCTGGCAGAATACACACAGAGGGGGGAGGGGAACAAGGCTGTTTCTGGGCAGAAAGCACACAGAGGGGGGAGGGATGCAAGGCTGTTTCTGGAGGAATGGACACAGACGGGGGAGGGGAACAAGGCTGTTTCTGGGCAGAAAGCACACAGAGGGGGGAAGGGAACAAGGCTGTTTCGGGCAGAAAGCACACAGGGAAGGGGGGGGGGACAAGGCTGTTTCTGGGCAGAAAGCACACAGTGGGGGGAGGGGAAGAAGGCTGTTTCTGGGAGGAATGGACACGAGGGGGGAGGGGAACAAGGCTGTTTCTGGGCAGAAAGCACACAGTGGGGGAGGGGAAGAAGGCTGTTTCTGGGAGGAATGGACACAGAGGGGGGAGGGGAACAAGGCTGTTTCTGGCAGAAAGCACAGAGAGGGGGGAGGGAACAAGGCTGTTTCTGGGCGGATGCACACAGAGGGGCGAGGGGAACAAGGCTGTTTCTGGGCAGAATACCACAGAGGGGGGGGGAACAAGGCTGTTCTGGGCAGAAAGCACACAGAGGGGGGAGGGGAACAAGGCTGTTTCTGTGCGGATGCACACAGAAGGGGGAGGGGAAAACGGCTGTTTCTGGGAGGAATGGACACAGAGGGGGGGAGGGGGAACAAGGCTGTTTCTGGGAGGAATACACAGAAGGGGGAAGGGGAACAAGGCTGTTTCTGGGCAGAAAGCACACAGAGGGGGAGGGAAGAAGGCTGTTTCTGGAGGAAGGACACAGAGGGGGAAGGGAACAAGGCTGTTTCTGGGCAGAAGCACACAGAGGGGCGGGGAACAAGGATGTTTCTGGGAGGAATACACACAGAGGGGAGAGGAGAACAAGGCTGTTTCTGGGCAGAAAGCACACAGAGGGGGAAGGGGAAAAAGGCTGTTTCTGGGCAGAATACCCACACAGGGGGAAGGGGAACAAGGCTGTTTCTGGGCGGAATGGACACAGAGGTGGGAAGGGGAACAAGGCTGTTTCTGGCAGAATACCCACAGAGGGGGGAGGGGAACAAGGCTGTTTCTGGCAGAATACCCACAGAGGGGGAAGGGGAACAAGGCTGTTTCTGGGAAGAAAGCACACAGAGGGGGGAGGGGAACAAGGCTGTTGCTGGGAGGAATGGACACAGAGGGGGAAGGGGAACAAGGCTGTTTCTGGGAAGAAAGCACACAGAGGGGAGGGGAACAAGGCTGTTTCTGGGAGGAATACACACAGAGGGGGGATGGGAGCAAGGCCGTTTCTGGGCAGAAAGCACACAGAGGGGGAGGGGAACAAGGCTGTTTCTGGGCAGAAAGCACACAGAAGGGGGAGAGGGGGAGGACAAGGCTGTTTCTGGGCAGAAAGCACACGGGGGGGGGGGGGGGGGGGACAAGGCTGTTTCTGGGCAGAAAGCACACAGTGGGGGGAGGGAACAAGGCTGTTTCTGGGCAGAAAGCACACAGAGGGGGGAGGGGAAGAAGGCTGTTTCTGGGAGAAGGACACAGAGGGGGAAGGAACAAGGCTGTTTCTGGGCAGAAAGCACACAGATGGGGCGGGGAACAAGGATGTTTCTGGGAGAATACACACAGAGGGGGAGGGGAACAAGGCTGTTTCTGGGCAGAAAGCACACAGAGGGGGGAGGGTAACAAGGTTGTTTCTGGGCAGATGCACACAGAGGGGGGACGGGAACAAGGCTGTTTCTGGGCGGATGCACACAGAGGGGGGAGGGGAACAAGGCTTTTTCTGGCAGAAAGCACACAGAGGGGGGAGGGGAACAAGGCCGTTTCTGGGAGGAATAGACACAGCGGGGGGAGGGGAACAAGGCTGTTTCTGGGCGGATGCACACAGAGGGGCGAGGGGAACAAGGCTGTTTCTGGGCAGAATACCCACAGAGGGGGAGGGGAACAAGGCTGTTTCTGGGCAGAAAGCACACAGAGGGGGAGGGGAACAAGGCTGTTTCTGTGCGGATGCACACAGAAGGGGGAGGGGAACACGGCTGTTTCTGGGAGGAATGGACACAGAGGGGGAAGGGGAACAAGGCTGTTTCTGGGCAGAAAGCACACAGAGGGGGGAGGGGAACAAGGCTGTTTCTGGGCAGAAAGCACACAGAGGGGGGAGGGAACAAGGCTGTTTCTGTGCGGATGCACACAGAAGGGGGAGGGGAACACGGCTGTTTCTGGGAGGAATGGACACAGAGGGGGGAGGGGAACAAGGCTGTTTCTGGGAGGAATGGACACAGAAGGGGGAAGGGGAACAAGGCTGTTTCTGGGCAGAAGCACACAGATGGGGCGGGGAACAAGGATGTTTCTGGGAGGAATACACACAGAGGGGAGAGGAGAACAAGGCTGTTTCTGGGCAGAAAGCACACAGAGGGGGGACGGGAACAAGGCTGTTTCTGGGCGGATGCACACAGAGGGGGGAGGGGAACAAGGCCGTTTCTGGGAGGAATAGACACAGCGGGGGGAGGGGAGCAAGGCTGTTTCTGGGCGGATGCACACAGAGGGGGAGGGGAACAAGGCCGTTTCTGGGCAGAATACCCACAGAGGGGGGAGGGGAACAAAGCTGTTTCTGGCGGATGCACACAGAGGGGCGAGGGGAACAAGGCTGTTTCTGGGCAGAATACCCACAGAGGGGGAGGGGAACAAGGCTGTTTCTGGGCAGAAAGCACACAGAGGGGGGAGGGGAACAAGGCCGTTTCTGTGCGGATGCACACAGAAGGGGAGGGGAACACGGCTGTTTCTGGAGGAATGGACACAGAGGGGGGGGGAACAAGGCTGTTTCTGGGAGGAATGGACACAGAAGGGGAAGGGGAACAAGGCTGTTTCTGGCAGAAAGCACACAGAGGGGGGAGGGGAACAAGGCTGTTTCTGGGAGGAATTGACACAGAGGGGGGAGGGGAACAAGGCTGTTTCTGGGCAGATACCCACAGAGGGGGAAGGGAACAAGGCTGTTTCTGGCGGAATGGACACAGAGGTGGAAGGGGAACAAGGCTGTTTCTGGGCAGAATACCCACAGAGGGGGAGGGGAACAAGGCTGTTTCTGGGCAGAGTACCCACAGAGGGGGAGGGGAGCAAGGCCGTTTCTGGGCAGAAAGCACACAGAGGGGGAGGGGAACAAGGCTGTTTCTGGCAGAAAGCACACGGGGGGGGGGGGGGGGCAAGGCTGTTTCTGGGCAGAAAGCACACAGTGGGGGAGGGGAACAAGGCTGTTCTGGGAGGAATGGACACAGAAGGGGGAAGGGGAACAAGGCTGTTTCTGGGCAGAAAGCACACAGAGGGGGGAGGGGAAGAAGGCTGTTTCTGGGAGGAAGGGACACAGAGGGGGGAAGGGAACAAGGCTGTTTCTGGGCAGAAAGCACACAGATGGGGCGGGGAACAAGGATGTTTCTGGGAGAAATACACACAGAGGGGGAGGGAACAAGGCTGTTTCTGGGCAGAAAGCACACAGAGGGGGGAGGGTAACAAGGTTGTTTCTGGGCAGATGCACACAGAGGGGGGACGGGAACAAGGCTGTTTCTGGGCGGATGCACACAGAGGGGGGAGGGGAACAAGGCTTTTTCTGGGCACAAAGCACACAGAGGGGGGAGGGGACAAGGCCGTTTCTGGAGGAATAGACACAGCGGGGGAGGGGAGCAAGGCTGTTTCTGGGCGGATGCACACAGAGGGGGAGGGGAACAAGGCCGTTTCTGGCAGAATACCCACAGAGGGGGGAGGGAACAAGGCTGTTTCTGGGCGGATGCACACAGAGGGGCGAGGGGAACAAGGCTGTTTCTGGGCA
The DNA here is from genome assembly GCA_007210695.1 of Neogobius melanostomus. Taxonomy (NCBI): domain Eukaryota; kingdom Metazoa; phylum Chordata; class Actinopteri; order Gobiiformes; family Gobiidae; genus Neogobius; species Neogobius melanostomus. The sequence continues at coordinate 49,100 of VHKM01000722.1, forward strand.
GAATACCCACAGAGGGGGGAGGGGAACAAGGCTGTTTCTGGCGGATGCACACAGAGGGGCGAGGGGAACAAGGCTGTTTCTGGACAGAAAGCACACAGAGGGGGGAGGGGAACAAGGCTGTTTCTGTGCGGATGCACACAGAGGGGGGAGGGGAACACGGCTGTTTCTGGGAGGAATGGACACAGAGGGGGGAGGGGAACAAGGCTGTTTCTGGGCAGAAAGCACACAGAGGGGGGAGGGGAACAAGGCTGTTTCTGGGCAGAAAGCACACAGAGGGGAGAGGGGAACAAGGCTGTTTCTGGGCAGAAAGCACACAGAGGGGGGAGGGGCACAAGGCCGTTTCTGGGAGGAATGGACACAGAGGGGGAGGGGAACAGGCTGTTTGGGCGAAAGCACCAGAGGGGGGAGGGGAACAAGGCTGTTTTGGGCAGAAAGCACACAGAGGGGGAGGGGCACAAGGCCGTTTCTGGGATTAATGGACACATAGGGGGGAAGGGAACAAGGCTGTTTCTGGGCAGAAAGCACACAGAGGGGGAGGGGAACAAGGCTGTTTCTCGGGGGCGGATGCACACAGAGGGGGGAGGGGAACAAGGCTGTTTCTGGGAGGAATGGACACAGAGGGGGGGGGGGAACAAGGCTGTTTCTAGAAGGAATACACACAGAGGGGGAGGGGAACAAGGCTGTTTCTGGGCAGAATACAGAGAGGGGGAGGGGAACAAGGATGTTTCTGGGAGGAATACACACAGAGGGGAGGGGAACAAGTTTGTTTCTGGGCAGAAAGCACACAGAGGGGGGAGGGGAACAAGGCTGTTTCTGGGCGGATGCACACAGAGGGGGGAGGGGAACAAGGCTGTTTCTGGGCAGATGCACACAGAGGGGAGGGGAACAAGGCTGTTTCTGGGCGGATGCACACAGAGGGGAGGGGAACAAGGCTGTTTCTGGGCGGATGCACACAGAGGGGGGAGGGGAACAAGGCCGTTTCTGGGAGGAATAGACACAGCGGGGGGAGGGGAGCAAGGCTGTTTCTGGGCGGATGCACACAGAGGGGGGAGGGGAACAAGGCTGTTTCTGGGCAGAAAGCACACAGAGGGGGAGGGAACAAGGCTGTTTCTGGGCAGAAAGCACACAGAGCGGGGAGGGGAACAAGGCTGTTTCTGGGCGGATGGGACACAGATGGGGGAGGGGAACAAGGCTGTTTCTGGGCAGAAAGCACACAGAGGGGGGAGGGGCACAAGGCCGTTTCTGGATGATGGACACAGAGGGGAAGGGAACAAGGCTGTTTCTGGGCAGAAAGCAACACAAGGGGGAGGGGAACAAGGCTGTTTCTCGGCGGGCGGATGCACACAAGGGAGGGTTACCAGGCTGTTTTCTGGGAGGAATGGACACAGAGGGGGGAGGGGAACAAGGCTGTTTCTGGGAGGAATACACACAGAGGGGGAGGAACAGGCTTTTCTGGGCAGAATACAGAGAGGGGGGGAACAAGATGTTTCTGGGAGGAATACACACAGAGGGGGAGGGGAACAAGTTTGTCTGGCAGAAAGCACACAGAGGGGGAGGGAACAAGGCTGTTTCTGGGCGGATGCACACAGAGGGGGAGGGGAACAAGGCTGTTTCTGGGAGGAATACACACAGAGGGGGCGGGGAGCAAGGCTGTTTCTCGGGCGGATGCACACAGAGGGGGAGGGGAACAAGGCTGTTTCTGGGCAGAAAGCACACAGAGGGGGCGGGGAGCAAGGCTGTTTCTGGGCGGATGCACACAGAGGGGGGAGGGGAACAAAGCTGTTTCTGGGCAGATGCACACAGAGGGGGGAGGGAACAAGGCTGTTTCTGGCAGAGGGGAACAAGGCCGTTTCTGGGAGGAATAGACACAGCGGGGGAGGGGAGCAAGGCTGTTTCTGGGCGGATGCACACAGAGGGGGGAGGGGAAACAAGGCCGTTACTGGGCAGAATACCCACAGAGGGGGGAGGGGAACAAGGCCGTTTCTGGGGCACAATACACACGAGGGGAGGGAACAAGGCTGTTTCTGGGCAGAAAGCACACAGAGGGGGAGGGAACAAGGCTGTTTCTGGGCAGAAAGCACACAGAGCGGGAGGGGAACAAGGCTGTTTCTGGGCGGATGGGACACAGAGGGGGGAAGGGAACAAGGCTGTTTCTGGCAGAAAGCACACAGAGGGGGGAGGGGAACAAGGCTGTTTCTGGGCAGAAAGCACACAGAGGGGGAGGGGAACAAGGCTGTTTCTGGGCGGATGCACACAGAGGGGGGAGGGGAACAAGGCTGTTTCTGGGAGGAATACACACAGAGGGGCGGGGAGCAAGGCTGTTTCTGGGCGGATGCACACAGAGGGGGGAGGGGAACAAGGCTGTTTCTGGGCAGAAAGCACACAGAGGGGGCGGGGAACAAAGCTGTTTCTGGGCAGATGCACACAGAGGGGGGAGGGGAACAAGGCTGTTTCTGGGCAGAGGGAACAAGGCCGTTTCTGGGAGGATAGACACAGCGGGGGGAGGGGAGCAAGGCTGTTTCTGGGCGGATGCACACAGAGGGGGGAGGGGAACAAGGCCGTTACTGGGCAGAATACCCACAGAGGGGGGAGGGGAACAAGGCCGTTTCTGGGCACAATACACACAGAGGGGGAGGGGAACAAGGCTGTTTCTGGGCAGAAAGCACACAGAGGGGGAGGGGAACAAGGCTGTTTCTGGGCAGAAAGCACACAGAGCGGGGAGGGGAACAAGGCTGTTTCTGGGCGGATGGGACACAGAGGGGGGAAGGGAACAAGGCTGTTTCTGGGCAGAAAGCACACAGAGGGGGAGGGGAACAAGGCTGTTTCTGGGCAGAAAGCACACAGAGGGGGGAGGGAACAAGGCTGTTTCTGGGAGGAATGGACACAGAGGGGGGAGGGGAACAAGGCTGTTTCTGGGCAGAAAGCACACAGAGGGGGGAGGGCACAAGGCCGTTTCTGGGATGAATGGACACAGAGGGGGACTAATCAGGGCTCACTGCATTGAGCTCAATGGCCGCTGGCTGCTCTGCTTTGCGACAACGACACTAGAGCCGCCATTGCTGTAGTACCGCCATATACCCGCTAGGCCCCCATTGGAATGCATTGGACTTTAAACATTTTAAAAACAACTTCAATGCCCGGTGCCTAATTATTTGGAACTGTCTAGAACTAGATATTCCTCCTGTGATTACGCTGGGTTAGACACAACAGGAGGCACCGTGCTGGTTATGGTAGGATAAATTTTAGAAATCTCCTACTTAACGGGGGTCTGACTGTTAGCATTGGAGCTGCGCGAGCTACACGTCACGCAAGGGCCGAGTCTACAGTGAAGATCCCGCCCTTATGCCCTTATTAGGAACATGCTTCGTCAGAGCTGGGGAGGAGCAGTCTGTAAATCCGCAATGAATTCCCCCTCGAACGTGGTCATTATGGTAAACGGGGAGGAGCGAGTATTGACGGTCTATTAATAATATGTCTATGGTTGAGCTGAGCAAGAGGAGAAACACAACACTGCATTGGCACATTGTGTACATAATATAATATGCTTTCTGCTATTTAGGAGCCAATATGTATTGATAGAGTAATAAAATACAATACTAACAGCAAGGAATTCAAAGCACAGCAATTATAATTGGATTTAAAGAGGGGTATTATGCTTTTTTCAATCACATAGCACCAGTCTATAGCATACTACAATGATGACGTAACCTTCTGTTGGTCTGTATATGCAGTAAATTAAAATAACTGCCTTGAATAAAATTGCTCTCTCAAAATGGCTGTACTGAACGTCTTGAAATAGGCCTCTGTCTCTTTAAGAAGCTTTCCGACACGCCCCCTTCAGCACACTGCTGTAGCATCTAAACAACACTACTGTGCGGGGAGGGGGCTCTGCTGAGCTGAGGAGCAGTGGTTGGTGGCTTGGCTGGTGACAAAAGGTCCAGAGGCGTCTCCAAGAGGTGGGGCGTTCACAGGAGGACTCAGGCATTGCTACACCTAAATGGCTGCCATCAGAGTTTTTACTGATTACTCAAAAATGCGTGAATGAGTCAAGGCAACACTCCAGGCATGTGTTTAATGAGGGAATGACATAATAACATGATATAAAGCTTGAAAAAGTCAATTTTACATAATACCCCCCTTTAATACATTTGGACCTTGAATTTGAACCTCCATGAAATTGAATTGGTGACTCTTGTTCCAATATGTCAGGGTCCTGAATTCCGTTTCCCTGATGTCCGTATTATATCTGTATTAGAAGATGATGTTTAGTGACCACTGGATGTTCTTCAACCCCCCAAAAAAGCATAAACTTGACGGAATATGATTTAACCTTTATCTCAGAGGACACTTACACTTGGCGTATCTTATCATAAGTCAAATCTCCAAAAGCTTGTAGAGTTATATTTCTAATTAGGCTTTGACGTCACAAATGATAATCCTATTAAAATTGTGAATAAGCCCATTGTCATACCATTGCAAATGTATGGTTTGGTAAGATAATTTTCCCTCCCCCCCATCAAAGATAATAAGTACGTGGTCTGAAAACCATCTGTTGTCAATAAATAATGTCAACAGTACAATAGAATCAAGACAACGGGACATTTTATGTGTGGCTCATGTGCAGCACTTCTGAATAATGAATAATAACACTTACCGGTCACAGCTGCTGTTCCTGCTCTCTGACTGAAGCAGACTCAGTGGGAAAAAGCTTTTTGGTTTGGAAAACCCACCCTGTAACACGTGATTGGCCAAGCGCAGTCACGTAACTGGGCTTGCGTGGTGCGTACATGTTGCGTCACGTTTCCAAACCCTGTATTCCCACAGCTGCCAGCAGGTGGAGCCTCAGCTCTATGCCTGTATTTGTCATTGTCAAAGGTAACCAAGCACATTTTCTCCAGTTTGGCTTTAAACAAATCTAAAAGCTTCTGGAAAAAAGTGGCAAAATAGTGACAAGAAAGCAATGACAAAGTGACAAAAATGTGACCAAAGTGCGATTAAAAAAATCCTCAAAAATGCTATAAAGTGACAAAATGCAATACAAAAGTGACAAAAGTCTGATAAACAAAGTGACAAAACACCACAAAAAGTCACAAAACGCAATAAAAACAGCCCCCAAAAAAGCAACAAAAGTTTGACAAAAAAGCCATGAAAAAGTGGAAAAAATCTGATGGCAAAACGGCAACAATGGGAGGAAAAAGATAGGTAGGTCTTAGCTTTCAAACGAGGTGTTACACTGGCCTATCAGTCAAGAAACTCTTAGATTTGGGTAAAACCGAACTGGAGAAAATGCAGAGTGGAGTTTTAAGGCGGTGGTAAGTCTGTTTTTTAAGCCCAAACTGCAGGAGAACTCCACTTTAACGCACCAGTGTTTTGTTTTCCCCTCAAAGGAAGTTCACTCAAAAAAAATTTGTAAATGTAACCGACACCAGCAGAGAGCGGAGAAAGCGTCCCAACGAGAGGAAAAAGAAAAGAGCTGAACAAACGCCTAAAACATTTTCACTTTAATGTGACTGCAGACGATCACACAAACTCCAAAAGCATCACAGTCCTCCAGTGCCAGGAGTAACGTAGTCCGTCGCCGTAGAAACTAACTATATACACATAATAGTTCATGTTTTGAATGGTCCAAAGTCTTCAGAAACGGTAATAGCGGTGAGCTTGCCTCAGGTGGCGCTGTTGCGGTGGATGCAGAGAGGGCAGCAGTGCAGCGTGTCGTGGATGAACAGGTCACAGTCCACACAGAACACACCGGAACAGGACGGACACTCAAACACCTGCAGGAATAGACAAATAAATACTGTATTTATGCCCATGTATCATCCACACACTCACACTGTCTGTTTAGTGTTGGTAAAAGAGACACTTTTAAGGCGAGACGCTGCAGGTGAAAACATGAGTCTCAAGAGATTCGAGTCTAGTTTTGTCCTCAACATAGGGAAGCTCCCTCGTCTTTCCCGCGAGCATCCATTCACAAATGTGACCCATCACGGAAATGGAGGACACAACTCTGTTTAGGGGCATTTTGAGTGAGACATAGATTATGAAAGTGTAGTCTCCAAGCTTTCCAATGATGTATAACACAAAATCTGATAATATTTGGAGAATCTGTTAATAGTTGAAGCTGAGCTTTCAAATTTTCTCTTAGCTGAGATATCGCTATCTGCTCAAGTGACAATAGGGCTCATTTACATCTCATTTAGTTAAGCCATACCCGCTTACCCAGTAAAGCTGTAAAGAACTCGAGGACAAAAGGCAAAAAGCAAGAAAAATGTGCCATAAAAAAAATAAAAAAAATAAAAGGTTTGCAAACAGGTAATAAAATATAAATATCTCTTGCATAAATCCACTTCATCAACCACTACAGCAACTAGCAACACAATGACAACTGGCAACATTACCCAACACATACACATTTGACCAGAGGAAAAGAAGAACGCAGACACGATGGCACAGCAGCCACAAACGGGAAAAAAAAAAAAAACTTTAACTCAGCCGTCTGAAGTAACCTCTGCGTGCCTTCTGCTCAGCAAACTCATGATCAAATCCATTTTCGTCGCTCAGTTCTTTTCAATGTAGAGTTTGGCAAATCTGCGCTACATCCTTCTGGCTCGGGAAACGTAATGCTCAGCAGGAGAAACACAACACTGCATTGGCACATTGTGTACATAATATAATATGCTTTCTGCTATTTAGGAGCCAATATGTATTGATAGAGTAATAAATACAATACTAACAGCAAGGAATTCAAAGCACAGCAATTATAATTGGATTTAAAGAGGGGGTATTATGCTTTTTCAATCACATAGCACCAGTCTATAGCATACTACAATGATGACGTAACCTTCTGTTGGTCTGTATATGCAGTAAATTAAAATAACTGCCTTGAATAAAATTGCTCTGTTCTTTTTCTTACCTAACATTAATGTCAGGACAGGACTTTATTCAACCTTCCTAAAGAAGAGGACACTCGCCAGAAGTTGGAATTTCTCTCCGGGATCAGCGACTATCAGCCAAAATAGTGTTTGTCTGTGACTGTCACTGATGGATGTTTGGTGAACCTTGGCCAGAATCAAAGTGGATTAACTTTTATAACCAACACGAGTCCCATAATGGAAACACCAGAGTGGTGAGTCAGTCATAACGCGTCTCAGCGTGTGTGTTAGCCATTTATGAAGCTGCGTTGCACATGTCAATTCCTTATAACTGCATCGTGACGTAACTTCACTTTTTGCTGTGATATTTATATTTCTACTACTGTTAAAGTTGTATGAGCGGAGAGAGGGGGCGGAGTTAACTGAATCCAAGCATTTTGTCTTCCGGGTTGGAAAAATACCTCCAGAAAATACTTATGTTTATCACAAAAATTAGTGCTCCATAGTGGTAGAGGTACAATACCGGTATATCATGTAAATGCCTATAATTTACTTTGGAATGGCTAAAATAGCATGATACAGATCCTTTAAAATAAGGCTTGTAATATACTGTATGTCAGTAATCTACAACAGAGGTTTTACATTGATGTCTCTAAAAGTTACGTATTTCACCATTCACCTGCAGCGTCTCGCCTTAACCTTCATAGAAGTTCAGCTCGTGGTAAACTGGAGGAAATACTCACCGTTTTGTCCCTGAGTTCGCCCTCACAAGCCTCACAGAACCTGCAACAAATTTAAAAATGAAAATGTTTGACTCTTTTTTTCCTAGTTTTTGGAACGGCATTCGCTAATCCAGCAACACGTTAGGCTCCAGAGGCAGCCTGATCTTTACTGATGAAAGGAGTCACAAAGGGCCTGACTGACCTGTGTCCCGGATGCCCTTCCAGAGGCCTCTCAGTGAACGACTCCAGAGGAAACAGGTGATGGAAGGATCGGGCCAGATGTGGAGCAGACACCAGCGTCAGACCTGTACAAGACACTCGCTAAAGAACAGGGCTGGGTACTGGAACAGTTATTTACATACCAGTACTTCAACCATACTTGGTTTACGATACCAGACTGAAATATTTGCAGTCTAGAACCCAAGAAAACAGAACAATAAAGTGTGGAAGATCTTCAAAGTTACAATATCAGGATCATCTCCAATGTCATGAAATGTGTGCAAAATTGGAAAGCAAAATAGGGAAAATATTAGTGATAAACAACATTGCAAAAATTAGGAAAAAACTGAGACAATAAAAAAAGGAAAAATGTTTAAAAATTGAAACATTGGGAGAAATTGTGGCAAAAAAAATGTGAGGGTGGAAAAAAATGTGGAGAAAATAGGAAAAAAAATATTACTAATTAAAAATGGGCAAAATAAGGAACATTCAGGGAAAAAATGGTGAGAAATTGGGAACGAAATTGATAGAAAATTAGGGAAAAGCTTGGACGAAAAAAAAGGAAAATTGTGTAAAAAAAAAAAATGAACTCATTGACTGCCAGCCATTTCAAATCAGAGAGCTCCCCACTAGAGTGCAGTTTATTCTGTCCGAACCCGGCCCTCGTCTGACAGACCAGTGATGGAATCTGAGCCGAGCCCGATAGGCATTAAGATATTTGTGTCCGACTCCGACCGAGCCCGACACAATTGTAATGTGAGGGGGATGGGGAAAGGCGTGGCTCGTGAACCCGCTGTTACCTCGTACCACAGGTGTATTCAATACTTCAAAACTTCAAACATTCAGTCCGTGCGCTTTGGATAAGCCGTTAAAGGAACGCACACCGAGACGCTTTGAAACACAGTTTCACCACATTTCTGTGACGCGCGCGCTTCACAGAACCCATTAACCTGCTAAAAAGAGCCACGTTTGCCCTCTCTCTTTCAACACGGACTTACGTGTTATATTTTATTTTTGATCAATGGATAAATCATGTGTTTAAAGCGCTGCACGGTTTGAGAAAAGCCTTTGAAGTGAGGTTACAGCACGTAATGTTAGCATGGCACATGGCGCGCTGCGTTCTGCACCGCCATAGAGTTAATCATTTCAGACAGTACCGGACTGTCACATTCACTTCATGTCTGAGAGTTCAGCGAGCTCCACAGAGCGCTCCCTTAAGTCAGACAGAAGCTGGTCACTTCTCTGGAGCAGGGCCTGAGCTCAGGGTCTTGTTACCACTTTAGGAGGGAAGTGGGAAATGCCAAATCTGTACATTCAGCCCGCCTCCAACAGCAATTCTCCTCAAACGACCCGGGAGCAGTGTGGAGGGGGCTTAAGGCCATCACGAACTATAAGCCCAAGGCCCCCGGGCTCTGAACGACCTGTCCCTCGCCCAGGGTCTGAATACACACTACTGCCGCCATGAGCGCCCATCAGCTCCTCACTCTCCAGAGAACCCAGCCACCGCTAGGTCTGCTACCTTGATCCCCGTTTTTCACCATTACTACGAAAACCACTGCTAACCAAAACCTGTCCAAGTGTAAGTTACCTGTATTTCTCTTTACGTTTGGCCATTCTCTCTGGACCTTCTCCTACTCTCGTTGCCATATAGACCTTCCCTCGTCTGAGACCACATCAGATCAAAACAAGTAGGCGCGGTTATTACTTCAGACCTGTGATCTGACCTGTGATCACATTCAAAGAGCACTGCTGCCACCTGCTGACTCAATAAAGTAATGTCTACAACTAAGATATTTACACCAGAGCTGCACAAGGCTTTACTCCACCCGTTCCACTGAAAAACTGAATTGACGGCTTTAGACGTTAATGGCAGTCAATGAGTTTAACGGGAAAAATGGGGATAACATTCAGAAATAAATGGGGAAAATTGGATACCATTAGTAATAAAAATTAGCCTTGCTAACGCCAGACTGCTGTGTGCGCTCGAATCATTTCGAACTTCACAGCAGCCTGGGGACCATGGCCGAAATCATCGCATTGAATTTGGGGACGGCAAGACGATGACGCGCTATTCAACATACGGAAACTTGTAGTTTGTTTAGGGATAAAAAATAAATAAAAGTTCATTTACAGACCCAACATGACAGCAGCAGACGCAACGCCATCTTTCGATCAAGCTTTAGACCGTGTTCTAAATAGTTTAGCTCGAAAGTTTACAGCGGGTACGTCATACGTCATCTGATACGATTGGCTATGGCTACGTGCACATGCATGAGAGCGCCCAATAAACGGCTCTGGACAATCGTGAACCACACCTCTCCTACCAGAAAATGAATTGGTGGTCCCAGACTAAATATCACTTGTGATTTTAGTCTAGCGTTAGCCAGGCTAAATAAAAATGGCTAAATGAGAAAAATGGGTACAAAAAAATACCAGCAGTACCTAAACCTAGCTCTAACAGCACTCAGAAGTACTAAAGAAACTGTGGCAAAGTGCTGTACACAGGATTAATAACAGTCTTAACAAATGATGCAAAATCCGGTAAATACATCAAAATACAGCCGACAATAAAAGACAAAGACAAATCCAGTAATGCAAACAACATACAGTAAGAAACTGAAACTGATTTTTTTTTTTTTTAAACTGTAGAAATGGTTGAAGGCGACTCACCACAGACTTTACACTCGACCGGGAGCTCCGTGTATTTGGCGCTGCACTGAGGACAGAAGTATCCACCCAACGACAGGCCGGACCCCACTACTGCATCCAGGTGTCTGAAATACACACAATACTGCATTACTACAGTACTACGCATCCAGGTCTGAAAACACACGATACTGCATTACTACAGTACTACTGCAGTCCAGCTGTCTGACATACACACGATACTGCATTACTACAGTACTACTGCAGTCCAGGTGTCTGAAATACACACGATACTGCATTACTACAGTACTACTGCAGTCCAGGTGTCTGAAATACACACGATACTGCATTACTACAGTACTACTGCAGTCCAGCTGTCTGAACATACACACGATACTGCATTACTACAGTACTACTGCATCCAGCTGTCTGACATACACACAATACTGCATTACTACAGTACTACTGCAGTCCAGGTGTCTGAAATACACACAATACTGCATTACTACAGTACTACTGCAGTCCAGGTGTCTGAAATACACACGATACTGCATTACTACAGTACTACTGCAGTCCAGCTGTCTACATACACACATACTGCATACTACAGTACTACTGCAGTCCAGGTGTCTGAAATACACACGATACTGCATTACTACAGTACTACTGCAGTCCAGCTGTCTGACATACACACAATACTGCATTACTACAGTACTACTGCAGTCCAGTGTCTGAAATACACACGATACTGCATTACTACAGTACTACTGCAGTCCAGTGTCTGAAACACACAATACTGCATTACTACATACACTGCAGTCCAGGTAACTGAAAACACACGATAACTGCATTACTACAGTACTACTGCAGTCCAGGTGTCTGAAATACACACGATACTGCATTACTACAGTACTACTGCAGTCCAGCTGTCTGACATACACACAATACTGCATTACTACAGTACTACTGCAGTCCAGGTGTCTGAAAATACACACGATACTGCATTACTACAGTACTACTGCAGTCCAGCTGTCTGACATACACACATACTGCATTACTACAGTACTACTGCAGTCCAGGTGTCTGAAATACACACGATACTGCATTACTACAGTACTACTGCAGTCCAGCTGTCTGACATACACACAATACTGCATTACTACAGTACTACTCAGTCAGGTGTCTGAAATACACACGATACTGCATTACTACAGTACTACTGCAGTCCAGGTGTCTGAAATACACACGATACTGCATTACTACAGTACTACTGCAGTCCAGGTGTCTGAAATACACACGATACTGCATTACTACAGTACTACTGCAGTCCAGCTGTCTGACATACACACAATACTGCATACTACAGTACTACTGCAGTCCAGCTGTCTGACAATACACACAATACTGCATTACTACAGTACTACTGCAGTCCAGCTGTCTGACATACACACGATACTGCATACACAGTACTACTGCAGTCCAGGTGTCTGAAATACACACGATACTGCATTACTACAGTACTACTGCAGTCCAGCGTCTGACATACACACAATACTGCATTACTACAGTACTACTGCAGTCCAGGTGTCTGAAATACACACGATACTGCATTACTACAGTACTACTGCAGTCCAGCTGTCTGACATACACACAATACTGCATTACTACAGTACTACTGCAGTCCAGGTGTCTGAAATACACACGATACTGCATTACTACAGTACTACTGCAGTCCAGTGTCTGAAATACACACAATACTGCATTACTACAGTACTACTGCAGTCCAGGTGTCTGAAATACACACGATACTGCATTACTACAGTACTACTGCAGTCCAGCTGTCTGACATACACACAATACTGCATTACTACAGTACTACTGCAGTCCAGCTGTCTGAAATACACACAATACTGCATTACTACAGTACTACTGCAGTCCAGCTGTCTGACATACACACGATACTGCATTACTACAGTACTACTGCAGTCCAGGTGTCTGACATACAACACGATACTCTGCATTACTACAGTACTACTGCAGTCCAGGTGTCTGAAATACACACGATACTGCATTACTACAGTACTACTGCAGTCCAGCTGTCTGACATACACACGATACTGCATTACTACAGTACTACTGCAGTCCAGCTGTCTGACATACACACGATACTGCATTACTACAGTACTACTGCAGTCCAGGTGTCTGAAATACACACGATACTGCATTACTACAGTACTACTGCAGTCCAGGTGTCTGAAATACACACGATACTGCATTACTACAGTACTACTGCAGTCCAGCTGTCTACATACACACAAAAAAAAAGCAGTCAGGTCTGAAATACACACGATACTGCATTACTACAGTACTACTGCAGTCCAGCTGTCTGACATACACACAATACTGCATTACTACAGTACTACTGCAGTCCAGGTGTCTGAAATACACACGATACTGCATTACTACAGTACTACTGCAGTCCAGCTGTCTGACATACACACAATACTGCATTACTACAGTACTACTGCAGTCCAGGTGTCTGACATACACACGATACTGATTACTACAGTACTACTGCAGTCCAGCTGTCTGACATACACACAATACTGCATTACTACAGTACTACTGCAGTCCAGGTGTCTGAAATACACACGATACTGCATTACTACAGTACTACTGCAGTCCAGCTGTCTGACATACACACAATACTGCATTACTACAGTACTACTGCAGTCCAGGTGTCTGAAATACACACGATACTGCATTACTACAGTACTACTGCAGTCCAGCTGTCTGACATACACACGATACTGCATTACTACAGTACTACTGCAGTCCAGGTGTCTGAAATACACACGATACTGCATTACTACAGTACTACTGCAGTCCAGCTGTTTGACATACACACGATACTCCATTACTACAGTACTACTGCAGTCCAGCTGTCTGACATACACACAAATACTGCATTACTACAGTACTACTGCAGTCCAGCTGTCTGACATACACACAATACTGCATTACTACAGTACTACTGCAGTCCAGCTGTCTGAAATACACACGATACTGCATTACTACAGTACTACTGCAGTCCAGCTGTCTGACATACACACAATACTGCATTACTACAGTACTACTGCAGTCCAGCTGTCTGACATACACACGATACTGCATTACTACAGTACTACTGCAGTCCAGCTGTCTGACATACACACAATACTGCATTACTACAGTACTACTGCAGTCCAGCTGTCTGACATACACACAATACTGCATTACTACAGTACTACTGCAGTCCAGCTGTCTGACATACACACAATACTGCATTACTACAGTACTACTGCAGTCCAGCTGTCTGACATACACACAATACTGCATTACTACAGTACTACTGCAGTCCAGCTGTCTGACATACACACAATACTGCATTACTACAGTACTACTGCAGTCCAGCTGTCTGAAATACACACGATACTGCATTACTACAGTACTACTGCAGTCCAGCGTGTCTGAACATAGCACACGATACTGCATCAGCTGAAACCAGTACTCAGACTGCAGTCCAGGTGTCTGAAATACACACAATACTGATACTACAGTACTACTGCAGTCCAGGTGTCTGACATACACACGATACGCATTACTACAGTACTACTGCAGTCCAGCTGTCTGACATACACACGATACTGCATTACTACAGTACTACTGCAGTCCAGCTGTCTGACATACACACGATACTGCATTACTACAGTACTACTGCAGTCCAGCTATCTGACATACACACGATACTGCATTACTACAGTACTACTGCAGTCCAGCTGTCTGACATACACACAATACTGCATTACTACAGTACTACTGCAGTCCAGCTGTCTGACATACACACAATACTCAAGGCAAGGCAAGGCAAGTTTATTTGTAGAGCACAATTCATACACAAGGCAATTCAAAGTGCTTCACAGTTGCAGAAAATTACAAGAAAACAGATAAAATCAATCAATAAAACATCAACATAAAGTTAATCAATGACAGTAAAAGGCAAGAGTGCAGATAAAATACTTTCAGTTTTCATATGCACGGGTAAAAAGAGCTGTTTTCAGCCTGGATTTGAACATTGTCAGAGTTGAGGCCTGTCTCACATCCTCATGAAGACTGTTCCAGATTTTAGCTGCATGAAACTGAAACGCAGCCTCACCGTGTTTATTATTGACTCTGGGAACCACCAGGAGACCCCTCCCTGAAGTTCTCAGGGCCCGAGATGGTTCATACGGCTCTAACATGTCAGAGATGTACTTTGGTGCTAAACCATGAAAAGACTTGTACACAAGCAGAGCTGTTTTAAATTCTATTCTCTGAGTGACAGGAAGCCAGTGCAGAGACCGGAGCACTGGACTAATGTGGTCGTATTTCCTGGTTCTTGTCAGGACTCGAGCAGCAGCGTTCTGGATGTTCTGCAGCTGTCTAACAGCTCGTTTAGAAAGGCCAGTGAGCAGGCCGTTACAGTAGTCTAACCTGCTGGAGACAAATGCATGGATGAGTCTCTCTAAGTCTGGTTTTGACACTATTCCTCTGATCTTAGCAATGTTTTTCAGATGGTAAAAAGCTGATGACGTTATTGCTTTGATGTGGCTGTTTAAGTTCAGGTCTGAGTCCATGATTACTCCTAGATTCCTAACCTGATTTTTTGGTTTCAGAGCGAGAGACTCAAGGTGACTGATAACACTTTGTCTTTGTGTCTGTGGGCCAAAGACAATGATCTCAGTTTGTCTGAGTTTAGTTGGAGAAAGTTGTTTTGCATCCACAAACTGATCTGTTCGATGCAGTGACAGAGAGTATCTACAGGCCCATGTTCACCTGCTGTCAGTGACACGTAGATCTGAGTGTCATCTGCGTAGTTGTGGTACGACACATTGTTGCTGTTTATTAGCTGACCCAATGGAAGCATGTACAAGTTGAATAAGAGGGGTCCAAGATTGACCCCTGGGGACTCCACAGGTCATGGAAATTTTGTCTGAGACACAGTTGCCAATTTCGACAAAGTACGTCCTATCCTCGAGATAGGACTTGAACCAGTTTAGAGCAGTACCAGAGATCCCACCCAGTTTTCTAACCTGTGAAGTAAGATCCTGTGTCCACTGTGTCAAAGGCAGCGCTCAGGTCCAGCAGAACTAAAACTGAGACCTTACCTGCATTGGTGTTCATACGGATATCATTTGTCACCTTGATCAGAGCTGTCTCAGTGCTGTGGTGGGGCCTAAATCCTGACTGGAAAGTATCAAACACATTGTTAGATAGGAGAAAGTAAGTGAGCTGTTGATATATTACTTTCTCTAGGACTTTTCCTAAGAACGGTAGGTTTGATATGGGCCGGTAATTGTTCAGTACCTTGGGATCAAGGCTGCTCTTCTTTAGAAGAGGCTTAATGACTGCGGTTTTCAAGGCCTTTGGAAATGCTCCAGTCTCAAATGAGATGTTAACTAACTGAACAAGTTGTGGTAACAAGCTGGTCAGCACAGACTTCAGAAATCTAGTGGGTAATTCATCAAGGCAGCATGTACATGAACTCAGACCGGAGATAACCTCTTCGATTGTTTTGTCAGTAACAGGAGTGAAATGTGTCAGCTCAAGGTGTCTAGCTGGTGGCAGGGTTGCTATTTGTGTTGTGGAAATTATGGCATTTTTAATGCCTTGGACTTTGTCATGAAAAAATATTGCAAACTCATTGCACTTAGATGTAGAGATTAGTTCTAAGGGCAGTGAAACTGGAGGGTTAGTTAATCTGTTTACTGTGGAAAACAGAACACGAGGATTGTTTCTGCAGTTTGCGATGATTTTAGAGAAGTATTTCTCCCTTTCTCCATGCAAAATCTGGTTGAACTCACAAAGCACTTCTTTGTATATCTCAAAATGAACCTGGAGCTTTGACTTGCGCCATTTCCTTTCGGCTTTTCGGCACTCCCTTTTCTGTGCCCTGACCGAATCTTCACTTCTCCAAGGTGCCTTTTGTCTATTGTTAACCATTTTAACCTTGACAGGAGCAATAGTATCCAAAACATTTAAGACGCTTGATGTATAAGAGTCCAACAGATTATCAACATTTGAACATGGAGGATTTTCAAATCTGATCATTTCCATAAACTGTGTCCCTGTTTTATCATTTATGTGTCTTCTCTGAATAACTCCAGGCCCAACCACTGGTTTGGGTGTAACAGACAAGTCAAAAAAGACACAAAAATGATCAGATAAAGCAGCATCAACAACATTCACATTTGATATATTAACACCTTTTGTAATAACTAGATCTAGAGTGTGACCTTTGTTGTGAGTCGCCTCACTCACGTGCTGAGTTAAACCAAACATTTCAAGAACAGCATTAAGTTCTTTTGCATGCCTGTCATTGGTCACATCCACATGCACATTAAAATCACCTGAAATGACTAAACAATCAAAATCAGTGCATATAAATGAAAGTAATTCAATGAAGTCTTCGATAAAACAATTCTGTGGTGGTTTGTAAATAGTCATATAAAGAATGGAAGATTGTTTTATCTCCATTTTGAAAGACACATACTCAAATGATACAAAAACCCCAAATGACAATTTGTGGATGACTATATTGTCCCTGAATATTGCACAGACACCCCCGCCCCTCTGATTTTGGCGTGTTTCAGACACAAAATTGAAATTTGATGGACTACACTCAATCAAAACTGCGTTACCAGTGTTTTTGTCAAGCCATGTTTCAGTTAAAAACATAAAATCTAGATTATAAGAAGAAATAAAACTATTTATTAAAAAGGACTTGTTTTTTAACGATCTGGCATTGAGTACAGCATGTTTGAGATTGTCTGTGTTTGAGTGGATGGAATCTTTTTGCAAGGGATATGGATTAGAGTTCTTTGATTGGACGGTCTGACTGTCCCTCTCTTATCTAATCTATGTTGTTTGACTGTACTAATTGTTTCAGAAGAACACACTCCCTCTGTGGACCTCTGGTTGGTTTTGAGTTTGCTATGCATGGTAGCAACGCAGAGGCCCTTAATGTCCTAGACAGCAGCAGTGAAGCTGCTGGAAATCGGAGGTGGGGGAGGGGCATGATACGTCTTCGGGGATGAAAGCCTTGGTCTTGACATGACTGGAGTGCGGGGAGTCATTTGAATCCCTTGTTTTATCAAGGCTTCAAAATGGCTGGGAAATCCCATAGGTGACTTTGGTGATGGGAATGATTCAGAAAAATCTCTGGAGGGTGTAGATGTACCAGTCGGGCTCAAGGCCTGTGGTGGAGTTGATGAAAGTGGTCCTTCGGCTGAATCATTTACTATAGATGCAGGTGGTGCTGAAGCTGAGCTTTTCCCCGGAGATGCAGATGCAGGTGGCGCCGCTGCTATGGTTGAGATGTTTTCCGGTGCAGCTAATTCCTTAACTGTGGCTGGATCCTTAACTGTGGCTGAGTCCATTACTGTAGGTGCAGATGATGCAGCTGCGACTGAATCTTTTATTGGAGATGCAGGCGAAACCTTTGCTGGTGAGCCAGGAGCTCTTCTCATGCTCCTCTCTGCTCTCTCTTGTTGCTCAGGCCTCCACTGATTTTGCAGAGCATGGAGGAGATTTTCCGTCAGTCGTCTCACTCCACCTCTGCTCAAATGTGGTCCATTTCCTTTAAACAGATCGTCGCGTTTCCAGAAAAGATAAAAGTTCTCTATGAAATACAGTCCTCTCGACTCACACACTTTTGACAGCCATGTATTCAACTGAAACAGCCGGGAGAATTTGTTTATTCTCCCGTCGATGTTTGGGATAGGTCCACTGATGAAAATTTGTATCGCGTCTTTGTCCAGACAATCAAGTCTGTCAAAAAGTTTATTAAACTTTTCTTTCAGGACTTCAGACTCTCCGTTTCTTGTGTCAACAGCACCAACATGTAAAACAAGTTTATTTATTCCAGGGTTATTCGTGATTTCCTTGTTTAGAACATCTATAATGTCAGAAACTGTAGCAGACGGATAAGTGATTGTAGTCATTATCTCATTGTTTATATTAGATATGGCTCCGTCCCCAAGCAACAGGGTATCTCTGGCCTTGACACTTGGCACAGTGTTTCTCTCCATCTTTGTTTTGACTTCTTGTTCTGTGTTTCTCTCTGTGTTTCTCTCTGACTTTTCTTGCTTGTTATACACACCCTCTGAGAGAGGTGAAAATCTGTTTGTTAACTTTATTCCAGGTGCTTCTTTACGAGCATGTTGTCTTTGCTTTGGCCTAGCACCAAGTTGTCTGTTTAGTTTCGGAAATGTTATGGTATCGTTTAGCTTCAGGTTGCAAGTATCAGTTTTTTCCGTCTTCTTACCGGGTTCCACAGGGAGCGTGTCATTAAGTCCTCTTTCCGTCTCTAGAGCATAAATCTTGTCCCGTAGTAGGGAAATTTCTTGTTGATACATCCGACAGCTTTCACAAGGCGATGTTTGCCTTCCTCCCTCAGCCATGTTGACAAGATTGTCGTCGCTGGTTCGTCAAATGAGTTGTAAAAATGGCATCAAAATGAGTAAAAAGCCTTGGTTCACTTAAAAGAAGAGAATAAAATCATATCCAAGACATGTGCCCAAAAATAGAATGATTTAAAAAGCAAAAAAGCAAATAAAGAGGCAAGCGGCAGCAGCAAGCAGAGATACGTCTGCACTCTTGATAAGCAGGAAGCTGATACTCAGGGTCTTAAAGTGACAAATATGTGTGACAAAAACGCCACAAAAGTGCAACAGAAAAGTGACAAAAACACAATGAAAATGCAACAAAAAAAGCCACAGAAGAGCCACACAAAAGCATGAAGAGACAGAAAAGTGAAAAAGTGATGAAAGAGTGACGTAAATGTGACAAAAAACAATGAAAGGCCATGAAAAAAAAAGTACAAAAGTGACGACAATGCAAGGAAACAGATCCGTTTAGATGAGTTTTGTAGGTCTTAGCTTTCAAATGAGGCGTTACACTGGCCATTAAGCTGTAACCTTTTAGATTTGGGTAAAGCTGAACTGGAGAAAATGCACTTGGTTAGGGCGGCGGTTTAGAGGTTAAGCCTTTGACCATTACTTTGCATCTCCTTCCTCACGACCCTGTTGGCTATTGGCAACAAAGCGTCTCTTCCTAAAGGTGAAAAGTGACTCACGCCATGCTGAAGGAGGGCTTGGCGTCCCGCTCATTCACATTCACCATGATGTGCTGCGGGAAACCTGAGGAGACACATCCAGTCAGACTCTGTGTGCCAGACTGTGAGTCAGAGTGAGCCAGGTGCCCTACCCATGCGTATGAGGGAGCAGTCGGAGGCGCTGGTGGAGGGCGGAGGCTTGACGTGGATCTGCAGCAGCTCTCTGAAGTGGCCCTCGTCCAGGATGACGTGGTACGATCCGCCGGTCTCTCGGGTCAGGACCGTGCAGACGCGGACCTCAGCGGAGAGACCGATCACCGACACGCGCACACGCAGCTCCTTCAGCGTCTGCGGACAACACATGCATTCAAACAATTAACTGATCAGTCCCAGGTGATAGAGGTGTCAAAAAAAATCTATTCCTTGATACTAAAAGTGATATCAGAGCTAGATATTCATTTGAGCAGGTATCGATACTTTCTGTGTTTCCTCCTCCTGTTCGCTCCCAGAGACAGCAAGAAGGAAACTGCAGCTACGCTCAAAACTTACACTAGAGCTAATAAGTACTCACTTAAAGTGCATATGACAGGTTTTAATGCTTTTGAAAATAGGACTTATTTAGACGGATAACATCTGTTGGAAGTAGCAATTGACTCGAATCATAACAACGCCGCCCAAGAAGTGACTTCCTGTTTCAATCCAGCACGCCAAAATAAAAGCACACAGCTCGTCTCATGGATTAGTTCAGCAGGTACTTGCAACATTACAAGAATATAATTAAATACACACATTTTAAGTGTTTTGTCTGTTAATAGTTGGGCAGAAAGAAAGTTGAACGAATGAACTGCTGAACTAATGAATAAGATGGTGCTATTATTTTGGTGTACTGGATCGAAACAGGAAGTCACGTCTTGGGCGGCGTTGTTATGATTTGTTATGCACAGAGTCAATTATCATTTCATTTCAGTGAAGCAGCAATTTTAATGTAGAAATGTTGGGCAAAAAAGTTATTTGAATTTTCAAGCTGCTAACAGGAAGTGACATAGAAAAGGTAAAGTTCCAGCAGTTTGACTCATTGACATAACATGTTCGGCACGGCAACAGTTTAAAATAGTTTGCCTCTATCTATGTCACTTCCTGTCAGTGTCCAATAAGGAAGTGAAACTATAAACATCACAAAAATGGTCAAACTAAAGAAAGCTGGGTACAATATTGTACTTGTGTTAACTGTGTGTCTAATGCATCAGATGCATGTTAAACCCTGAATACAATTCTGCAAAATGCCTCCATTGTGGCAACGTACGATCTGATCCTGCTGCCGGACCAGGTCAAAAGGAGCAGGCGTTTTGAGAGAAACTGGAGAATTAGCGATTGTGGCTAACATTAGCCTAGCGGCGTCCATTGGTTTACATGTATCAGTTAGCATTGGATATGAAGTCGCATTTTCTCCTTAAAATTCCCAACTAAATTAAATTATACCAATGTCATTTGTACAGTTACATGTTTCCTATCTGTACATGACTCGTGGATATATTATTTCCAGGAATTTTAAAGGCCAGTTTTAACATTGTGCTTTGAAATAATGCACTGCTCTGCTCCTAAATGTGACAGCAGTGACTGTTACTGTTAAAAACAGATACAGACAGATGTTTAACCGGATGGTCATGGGCCAAATCCAGTCTGTTAATAGTTTATATTGTAGGTTAAATCATCAGTATAAGCATTTGACTCGGAATCGGTATCGGGAATCGAGTTTTATTTTTAGTATGGAAATCGAGTTTGAAATGTTAGTATCGTGACAATCGTGACTCTATGAATTGCCAAAATAACCGTCAGTCAGAGCTTCAGGAAAAGTGTCTCGTGCTGAATCAGAATCTGACCTTGATGAGCTCGTAGATGTTGTTGGGGTCACAGGTCGTCAGGCTGCTCATCACCACCAGGACCTCTCGACTGGTGTGGCCCGGCATGTGCCTGACAGGAAACAAAGACATTTAGCATTTCAAACCACAGGTGACAGAAGCAGCAGTGAAATACTAATGAATCCCATTTGTAAAAAAAAAAATAAAAAAATAAAAACACAGACAGAAAAGTATGAACCCAGGGAGTGACACTTCTATGCTTCAACTGCAAACGTCTGGCAAAAGATTTGAACCAAAAAATATCTCTTTGAACAGTGACATCTCGTGGACAAACTTCGTCATTGCAGCAAAAAACACAACTACAGTTGGTGACTTTTGTAAACCATGTCCGAATATTAACCGCTTACACCCGCGCCTGAACCGAGGGCATTTACTCCAGTTCAACTTTACCCAAATCTAAAAGCTTCACGACTGGAGAGCAACAGTCTAATGCCTCATTTGAAAGCTAAGGCCTACAAAAGTGATCGTAACTTTTTTCTCACATTATCACTGTGTTTTGCCACATTTGTAAAGCGTTTTTGTAGTTTTTTTGTTACTTTTTCAACACTTTTTCATTGCTTTGTTGTCTTGCTTTCATCACGTTTTTTGTAATAATTTTTTGTTGCATTTTCGACACGTTTTGTAACTTTTTTGTTGCGTTTTCATTCTCCTTTTCGTCGCTATGTTGAGGCTTTTTTTTTAAGCTTTTCGATTTGGGTTAAGCCAAACGGGAGAAAGGAGAAAATGTGCTCGGTTCAGATGGGGGTTAAGAGGTTAACACAGAACAACGCATCAACTGCCCTAGTCTGATTGGTTAACTTCCTGTTGGCTAGCGTATGTAGACTGTGACATTGAAACCAAGACAGAGCACTCCATATAAGACTTGTTTACTAGAGCTTGCCATCAGATGACCCTTAGCAGGCCTGTGGGTGTGGAGACTCACTTGAGCGTGCTGACGGCGAGGCTCAGGGCGTTGTACAGCGAAGGTTCTCCCAAACACACGGTGTCCACAGCCTTCCTCAGCGCTGACACGTGTTTGGACGGATTCCCTGCACAAAAACAAAACAAAACATTCACATTTGTCACATCAAACCGTGTTCGACTGAAGTTGTAAACTGTGACACGAGTCTGAGCGTCACCTGCCAGCTCCGTCAGCTTCTCCGCACGTTTGTTCTTCGTCGTGATGATTCCCACCTGAAACGCAGACCCGTCATTAAACACTTTAATAAACCACTGAGCTCTCAGGAACCTGGTGTCCATGGACTTTACTGAACCTGGCTGATGGGGTTCTGGTCGAAATACTCCTCCACAAACTTTTCCAGAAGCTGAAAAGATCAAAATGGCAACGGTCACAACGATCAAACCCCAAAGTCGTTTACAGTTTACAGTCAAATTGAAAACAGAGATCTGATCTGTTGCAGACAGACGGACTGTGAGGAGCACCTTGAGTGTGGAGGTGAGCCGGTTGGGTTTGAGGTCCTGGTCGTCCATGCTGCGGGAACAGTCCACCACCACGAACAGGTGACGCATCTGAAACCAACCAGGAAAGACTCAGCACGAACAATGAATACCAAGAGATTACTTTCATGTTCATCGTGGGATAGACCTGGGAGTTACACCGACATGAACCGTAAATGTAAATGCAGGAAATTCCACCTGAGCTTTTTTGAGCACTGAATGAAACAGTCCTTTATGTCGGTGTATTGTAACAGTGACCACACACACCTCACAGATCTAAACAACGAAAGAGAGTGCGCATTTGAAAATGTAACTTGTGTCCAAACCAATGGGCGAGGAAGGCGCTTCTCTTTGGTCCTCACGGCGGGGATCTGATATTGCTGTAGTACCACCCCCTGGTGGCCAGGGGCGACTCCAAAAGACACTTGGTAAACAGGATTCCTATGGTGACTTAACAACTCTAGTTGCTTTAGAGCAGATGTGCATTATGGATGGTAGTGGGGAGGCTGGTGGAGCACTCAGCCAAAACACGGTGGAATTAGGAGCATCATTTTGGGTTTGGACTAGAGCTTTGGACAATATTTGAAGAAAAGAAAACTTCCACAAGGAGACGGTGACATGAGGTGCCAAACACAGACGTGTTTTACTTTCTCTTTTGACTAGCAGCCACTTAGTGACACTTCAGCACTAAAGACCACATTTTCTTAGTGAAATAAGACCGGACAATGACCCCCTGCCTCTGATTGTAGTTACACATGTGTTTCAGATAGCATGGTTTTGTGATAAATGTCCCGTTTGTATCACCTACAAACATGTGAAGTCATGCGGTAGTTGCAAATGTAAATAATGGCACATGGTCTCCTTCGCCTCCTGTTAGAAGTCTCATACGCTGATATTTTATGGTCACAAACCTTTATTATGCTTTTGTCTTAAAGCTCTGTGGTTGTTTTGTTTAGTTGCACTGCAGTCTGGAAACAAGTAGAGCCGCCAGGCGCAGAGGGATACAGCCGAGCAGTACATGTAGAGCTGTTGTGTAGCCACGAATTACATTTAAAACTCGGTTTAGAGCGGCGCTATACTGCAGCGTTTTCACCAGATTATCTACTGTAAGAAAGTCTGTGAAATCTACGTCTGATCGGACCGTCTGATCGGCGTATTTCACCGATAACCACAAAAATTAGGCTATGATCGGTGACTGATCAGATTGGTGCACCTCTAGTCCAAACACATGTATCTTGTGCGTGTGACTGCTGTGAAACACTGGTTCCACTAATGATAATTTCTCTCCAGAATAAAAAATCCCCCATGATCTATTTTATCCATTAATTAATCTCTGCATTTTTTAGGTGTTTAATGAGATACAGTGGGAACCAGATACACTTTATAAAAAAACTAATTTGCATTTCTTCCTCACTGTGAAAACCAGAGTTTGACTTTTTAGGTCAATTAGAATTTTAAAAACTATTTCTATTTGCTGAATGCCAGAAGAATGAGGGATAGAATTTTCTACACAGTTTTACAGTAAAAGATGCAAATTGGAGCTTATTATTTAGATTTCTTCAATTTTTTAAGAAACACAGTGGGCCAAGATTCAGCACTTCACATGGTGTGTCACAGTGATGTAGCTGTGCTTAAAGGGCCTGTCACAATTGGTGCATTGACCGCAGCCATTTTATCCCCCATTTGTTCTGCGCCAAAATTGAAATTGCCATCAGCCGCAAAGATCGCAAAGTAGACTTTTAAGTAGGGATGGGTATCGTTAAGAATTTATCGATACTACTACTCTTATCGATACTCCTTATCGATCCGGTACTTTAACGGTACTCTTATCGGTACTTTAAATATACTGTATATAGGTAGATTGAGACTACCGTATACATAGGCATTAATCCTTGGTCTATATTATTTATTTATTACTCTACATTTCATTTCCACTTTGCGCATACACTTAATATATGGGAGTTAAAATACTTCACTTACGTCGCTTTTTTATTTTTTAATCATTATTATTATTTAGTAAATCAAGGCTGTTGGTTAGATTTGGCTGTAGCTCCAAATGAGTCCAAATGTGCAGTAAAATAATGAACTGTTTTCTGCCTCTCAGCTTGCGGCTCGCGCTGACGTGCACGTGAGAGCGCCCACGTACATGCCACTGTGTACGCCGTTTGTGGAAAAATAGACTCCACCCGAAACTCTTTAGTTTGGGTATTTGTGAAAGAGGAAAAGTGCGAGTTGCTCGTCTGTCTGTTCAATACGAAGTCGTTACGTTTCGCTTTTTTACTGCGGGTTAAGGGTAACAGCTCGTAACACCGCGTGTCTTTCCCGCGCGCACCTGTCTCGCTGCACACGGCTGCAGAGGGGAGACAGGGCAGTGGCAGAGTGCAGGGGGACACCCTGCACTCTCGTGTGGGGTAGCGGGGATGAACAGATCCGATGCAGCGAACGCATCCATGAGGGCGGAGTGATTGTTTGAGCGCAGCAGCCCCGTTAAGAAGACCGTTAAGGCTGGAGCTTATCGGTCTGGGTGGACCGACACACGTGGCCCCGGGGCCGTTATGATACCGGGGTTCGGTACCCATCCCTACTTTTAAGAAATCGCAGTCAGTCACAATAAAGTACGGGCTGCATCTGGATGCGGTTGATTTGGATAGTGTCCAAATGCGAGTGTTGCAAGGAGGAAAGCGGCTGGTGAGCAGCTGGTGAGCGGCTGGTGAGCGGCTGGTGAGCGGCTGGTGAGCGGCTGGTGAGCGGCTGGTGAGCGGCTGGTGAGCGGCTGGTGAGCGGCTGGTGAGCGGCTGGTGAGCGGCGGTGGCGGCTGGTGAGCGAGTGTTTCACGGGCCACAGACATTGATTTATGGGCAGTGGTGCGGACAGCCGTGCGTCACTGCTGCCGGTCACGCGAGAAAATCTGCATAAAGACGCGGAGTTGCATCCTCTTCGTCTTCCATGCTAAGCTTCGAAGGGACAAGTCGACAAGATGCCACCCAGGAAGTCCAACGCTGTGAAAGTAAAAGGTATTCGCCAAAGCCACAGTCAAGACCAAACAGGGAAAGAGGAAACGGCGTCCAGCCTCTATATACCTACAGCAGGAATCGCACGAGACTGATGGTGGACTGATAGTGGCGCTCACCAGTCTCTCATCATCTGCGCGACTGAGATGATTTATCTTTCACCATTCTATATTCAGTCGCAATCAACCTCCACTGAATTTTGTGCATGCATGACATTCAGCTGCGTCTGATGATCCAACTGTGATTCACACCTTTTCATGCGGTCAATAGCGGTCGCTCGTGCAGATGCCCGTGCGCCACAAGAGTGTTCGCACGACCTTCATATTTTGAGGCCGCAAACGATCGCATAGTACCCGTGCGCCCATTGTGACAGGCCCTTAAGAAAGAACCCAGAGAGACTGCGGTCCTTAATGTAACCTCTGTGCACAAGATACTATGTGATTGGACACTACTTACAGTTTCAAACGCGCTCACTCGTTCATTCACTGTTCTGATACAAAAGAATCAGGTGTTCAAACCTACCATTCCCAGGCGAACCTGCCCATGGCTCTCGATCACCCTGGAAGATTGTAGAGCAAAAGGAGAAATGTTCCACAAAATGTTTAAGCGATGACTTTTATCATGTTTAAGTCCAGACACTGCATCGTTACATTTTTTTCCCGATACCAGTAGTTTAACGATACTTGGTTTTCGATATCGATACCTATACTCAAATATTTGTTGTCTAGAACCAGAAAACAGAACAATAATGTGTAGAAGATCTGCACAGTTACAATATCAGGTTTATCTCCAAAGACAAGAAATGTGTGAAAAATGAGAGGAAAATAGGGGAAATAATAGTAGTAAAAAGATCAGCTAAAATTAAGGAAAGAAATTGGGATAGTGAGATAAAATTGGGGCGAAAATAATGTCTTTTAAAAATGGGGAAAATGGGGAAACATTGGGCAAAAAAATGAAGGGCATAAAAATAAATAAGAATTGGGGAAAAATGTGTTTAACGGTACCCAGCCCTAGTGAAGTGAACAGAAAAACCTCCCACCTTTTCCGTTTGGACTGAAAGAGGATTTCTTCGACGGTGGCTTTGAGTGAACCCGACTCGTCCTCCTTCAGCACCTCCCTGAAACAGCACAGACGTCACCAATCAATGATCAATGACCCATAATGCACCATAGAGAATGAAACGGGTCTGACCATGTCCGCTCGTATCCGCCCTCCCAGCGCTTGGCTCGCTCCGGCTCCTCGTCCATTTCACTGAAACACAGGGACATTCACAAATAAAAGAACACAAGCCACTCCATTTGATCATTGCAGACAACTATCTATCTATTCATGTAAAGAGCTGTTCAAAAGACTGGCTCTTTTTCCTCTTATCAACAAACTGATGTTTTTTTATTCAAATGATCCACAATGACGATGGACTGAATGAACGATAAGATAGGAATTATGGTAATAAATCTTAAGAAGATTTTTTTTAAATCATATTTTAGGCACAAAAATGTATTATTATTCCCACTGCAGATTGTTTTACTTGACAAGTCAAAATGGAATTAGGGTTAAATATCCCTAATGTTATACTTTTAGATCTAGATCCCGTTCACTGAGGAAGGATGCTTCATGAGATCTTTCAGTTTGAAGCGGTGTCAAATTGAATAAAAAAGATCTGTCTCTTTTCACTCTGAAGATCTGGTTCGATCATTTCATCATGAAGAGCCGATTCAGTGACACATCTGTCTGACCCGCTCTTTGGATATTCACAAGGGGCTCAGCTGTACATTATTTTAGACGCCACAAACACAGCTGCAGAGAAGGTCAAAGTCACATACTGGAAATAATAAGCAGTGGTTCAGAACTTTGACTTTTATAGTCACTGCGTTCAAGTGACGCTTAACATTCTAATCAGTCTTCACTTTTATACAGAAGAGGTGGGCAGCCTTTTTGCTGCTTTTTCATAGTTTTTTTTAAATTGTGTTATTGTTGCTTCTGTCACATTTTTGTCATGTTTTTGTTGCCAATTCATCAATTTTTGGACACAATATAATTGATGTTATGCTCAGCTCCATCAGAGCAGCGTTAACACTGACTGTAGAAAACGGGGACAGGTGTTTAAAAGTAAAATGAAATGAAGGATGTAAACTGCCTGAAAAAAAGAAGAAGAAGAAAATATCACTGAAATAATATTCCCAATAGGCGTAAGGCTGGAAATTTGAAGTAACTTGTCCATTGTCAATTATATTGTCAATGTCAAATATATCATTATCGTGATATTTCTTTTTATATCGTGATATAGATTTTAGGCCATATTGCCCTGCCCTACAAAACATGACAAAAACACGACACACAAAAAAAGAAAACCTACGAAAACACAATAAAAAAAAAGAGACAAAAAAAGACGAAAAGTTACAGTAGGTCACATCTTGCCACATTTTCACTGTTTTTTGTCATTTTTCTGTTGCTCTTTTTGGCTCTTTAGTTGTGTCTTTTTGTCACACATTTTTGTCACTTGGTTGTTGCACTTTTTCTCCCAGAAGCTTTTAGATTTGAGTAAAGCCAAACTGGAGAAAATGTGCTCGGTTCAGGTGGGGGTTAAGAGGTTGACTTTACCTCGTACTTTTTTAATTTTGCAACACACTTCCCTCTTCAAAATGAGCATATATTATTACTTTAATTTAGACAACATAGAGTTTTTTCCTCCCTATATGTTTGTAAATCGTTTTGGTGCCGTTAAATGTAAACAAAACGGTCTTTTCTGCCAATTTAACAGATTCAAACATTAAAGTGACGTGGTCGTAAATTCACCCATGCATAAACAACCACACAGCATCAGTAAAATCACAATTCTCACCTTCAGAAGCTGGAATTGTGAGGAAAATTATGGTAAAATGTTGTAAATATTCCACTTTTTTTGTCATGAGCCGCTCCGTGTGCAGCAGACAAAGGCTCCGGGCGGAAACAAGGACCAGAAGAGAAGAAAGGACCCGGCTTGTTTTACTGACACAGCGCTGCCGTGTGGACTTACATGGGAATAATAACTTCTTAATTCTGACCATTCTGACACACGGAATCTACAAATAACGTACTTGATTTAATATAATTATTTGATGAAAAATAAAACTTGTTTTTTTTTTATTGTCGGCTAGTCATGCCTGTCTGCTGAATGTGGGTCAGTGAGTCATTTGACTAAAAGTATATGTAAAAATGATGCAAATCCAATGTAGCTATGTGACCACACAATATGGATCTGAAATAATAAACTTTGACCTGTCTTTTTTTTTTAACCCTAAATCTGCGGCTCATTGTTGTGGGATGTTGTTCTTTGTGACTGATCAGACTGGTCCGGTGGGTTCATTTCTGAAAAGAGCCAAATCTTTTTTTCTAATTTGTTTTAAGCCATAAATTAGACATACACTATTATCAAATGTTTGCCATTGTTTCATTTCTTTTTAATGCGGTACTGTATTTTAGTTACCTGTTTCTTCCAATTGTGACACAAAGTTTTCATTTATTTTTTATTTTCATTTATTTATTTATTGTTTTTATTTATTTATTAAATTATTTATGTATTTATTGGTTTGTTTGTTTGTTTATTTATTGGTTTATTGGTCGGGACAGTGCATGTTAATGAACATGCATTATTTACGTATTTCAAAAGATCAGGACCAGTCGCAGATTTATCATCATCATTATTTTTTTTTAATTAGGCTAGTCTTATCGCTGAGAGGTATTTTGACATAGGACATGAATCTGAGTCTTTTCCCCGGCTCTTTTATACAAACCAATCCCAAAGATTCGGCTCCTCGGAAATAGCCACGAACCCCAGCTCAAACTTCCGGATGTTGCACCTGTCCGAAGAGAGAAGACCCACCGACGCGTCGTACGCCAGGTAAGAATCCCCCCAAAACCATCAAACCAAAACTAAAAATGACCGCATTTAATCACGAAGAGACACAGTAGCTTCTCGTAAACGTTTAGTAAAAGCGCCACGTGATTTTTGTATATTTTCGCTTCAGTTTTGGCTCAGAAAATCTTGAAAAAGAGCCACCTGTTGTTTCACCTGTCCGTCTCTCTCCATCGCTTGGGCGTAACATCTACACATTTCGCGAGTAACAACAGCATCAAAGCGGTCTCATTAACGTGGGAATGTTTTTATGTGAGTTACAGTAGTAGATAAAAGTAGCAAAGTCTTACAAATTAGCCATAATGCTAATAATCATGATTATAGCTCCACGTTTGAAATAGTTGTCTTTGGTTAGCTTAAAAAGCGTAAATATGGGGTTTAAGGCGAGACACAGGGGGACAAATGTAGTGGAGAGATGTCAATGTGAAGCTTCTGCTGTACATCTGTACATTGCTAACAAATGTATTGCATGTATATGTCACTTTCTGTTTTCATATAATAAGACATTTTATGCATTTTAAAATTATGGACAGAGCCAGGTTTAAATGTGTGTTTTTATTTTGTGATATGTTGGTTCCAAAGATTTGCTCAGAGGGATTTTGGATCCTGTTTAGTTTTTAACCTCTTACCAGGTTTTTGTCATGTTTTTGTCGTTTTTCCCCATTATTTTGTTGTGTTTTCGTAGCTTTTTTTGTCGTGTTTTCGTTGCATTTTTTGTCATATTTTCTTTGCTATTTTGTTGTGTTTTCGTCACATTTTTGTTGCTTTTTTGTGGCTTTTTCTTCACATTTTGTCACATTTTTGTTGCGTTTCCATCCTCGTTTCCGTTGCTATTTTGATCCTTTTTCTCTTGAAGCTTTTAGATTTTTGCTTAGCCAAACTGGGGAAAATGTGCTCGGTTCAGGTAGGGGTTAAGATTTTAAATAAACTAGTTAACATTCAGATTGCTCATTAAATCAGGCAGAAATTAGATATTGAAAAATCCCATCTGATAAAAACTTTCAAATGTAGGAGCGACTAAAGTGCGGATGTTGTTAAAGAGTTGTTAAAGTTTAGTCTCTTTGTCTGCACATGCGCCCTGTGTGTATTTCTCCCGTCTTTAGCCGCTGCTGTCTCCCACAAAGGAAATGACCATATTTGGATTACAGCGTCATCTCGGTCACAGCCTTTTGTGCTACACATGGATACCAAACATGTCAGTATTCGTGAATGAATAAGCGTGGGAAAAGTGGAAAAGGGCTGGTGCGCAGTGACAAATCTCCATCTTGCTAGCAACAAAACACCATAAAATAAACATGATAAAGGGAGAGTGTATTCTTTTTATACCTGACAATAAAACTAAGATGTCAAGTAGAACAGTAGCTAGTTTAACATTGACCAGAGCAACCTGCTGTGTCTCGAAAAAGAAGTATTGTTCTGTGTTGTTAAGTACAGGTATCGAAAAACATGTAATGCTAACTTGTACCCAGCCCTATTTTTGATCTAGTTTTAGGGAGTTCACCAGATTTTAGTCACAGAAACATTACTCTCTGATGAAATATTTTAGTCGACAATGTTAACAGACCAAAATATGAACTGAACTAATTCAAAACTGCTCTAAACTAAAGACTTTTTACACACGACAGAGACAGGACAGTTTGTGTTTTGCTGAGGATTTTGCTTTATATATTTTTTGTTTGCTGCTGTTGTTGTGCAGTAAATGTAGTTTTTCTGCTGTTGTCCCAAACCGGTCACGACATCTGCCTGTGACATAATCTGCATTCGGGCTAGGGCACTGTTAAAGTATACCAGTCTGGTATGAGAAAAAAATTAAAGTGAAGTGCAGAAGAAAAAAACTCTTATATCTTTAGATCCAAGTTTTGATGCTGTTGGTTCAGGGACAGCATTAAAGGAAGTGACTTGGTTGTTTCAGCTCAAATCAATAATTTGTTCCCAATTTTCCCCCTTTTTTCCCTTTTCCCCAATTTTTTTCTTGCTAACATGTGTGTCTTGCTGTTTCCTCAGAGTCTGTGCTGAAGATGTCAGTGGGCGGAGCCTCCAGAGTTGACCGCATTCGACAGTATCCAATTTACGACGAGGTAACTGTTTATCCCGTGGCCACACCAACCCTTATAACATGATATTACTGTGGTATAAACTTACCTTATAACATGATATTACTGTGCTATAAACCTACCTTATAATGTGATATTACTGTGCTATAAACCTACCTTATAACATGATATTACTGTGGTATAAACTTACCTTATAACATGATATACTGTGCTATAAACCTACCTTATAACATGATATTACTGTGGTATAAACTTACCTTATAACATGATACTGTAAACTTACCTTATAACATGATATTACTGTGCTATAAACTTACCTTATAACATGATATTACTGTGGTATAAACTTACCTTATAACATGATATTACTGTGCTATAAACTTACCTTATAACATGATATTACTGTGCTATAAACTTACCTTATAACATGATATTACTGTGCTATAAACTTGCCTTATAACATGATATTACTGTGCTATGAACTTGCCTTATAACATGATATTACTGTGCTATGAACTTGCCTTATAACGTGATATTACTGTGGTATAAACTTACCTTATAACATGATATTACTGTGCTATAAACTTGCCTTATAACATGATATTACTGTGCTATGAACTTGCCTTATAACGTGATATTACTGTGGTATAAACTTACCTTATAACATGATATTACTGTGCTATAAACTTGCCTTATAACGTGATATTACTGTGGTATAAACTTACCTTATAACACGATATTACTGTGCTATAAACTTACCTTATAGCATGATATTGGTATAAACTTACCTTATAACACGATATTACTGTGCTATAAACTTACCTTATAGCATGATATTGGTATAAACTTACCTTATAACACGATATTACTGTGCTATAAACTTACCTTATAACATGATATTGGTATAAACCTAGGCAAGGCAAGGCAAGGCAAGTTTATTTGTAGAGCACAATTCATACACGAGGCAATTCAAAGTGCTTCACAGTTGCAGAAAAAATTACAAGAAAACAGTTAAAATCAATCAATAAAACAACAACACAAAGTTAATCAATTACAGTAAAAGGCAAGAGTGCAGATAAAATACTTTCAGTTTTCATATGCACGGGTAAAAAGAGCTGTTTTCAGCCTGGATTTGAACATTGTCAGAGTTGAGGCCTGTCTCACATCCTCATGAAGACTGTTCCAGATTTTAGCTGCATGAAACTGAAACGCAGCCTCACCGTGTTATTATTGACTCTGGGAACCACCAGGAGACCCCTCCCTGAAGTTCTCAGGGCCCGAGATGGTTCATACGGCTCTAACATGTCAGAGATGTACTTTGGTGCTAAACCATGAAAAGACTTGTACACAAGCAGAGCTGTTTTAAATTCTATTCTCTGAGTGACAGGAAGCCAGTGCAGAGACCGGAGCACTGGACTAATGTGGTCGTATTTCCTGGTTCTTGTCGGGACTCGAGCAGCAGCGTTCTGGATGTACTGCAGCTGTCTAACAGCTCGTTTAGAAAGGCCAGTGAGCAGGCCGTTACAGTAGTCTAACCTGCTAGAGACAAATGCATGGATGAGTCTCTCTAAGTCTGGTTTTGACACTATTCCTCTGATCTTAGCAATGTTCTTCAGATGGTAAAAAGCTGACGTTATTGCTTTGATGTGGCTGTTTAAGTTCAGGTCTGAGTCCATGATTACTCCTAGATTTCTAACCTGATTTTTTGGTTTAGAGAGAGAGACTCAAGGTGACTGATAACACTTTGTCTTGTGTCTGTGGGCCAAAGACAATGATCTCAGTTTTGTCTGAATTTAGTTGGAGAAAGTTGTTTTGCATCCACAAACTGATCTGTTCGATGCAGTGACAGAGAGTATCTACAGGCCCATGTTCACCTGCCGTCAGTGACACGTAGATCTGAGTGTCATCTGCGTAGTTGTGGTACGACACATTGTTGCTGTTTATTAGCTGACCCAATGGAAGCATGTACAGGTTGAATAAGAGGGGTCCCAAGATGACCCCTGGGGGACTCCACAGGTCATGGAAATTTTGTCTGAGACACAGTTTCCAATTTCGACAAAGTACGTCCTATCCTCGAGATAGGACTTGAACCAGTTTAGAGCAGTACCAGAGATTCCCACCCAGTTTTCTAACCTGTGTCAAAGGCAGCGCTCAGGTCCAGCAGAACTAAAACTGAGACCTTACCTGCATTGGTGTTCATACGGATATCATTTGTCACCTTGATCAGAGCTGTCTCAGTGCTGTGGTGGGCCTAAATCCTGACTGGAAAGTATCAAACACATTGTTAGATAGGAGAAAGTAAGTGAGCTGTTGATATATTACTTTCTCTAGGACTTTTCCTAAGAACGGTCGGTTGATATGGCCGGTAGTGTTCAGTACCTTGGGATCAAGGCTGCTCTTCTTTAGAAGAGGCTTAATGACCGCGGTTTTCAAGGCCTTTGGAAATGCTCCAGTCTCAAATGAGATGTTAACTAACTGAACAAGTTGTGGTAACAAGCTGGTCAGCACAGACTTCAGAAATCTAGTGGGTAATTCATCAAGGCAGCATGTACATGAACTCAGACCGGAGATGACCTCTTCGATTGTTTTGTCAGTAACAGGAGTGAAATGTGTCAGCTCAAGGTGTCTAGCTGGTGGCAGGTTGCTATTTTGTTGTGGAAATTATGGCATTTTTATGCCTTGGACTTCATCATAAAAAATATTGCAAAACTCATTGCACTTAGATGTAAGAGATTAGTTCTAAGGCAGTGAAACTGGAGGGTTAGTTAATCTGTTTACTGTGGAAAACAGAACACGAGAATGTTTCTACAGTTTGCGATGATTTTAGAGAAGTATTTCTCCTTTCTCCACGCAAAATCTGGTTGAACTCACAAAGCACTTCTTTGTATATCTCACAATGAACCTGGAGCTTGACTTGCGCCATTTCCTTTCGGCTTTCGGCACTCCCTTTCTGTGCCCTGACCGAATCTTCACTTCTCCAAGGTGCCTTTGTCTATTGTTAACCATTTTACCTTGACAGGAGCAATAGTATCCAAAACATTTAAGACGCTTGATGTATAAGAGTCCAACAGATATCAACATTTGAACATGGAGGATTTCAAATCTGATCATTTCCATAAACTGTGTCCTTGTTGTATCATTTATGTCTCTTTGAATACTCCAGGCCCAACCACTGGTTTTGGTGTAACAGACAAGTCAAAAAAGACCAAAAATGATCAGATAAAGCAACATCAACAACATTCACATTTGATATCACACAAATATATCAAATGTTATATATATATTTAAATATATATATATTTGATATATTGATATATTCACATTTGACTTACCTTATAACATGATATTACTGTGCTATAAACTTACCTTATAAAATGAATTCTGTGCTATAAACTTGCCTAATTATTACTTCAATTATTTAACATGATATACTGTGCTATAAACTTACCTTATAACATGATATTACTGTCTTAAATTACCTTTATAACATGATATTGGTATAACTTACCTTATAACATGATATTATAAACTTACCTTATAACATGATTTACTGTGCTATAAACTTGCCTTATAACATGATATTACTGTGCTATAAACTTACCTTATAAAACATGATATTACTGTGCTATAAACTTACCTTATAACATGATATTACTGTGCTATAAAACTTACCTTATAACATGATATTACTGTGCTATAAAACTTACCTTATAACATGATATTGGTATAAACTACCTTATAACTGATATTACTTGCTATAAACTTGCCTTATAACATGATATTACTGTGCTATAAACTTGCCTTATAACATGATATTACTGTGCTATAAAACTTACCTTATAACATGATATTGGTATAAACTTACCTTATAACATGATATTACTGTGCTATAAACTTGCCTTATAACATGATATTACTGTGCTATAAACTTGCCTATAACATGAATTACTGCTATAAACTTACCTTATAACATGATATTGTACTTCTATAACTTACCTTATATAACATGATATTACTGTGCTATAAACTTACCTTATAACTATTATTGTATAACTACTAACAATATTCTGTGCTATAAACTTACCTTATAACATGATATTACTGGCTATAAACTTACCTTATAACATATATTACTGTGCTATAAACTTACCTTATAAACATATATACTGTGCTATAAACTGCCTTAAACATGATATTACTGGCTATAAACTACCTATAACAACATATTACTTGCTATAAACTTTACCTTATAACAAAATAACTACTGATACTTTATTAAACTACCTATAACATGATATGGTATAAACTACCTTATAAACATGATATTACTGTGCTATAAACTTGCCTTATAACATGATATTACTGTGCTATAAACTTACCTTTATAAACATGATATTGGTATAAACTTACCTTATAACACAATATACTGTCATAATCTTATACATATAACATGATATACTGTGCTATAAACTACCTTATAACATGATATTACTGTGCTATAAACTTACCTTATAACATGATATTACTGTGCTATAAACTTACCTTATAACATGATATTACGTGCTATAAACTTACCTTATAACATGATATTACTGTGCTATAAACTTCTATAACATGATATTACTGTGCTATAAACTTACCTTATAACATGATATTACTGTGCTATAAACTTACCTATAACATGATATTGGTATAAACTTACCTTATAACATGATATTACTGTGCTATAAACTTCCTTATAACATGATATTACTGTGCTATAAACTTACCTTATAACATGATATTACTGTGCTATAAACTTACCTTATAACATGATATTACTGTGCTATAAACTTACCTTATAACATATATACTGATAAATTGCTATTTAAACTTACTTATAACAATATTACTTCTATAAACTTCCTTATAACATTGATATTATCTTATACATATATTACTGTGCTATAAACTTACCTTATAACATATATACTTGCTATAAACTTCCTTATAAACATATATTGCTATAACTTACCTTATAACATGATATTACTGTGCTATAAACTTACCTTATAACATGATATTACTGTGCTATAAACTTACCTTATAACATGATATACTGCTATAAACTTCTATAACATATATTACTGTGCTATAAACTTACCTTATAACATATTACTGTGCTATAAACTTGCCTTATAACATATTATGTGCTATAAACTACCTTATAACAATATTACTGTGCTATAAACTTACCTTATAACATATATACTGTGCTATAAACTTACCTTATAACATGATATTACTGTGCTATAAACTTGCCTTATAACATGATATTACTGTGCTATAAACTTGCCTTATAACATGATATTACTGTGCTATAAACTTGCCTTATAACATATTACGTGCTATAAACTTCCTTAAACATATATACTGTGCTATAAACTTACCTTATAACAAATGAAAATATTACATATTACTGTCTATAAACTTCCTTATAACATATATTACTGTGCTATAAACTTACCTTATAACATGATATTACTGTGCTATAAACTTACCTTATAACATGATATTACTGTGCTATAAACTTACTTATAAACATGATATTACTGTGCTATAAACTTACCTATAACATGATATTACTGTGCTATAAACTTACCTTATAACATATTACTGTGCTATAAACTTACTTATAACATAATTACTGTGCTATAAACTTGCCTTATAAACATGATATTACTGTGCTATAAACTTACCTATAAATATTACTGTGCTATAAATTCCTATAACATATTACTTGCTATAAACTTACCTTATAACATATTACTGTGCTATAAACTTGCCTTATAACATGATATTACTGTGCTATAAACTTACCTTATAACATATATTACTGTGCTATAAACTTCCTTATAACATATTACTGTGCTATAAACTTACCTTATAACATATTACTGTGCTATAAACTTGCCTTATAACATGATATTACTGTGCTATAAACTTACCTTATAACATATACTGTGCTATAAACTTACCTTATAACATGATATACTGTGCTATAAACTTACCTTATAATGATATTACTGTGCTATAAATTACTTGTATAAACTACCTTATAACACATATTACTGTCTATAAATTTTATAATATATTACTGTGCTATAAACTTACCTTATAACATGATATTACTGTGCTATAACTTACCTTATAACATATTACTGTGCTATAAACTTACCTTATAACATATTTACTGTGCTATAAACTTGCCTTATAACATGATATTACTGTGCTATAAACTTACCTTATAACACAATATTACTGTGCTATAAACTTACCTTATAACATATTACTGTGCTATAAACTTACCTTATAACATGATATTACTGTGCTATAAACTACCTTATAACATGATAATTACTGTGCTATAAACTTGCCTTATAACATGATATTACTGTGCTATAAACTTACCTTATAACATATTTACTGTGCTATAAACTTCCTTATACATGATATTACTGTGCTATAAAACTTACCTTATAACATATTACTTGCTATAACTTACCTTATATATTACTGTGCTATAAACTTGCCTTATAACATATTATACTTGCTATATAACTTGCCTTATAACATGATATTACTGTGCTATAAACTTACCTTATAACATGATATTGTATAACTACCTTATAACTATTACTGTGCTATAACCTTATACATGATTTACTGTCTATAAACTTACCTTATAACATGATATTACTGTGCTATAAACTTTACTATACTGTTATAAACTACTATAACATATTACTGTGCTATAAACTTGCCTTATAAACATATATTACTGTTATAACTTACCTTATAACATATTACGTGCTATAAACTTACCTTATAACATATTACTGTGCTATAAACTGCCTTATAAATAACTGCTATAAATTACTATAACATGATATGGTATAAACTTACCTTATAACAATATACTTGCTATAAACTTCCTATAACATATATTACTGTGCTATAAACTTACCTTATAACATATTACTGTGCTATAACTTACCTTATAACATATTACTGTGCTATAAACTACCTTATAACATGATATTACTGTGCTATAAACTTACCTTATAACATATTACTGTGCTATAAACTTACCTTATAACATATTACTGTGCTATAAACTTACCTTATACATATATTACTGTGCTATAAAAAACTTACCTTATTAACATATTACTGTGCTATAAACTTCCTTATAACATGATTACTGTGCTATAACTTACCTTATAACATATTACTGTGCTATAAACTTACCTTATAACATATTACTGTGCTATAACTAAACTTTGCTATAACATATATACTGTGCTATAAACTTACCTTATAACATGATATTACTGTGCTATAAACTTACCTTATAAAAAAAAACATGAATTACTTGCTATAACTTACCTTATAACACAATATACTGTGCTATAAACTTACCTTATAACATATATTGGTATAAACTTACCTTATAACATGATATTACTGTGCTATAAACTTACCTCATAACATGATATTCTCTCTCTCTCTCTCTCTCTCTCTCTCTCTCTTCCCCCCCACCCCTGACCCCTCGCTCTGATCTCTCTCTCTCTTTTCCCCCCCACCCCTGACCCCTCTCTCACTGACCTCTCTCTCTCTGGCGTGCAGGTCCCGGGGGCGGGTCTCTGTACCGGGACTTCCCTCCACCCCCTGCTCCAGTCTACATGCCTCTCTCGTCCGGGCCGAGCCTCATGTCTCTGCCTCCTCCGGCTCTGCCCGGGGTACAGCCCACCCTGGACCCTCTGCCAGCCCC
The DNA here is from genome assembly GCA_007210695.1 of Neogobius melanostomus. Taxonomy (NCBI): domain Eukaryota; kingdom Metazoa; phylum Chordata; class Actinopteri; order Gobiiformes; family Gobiidae; genus Neogobius; species Neogobius melanostomus. Next base: position 88,821 of record VHKM01000722.1, read on the forward strand.
GCCTCTGCCTTCCAACCCCCAGTGGGCCCTGAGTCCTTCTACCCGCCCAGTGAGAAGGGGTTGGAGTCTGACACCGATGCCATGGACATCAAACCCGTGCACCGCTTCATCCCGGACTCCGTCAAAGACTTTTTCAAAGGCAGCGGCCGCAGCAACAAATCCCGCAGCCCCTTCAAGTCTGAGAAGTCGGGTCAGAGCACGAAGGGCGTGCCCTGCTCGCCGCCGCCCTCGGCCCCACCTTCTCCCTCGCTACCCGGCTCGTACCGTGACCCATACGGTGGCTCCGGCGGATCGTACATGTCTCAGCGGGACGCGCTGCTGCTCGGCGCTGACGCCATAGACTCTGTGTCCACCGTGCCCACGCGTACGTCTGCGCAGTCAGTGCAGACGTACGCGGAGCGCGTGGAGCTGTACCATCAGAGATACGCCTACATGAAGTCGTGGGCGGGGCTTCTGCGGATCCTGGGCTGCGTGCAGCTGCTGTTGGGTGCCGCCGTATTCGCCTGCGTCTGCGCATACGTGCACAAAGACAGCGAGTGGTTCAACATGTACGGGTACTCCTCGCCGCAGCTGTACGGAGGGCTGGGGGGCGGGGCCAGCGGGAGTCTGTACACGGGGCCAAAGACACCGTTCGTGCTGGTTGTGGCGGGCCTGGCGTGGATTGTCACAGTGATCCTGGTGGTGCTGGGTGTGAGCATGTACTACCGCACCATCCTGCTGGACTCCCCTGGTGGCCGCTGACGGAGTGTGCAGTGAACGTGGGGCTGGCCGGGCTGTACTTCGCCGCGGGCGGGGTGTACGTGAACGACACCACGCGCGGAGGCATGTGTTACCTCCCGGTCTTCAAAATGGCGTGAACGGAGCCTTCTGCCGCGTGGAGGCGGGGCAAACAGCCGCCATCGTCTTCCTCTTCACCAATGCTGTGCTCTACCTCGTCAGCGCCGCCGTCTGTCTCAAACTGTGGCGTCATGAAGCTGCGAGGATGCGAAGGGAGGCGTACAACCTGGAGGTGAGGGCCTATTGTACAGTGCCTATTGAAATACTTTTTTTCCCCACTGTATATGTTTGATCTGACAGAGCCTAGTGTACATGTTTGATCTGACAGCTTGCATGTGCACCTTTTTTCCCACACACCTTGAACCTGTCACGAACCTGTCCACAGTAAACGGAGACATTGTATAAACTACATCCAAACCATTGTTCTTTATTATATATTATATTGATTTATTATTGGTATTCTCCATTGTTCTTTATTATATATTATATTGATTTGTTATTGGTATTCTCCCTCTGATTGTGTGTTGTGTTTCTCAGATGAAAACGATCACGTCCTCAGCCCCTCTGTCCATCGTAAGTCTGCATTTAGATTTGTTTTCCTGTTTTTATTTGAGAGTATTTTATTTCTGCGTAAACACTGTCCTTTGTTTTGCTTGTTCACTTCCCCTCGACCTCCCTCTCTCTCTCTCTTCTCTTTCTTTCTCACTCGCACCACTCTCTCCCCTTCTCTCTCCTCCCTCTCTCCTATATCTCCCCTTTATGTCTCTTTCCTCTTTTTCCCCTCTCAACTTTCTCATTTTCTCCCTCTCTTCTATCTCTCTGTCCTGTCACTCACTCTCGCCTCTCTTTCCTCTCTCCTTTATCTCATCTCTCATCTCTATCCCCTCTCCTCCCTCACTTCTCTCCCTTCTTTCTTCTCTCACCCCACTCTCTTGTCTCTCCCTTCTCTTCCCTCTCCTATATCTCCTCTTTTTCATGTCTGTCTTTGCTCCTCTCATCTTCTACCTCCCCTCTCCTCTCTCTCTCTCTCTTCTCTTCTCCTCTCTCTCTCCTCTCTTCTCCTCTCTCTCCCCTCCTCCCTCTCTTCTCTTCTCTCTCTTCCCTCCCCTCTCTCTCCTCTCTCCCCTCCTCCCTCTCTTCTCTTCTCTCTCTTCCCTCCCCTCTCTCTCCTCTCTCCCTCCTCCCTCTCTCCTCTTCCCTCTCTCCCTTCTCATCTTCTCTCTCCCCTGTCCCCTCCTCTCTCTCCCTTCTCTCATCTTCTCTCTCCCCTCCTCCCCCTCTCCTCTCCCTCAGCTGGGCGGCAGCCCTCACCCCTCTAACCCCACTCCGCTGCCCACACTGTCGTCGGCGGTGCAGCCTGACCTGACGGATGGACATGCTCTTGGGCGCCCCCTGATGGAGCCTGAGATCCTGAGGGGACACATCCCAGCAGGACACATCCCCAAACCAGTCGTCATCGCAGACTATGTGGCGTGAGTCACTTTCTTTGAAAATATGAAAACGTGGTTAACAAGGGATGGCAATAAATCAATTGTTACGACACAGCTCTGCTAGGTTGAAAGGGAAGTAACAAAACCAAGGTGTAAAATGGTAAAACTAAAGTTATAATTTATTTTAACTGGGATGTATGTAAATTGAACAAAGGTTCCAAAAAGGTTCAAAACAACCGCTTCTGGATCTCAGACTAGAGGTTCTGCTGGACACAGGACTCTGAAAAAAGGCTTGGGATCTTTCTCCAGCACAGCAGGATATCACACACGGGGTATCTGAAAAAGGCGGAAAAGACAGAAATGACAGAAATTACATTGACAGAGTGCTGATCAGATGCATTGCCAAAAAGGGGTACCAAGTTAGAAATAGAGGTCTCAAAATTGGAGTCAGACGTTTGGATGGTGCCGGTGGCTAAGGACTTTGGCTCGGACAGGATCATGCCAGCACCATTGGTTTGGTATGCAGAGCGTTCTGCTTTTCGTTTCAGGGTTAGTAATGAGGTGTCCAGACTTAAAGGGACTATACATAAGTTTAACCACAAATAAATGTATACAAATTTAAAAAAATTTCCTCATACATGCTCCAGCAATGCCCTGGTGAGTAGAATGAGCCCTGGCCTTTTCACCGCGATTGCCTCTATATGCCTGTAAAGTCACTTAAATAGTTTATGCTCGGGTCGAACAAGCAAACAGTGTTCACGCGCATGAGCGTGAGCGTGATGCGCGTTCACGCTCAGCTGTAGCGTTGGCTGTATCTCCTCTATACTGACGCTGCAGCGCGAGTGGTAACGTCGGAGGGATGGATTTAGCGGAGAATAAGAGGAGACCGGCTTCAAGCACCATCGAAACTCCAGTCCAGACCCCAACTAACAAAAAGAAACGAAGAGTTTATTCGAGTGTGACGAAAAAGGCGAAAGTCGAGTCTGATCAGCGTAGGCAAAGAACCAGAGTAGCCTCAACATCGGAAAATGTTGAGAGAATCTCTCAAAAGACCCGCAGCTTATTTTTGCTTGAAAGGTAAGACATTATTACTAAATACCTGGGGGAAAAGTGTTGTTGATGCTTCAAAACAACGGTGTCCGACTGTCCGTGCATGTTGTACAAACTTCACTGAAACACGCCATAAAATAATCATATTTGGAAGTTACCAAAATAGTTGATCTAATAGTTTTATACCTACAGAGACGTTGTGTAGTATTAGTAGCAGACTAGTAGTGTCAGTAATAACAGTAATTGTTCTGTACCTACAAAACATTTGAGTAGTAACAGTGGTAATGGTGCTGTATTTACAATGGCAAAAATAATGTTGCTAATGTTAGCTTTTCTTGGCCGCAAAATAAGCCTGACTGTTCACGGATTTATAAGTAGTGAAACGACTACAAAAAGTGAACATGTGCCGTTTACAATATAGTTTACGAGTTAGCTACGCTAACTTTGGGCCCAGGGAATTGAAGAAACGATTTTGGCTTTTCCTAGTAGCATTTCTACCAGTGGAAATATTTTATTATTTCAATTAGGCTTACGTTTATGCATACAAAGTATACGAGTACAGTATTTATTTTTTTCCTCCTTCAAACGTCAATTATTCGTTTATATGTATTACTTGGCTTCTTCACTTGATTCACTTTGCTGCATTTGCTCAAGTATTTTATCTTGGAAAACATTCACTCAAACTGATTTGGTCTAAATATCTTACAAAACAGTAGCGTTTCTTACCTCAGTTTAAGTCACGCCTACAAATCTGTAAATTGACCAGGACGGGACTGTTATTTCTGGTGCTCGTAAAGCCTGAGCGCCTCATGCACGAGCTTATCATCGAGGCTGCAGTTACGCGTTTGGCCTGAGGGGGCAATTGCGAGCACAAAACTGCTAAACTCCACAGAGCCCCTTTAAGGCAGTAGAAACATTTTCTTTGGTTTCTTGGGCTGTTGGGCTTCAAAGACAGAAAAGGAACAGAGTTTGAGCAGCTTTCAGGTGGAATGACAAAACGGTCACTTTGATGAGCTAACACGAACTCATCAGCTAACATGGCAGCATCAGAAAGGGTTTGGACCCTTTTCTCATTTAAATACAAAGAAACACGACCAGGCAAACATTGTTTGAAGTCCTCCAACAAAATGAGCTCTCGGAGTGCACTGAAATCAGTAGCCTTAGCAGAAGTGCACCATTTATCAAAGAAAATTCCCTTCTCTCGAGCAAACTGGGTGAAACAATGGCTCTGAACTTTGGAGTGCTGTCTGAATCTTTGTCGGTAGCCTTTGTGTATGCCAGCGACAAGTGTACCTTGTGAGAGAGTGTTTTCTAAAGCAGGAGAAGTTATTAGTAAGAAAAGTCCACAGCAGAGAAATTATATTTCTGAATAAAAATCTTGAAATGTGAAACCATAAACCCTTCCGTCTTTATTTATGACTAGGGGTGTCACGGTTTCAGTTTTTTGAGTCACGATTATTGTGAAAGAAAATATTGCGATTTTACGATTATTCACGATTATCGACTGAATGACAGGAAAGAACTGATATTTTTAGTTTAAACTTGTAAACATTCAGCGTTTCTAAAAATGAAAAATACTTTAAGATTGTTTTGCATTAAAACAAGTCTAGGCTAGGTTTCCTGTTCTCTAAAGTTCTGCTGCTGCTTAATTATTTGTCAGATGTTTTGATGAACAGAGAATGAAACGTGTTTACAAAATGACTAAGGAGACTCTTTAGAACAGCTGATTTCCACATGAGCGCGGTTTCACTTTCCCCGCTGAAGCAGAGCGGAGCATGTTAGCTTTTTGTTTACATCCTGAGCCAGTTGTGGCTATTTCCCAACATTTGGACAAGTTTTCTGGGAATTCTGCAGTTCGTTACCTTGACCTGGACATTCACAGCAAAGGATTATCTCCAAGATGTTGTTTATATTCGACGTAGCCGATATCAGCGCCTTTTGCTGCAACTTTCTGACGACAGGGTTTGCATAACGGATGTTCCATCGACAACAACAACACCTTGGTCATGTTTTGGATCCTAAAGACGTCCCACTCTGCTGACTTCAATCGTTTTTGGGTGGATACAACACTGGAGGAGAATTCTGCCTTGCTCAACTACGGGTGAGTTTACGCTGTTTATGGCGTGCAGCGGCTCGTGCGTCAGCGTGAAACATTTCCGCAGTAAACCGTGGCTTCTGCAATTCTTACAGATAACCTACCGCGTCCTTTTATAATCGTGGTAATCGTAAAACCAGTTAATCTTGACATCCCTATTTATGACAATATAACACAGACACACGCACCAAATAATAGCCTCATGAAAATTGGATTTAACACATTTAGATTTAATCCGAAGCACTGAATTCAAAATTATGGCACATATGTACTTGTGGCTGTTTTAATATGTGCAAATAAAAGCTTGACTGAATAGGTGTTGAAATTTAAAATACTATGATCATTATTATTGTTAGTAGTAGTAGTAGTAGTAGTAGTAGTAGTAGTAGTAGTAGTAGTAGTAGTAGGTCTAATCAAATTTTATCAGTGACAATACTCAATAAGATGGTCATAGGTGCTGATTTATGTTTGAAATCAAACGACCGAACCAAAGAAAATACATGAGTCCTGATCTGACAAACCCCATTATTAAGTCAATAATGGGCCGACCATGCTCACATGTGAGAAGAGAATCAAAGTACCCTCGTGATTTACGGGTTATATCTATTGAATCATATTGTTGACAAGGCAACTTCGCCCAAAGACATGGGTGTCTTTTTTTTGAATGTTTGTTTACGTTGATTTAAAGCTTACACTGAATGAAGAATAACTGAAATAGCCAAAGGGCACAGGGCAACAACATTAACTCACACATAAGCCTTCTGAAAAACAAAAACAATGACATCGACAACAAAGAGAGCAAAAGAAACGATAACAAAACAAAAACAGCCAAAGATGCGGGTGTATGCTTCAGCCCCGTAGCACCCACTGGTGTAGTGTTTCATCTCTCAGCTAAACCTTTGTGTTTAGTTTAGTTTATTTATTTGTTTGAGCAGTTAACCTGCTCAAAGGGAGTGGGCTGAAGCCAAAGGCTTATAAGCGCCCACCCCAAAATAAAAATAATAACATTACATTTAATATTTACAAGGTAGCAAATCATAAACAAAGGAACATAGGGCAAAGTAACAATAAATGATGAACAAGAATAAAATAAAAACAACAGCAAAATAAAGAACAAAAGAATGTGCTACTTTTATGTTATAAAGGTTCATTAATACATATTATATTCTGAGATCTTGCTACTTCCCAGTTGTCATTACCATCCTCAATATAATTTAATTTGGGTTTAATTATCATTAATTATCATTATTAAAGGTGCATTAATACATATTATATTCTGAGATCTTGCTACTTCCCAGTTGTCAATACCATCCTTAATATAATTTAATTTGGGTTTAATTATCATTATTATTCTATTTGTTTAATTGACTACAACTACAACATTGTGAATGTTGTAGTACTGAAACATTGCCTATGATGTCACTGTGGAGTCTGTTTCGAACTGTGTTTCGAAGCTTCGACGCAATTGCTTCAAATGCTTTGGTGTTTCATGAAGCTTCATGTTGCCCATCCCTAACAAAACTCGAGTGGTCCTTATAGGAACACACACAAAGAGACACAGAGCAAAGTGGCATGCTATTCACATCAAATCCCAGCAGCCCGAATGGCAGGGTGGCAGGTCCTTTAAAGGTGTGGCAACTCGGGTGGAATCCCAGGGTTGGCCAGACTCTGGGGCAGTGCACCAATCACAGGCGAGGGCAGGATGACCATTAGCCAATCAGGAGCCAGGCTCAGAGACAGTCCACCAATGGCTGAAGAGGACTTCCACAGCCACATTTAGGCCCAATCTCAATTCTCGTTTCTACCCCTTCCCCTAGCCCTTGCCCTTTCCCTACTGTAACACCTAAACAACAGGACTCGGTCTCAGCCCAAACCCTACAGATTTTCATCTATTTCTGCTACATTCTCCTTCCCCCTGTCCGTGTGTTGCTGCTTCTACCGCGGGTCGCTGTGGCTGCAGCCAGAGCTGCGAGAGATCAGCCCATCCGCTCCTGCAGCGCACTCAGCGGGGACAGTCAGAGGTAGACCCGCTCACAGTGTGCTCAGGGCAGGGACAGGCACCTCAGCAGCCTCCGCTCTGAGCCCCGGGCCTGAGCGGAGGCTGCTGAGGTGCGCTCAGACCGGGGACAGACTGCGAGCACAGCGGCGCGGGGAGAAATCGGACGCAGCAGCGAGGCACTGAACCCCGTTATGACAATAGCGACGTATTGAAAGTTTGGGAGCGTTCGCAGCAGCAAAGCGAAAACGTAGAACTGACACGTTTAAAGCAATGGACTGTTCTAATTGTTGCACAAAGCGAATAAAGTCATGAACGAAGCGTTCTGCAACTTTATAAATGTTGTAAGAGTGCTTAATGATGATATTCGTGAATTCATTTCGCAGCTTATTTCCGTGTTTTGTCAAACTCCTCCTACCCCTTCGTCTGAAGTGTGCATCTGAAAAACACTCGCTGGAAGGGCTATGTGGCATACCTTTGTCTCTCGTCAACGCGCACAACGAAGGGAAAGGGCTAAGCGGAGGGCTAAGGGGGAGAATTGAGATTGGGCCTTAAATACAAAACAAACAAGGGTTTAGCACAGGATGACACCACACAGGGATATGGCCAAAATGGAGGAGCTGGAGGCCTGGGGCCGTAACACTACCACCCCCCCACCCCTAAATTACAAACCATGTTTGTAAAAAAAAAAAAGAAACAAGTCATCACACTTACAACTATCAACCCAGACTAAGGCAAACATAATAAGTACCATCAGCACTTCTGCAAAAACACACAAGAGGAGAAACAAAGGAACGCGAGCAGAAAAAGGACTAAACTAAATGGTGTTAATCAAAACTAACAAAGAGACTGGACAGGAGACTGTAATATCAGAACACAGCTAAACTAACCAGGCGCTACCATTCTACAAACCTGAGCCACATTTGAAAATGTAAGGAGTGAGTCCTCTGAGCTGACTACAGCTTTTGTTACGAGGCAACATGACAATGCATGGGACAAGTTTGGGGCTGTGCTGGTAAGATTCCATACACAGACCGCTTCTGGATCTCAGACTAGAGATTCTGCTGGACACAGGACTCTGAAAACGGGCTTGGGATCCTTCACCAGCAGAGCAGGATATCACACACGGGGTATCTGAAAAAGGCGGAAAAGAAAGACAATAAGAAAAATTACAGAATAAGGCTTTTATACACAGTTTTGTATTTCTCATTTGTGTATCTGGTATGCTATTAGTCTAATGCGTAGGTAGGATATTTGATTTTAGTCTAAAATACAGAGTTTCTTTGAGCTATTTATTGTAAAGCCTTCACGGAGGCGGCGAGTGCGACGCAGCGCGGTTAGATAATGGCACAGGAGGCTAAATCTTTAGCCTCTTGGCTAAGCATGTAATCATTGCAGATCATAAATATTGTGGTTGCCACATTTAAATACAAAACAAACAAGGGTTCAGCACACAAGATGACACCACACATGGTTATGGCCAAAATGGAGGAGCTGGAGGCCTGGGGCCGTAACAGCGATGGTTCAAAGAGACAATCGTAGCTATGACCAAAGTTTATCGTTGCAGTTTCAGGCTCCAGAGGGGTGTGTTTAGCTGAGGCCAGTGCCGCATGCTAGCAGGGTTTATTTTTGCGTAAAGGTGCAGGGAAAGTCATCGTTGCAGCGAGAGGAGGCTGACTCTGCGGCGAAACTCTAGAATCCTCACTGGAGTTTGGTCTTTTTCCATTTTGTTGTGGTCGAAACTGTAAACTTAAATTTGACAGAACCTTATTCTAAGACCTGAGTGAAGTCTCTCCCCGTGTCTGTAGTGCCATGTCGGTTTCCTCTAGGTGCTCCACTAAAAACATTGTTTGAATTGAAAGGTGCTTAGGTCTCACATAGGATGAGTTTCCTGCCTGGAGTTCTCACAGTGTTGATGATCGGCAAACCGCACCTGTGTCTTTTGTGGTCCACAGGAAGTATCCGAGTATCCACAGCGACGAGGAGAGGGAGAAGTACCGCGCCGTGTTCAACGACCAGTACGCGGAGTACAAGGAGCTGCACGCAGAGGTGCAGGCGGCCGCGGCACGCTTCGACGAGATGGACGAGATGATGAGGAGCCTGCAGGCGTCAGCACCCAGCAACCACCAGGTACTAAGCACTGAGCCCATAGCAACCACCAGGTACTAAGCACTGAGCCCATAGCAACCACCAGGTACTAAGCACTGAGCCCAATGCAACCACCAGGTACTAAGCACTGAGCCCATAGCAACCACCAGGTACTAAGCACTGAGCCCATAGCAACCACCAGGTACTAAGCACTGAGCCCATAGCAACCACCAGGTACTAAGCACTGAGCCCATAGCAACCACCAGGTACTAAGCACTGAGCCCATAGCAACCACCAGGTACTAAGCACTGAGCCCATAGCAACCACCAGGTACTAAGCACTGAGCCCATAGCAACCACCAGGTACTAAGCACTGAGCCCATAGCAACCACCAGGTACTAAGCACTGAGCCCATAGCAACCACCAGGTACTAAGCACTGAGCCCATAGCAACCACCAGGTACTAAGCACTGAGCCCATAGCAACCACCAGGTACTAAGCACTGAGCCCATAGCAACCACCAGGTACTAAGCACTGAGCCCATAGCAACCACCAGGTACTAAGCACTGAGCCCATAGCAACCACCAGGAACTAAGCACTGAGCCCATAGCAACCACCAGGTACTAAGCACTGAGCCCATAGCAACCACCAGGTACTAAGCACTGAGCCCATAGCAACCCCCCCCCAACCCACCAGGTACTAAGCACTGAGCCCATAGCAACCACCAGGTACTAAGCACTGAGCCCATAGCAACCACCAGGTACTAAGCACTGAGCCCATAGCAACCACCAGGTACTAAGCACTGAGCCCATAGCAACCACCAGGTACTAAGCACTGAGCCCATGCAACCACCAGGTACTAAGCACTGACCCGCCCCCATCAGCACCCATAGCAACCACCAGGTACTAAGCACTGAGCCCATAGCAACCACCAGGTACTAAGCACTGAGCCCATAGCAACCACCAGGTACTAAGCACTGAGCCCATAGCAACCACCAGGTACTAAGCACTGAGCCCATAGCAACCACCAGGAACTAAGCACTGAGCCCATAGCAACCACCAGGAACTAAGCACTGAGCCATAGCAACCACCAGGTACTAAGCACTGAGCCCATAGCAACCACCAGGTACTAAGCACTGAGCCCATAGCAACCACCAGGTACTAAGCACTGAGCCCATAGCAACCACCAGGTACTAAGCACTGAGCCCATAGCAACCACCAGGTACTAAGCACTGAAAAGACGTGTGACACAGTAAATCCACTGCCAAAAGGAACAGGTCTGTGCTTTGTCCATGAGGAAGAACAAATATAGGTTTCCTTAAATATGCCCATTACGTCGTACGCGAGCTACCAGTAGACCTCCCATGCAAACTGGGTTACTATCTTGATCTTTCTAAAGGACAGTAGTCTGTTAGATATGAGCCAAAACAGCTGAAGCCCCTCCCCTGGGCGTCGATAAGTGATGACAGAATATAACATTATGTCGCTTTGTCACAAATAATTGTTGTAAAAGCTTCTTGAAAAAAGTGTCAAAATAGCCACAAAAATGTGTGATGAACACATGATACAGGATGGGCGAGAGAGGAGGGGAGAGAGAGAGGGAGGAAGAGAGTAGAGAGTAGAGAATGGAGAGAGGGAAGAGACAGTCAGTCTACCCCAGGGTAGTTTATCATCACCAAGTATGGAATGAATGAATAATGACAGTGTAGTGCTTTGAGAAACTTGGTAATACAGGCTTGTAAAGCGCAATACAAGTGTACGGCATTATTATTATTATTATTATTATTATTATTAGGGAAGAGACAAAAAGTGATAAAAAAAGGTGGCAACCAGGCGAGGAAAAATATCAATTTCGATGAGATTTGTAGGTCTTGGCTTTCAAATAAGGCTGTGACCTTATGGATTTGGGTTAGGCAGGGGTTAAGAGGTTAAATAATGTTCTCTCTTCGTTTATTATGCATTATTTTAATCTACATTATAGTTACATTTTTATTGAAGAGGTCAATTCAAAAGGCTTTCATTTTAAATCAATCATAACAATCCTGATAAAAAAAAATAATTAAAAAAACTTGTGACCGTCAGAGAAATCTACAGGTAGATCTCAGGGCCTTGCTGACTTTGAACGTAGCTCAAGCCGAAAAAGTCTGGACACCCCTTCTCTAATACAGGCAAATGTTTCTATGGGAACTTTTGATTTAAAAAACGGTAGCATTTCTCCAACACTGTGCAGGGACATCTGCAGCTTGACCACCACAGAATGACCAAAGGTTCCATTCTTTGTGACTCAAGTGACTCATTCAGTTTTGACATATTTTTTATTGTTTTAACCTAACCGAGTGCATTGTCTCCAGTTCAGCTTTGCCCAAATCCATAAGGTCACACTGATGTAGATGGACCTTTTTCCATTGCTTTTTGTCACTTTTTTGTTGCTCTTTTGACGCTTTTTTCCAGCTTTTAGATTTGGGCAAAAATGGAGAAAATGTGCTCGGTTCAGGCGGGGGTTAAGTGGTTAAGTTGACACAGCCACATATTCATGAGCTACTTCCTGTGATCTCCAAACACTGAAAAGTCCACACTTGTGAACTCCCCAAGTCCATGCACCCGCCTGTTCCCTGGAGTTAAGTATGGCGTAGTATACATACTTGGAATTGAGAAACGGCACAGTCTCCTGGAAACTGTGGATTATCCCTGTGAGAGTCTGTCATTGTCCAGGAAACTGACCTCAGGAGACTGTTTACATGGACACAGACAGAACCAGGAAAGTTCAAATCCCTGTTAATTACCGAAATACCAGAGTACATGTAAACACTCACTTTTAGTCCGCTTTACAGGACATGCTTGTTTCCTAGAGACTAAAGTTGTGACATAAGTGACTGAGTGAAAGTAACGTGTGTGTTTGCAGGAGCAGGAGCGGATCAACGGGATCCTGCTGGAGTACCAGAGGAAGAAAACCGTAAGTGTATCTGCAACAGTCTACATCCAAATATATCTTCCATTCTGCTACTTCCTCACACTTTTATCAAAAATACAAAACAAATCTGATCCCCAACTCATTTTGACACAAACGTTTGCTCTAAGCTTCCCTTTGTGTCTGATACCTTTGAATCTTCCCATTTCCCAACAGTTTATGAATTTATGTTTGCCTACATTCTTTGGCATTTGTGGCATTACAAATTTAGCGTTAAGGCGAGAGACGCTGCAGGCGAAAACTTTCATATTTCCCGCAGTGGTCAGTGTTTAGATTTTTATTTAAATGTCTTAGTTTTAATGTCAGTATAAAAAAGACTAAACTCTCCCTTTTACGATGGTTATTTTATGATGTTTTGTCGCTTTGAGCTGGAGATTTTTCTACAACATTGCGCCGCAAAAGCCGTTTTCCAACACTTACTTATTCCTAAATGCTGACATGTTTGGTATCCACGTGTAGCACGAAAGGCTGTGACCGAGATGAAGCTGTAATCCAAATATGGTCATTTCCTTTGTGGGAGACAGCAGCGACTAAAGACAGAGAAATACAAAGTGACTAAACTTGAGGGCCGTTTTCATTCCACTCTTTAACAACATCTGCACTTTAGTCGCTCCATAAGACTCCACACTTTACAGGCTTCACTAAACTACATTTGGAAGGATTGTTTCATAGGGATTTTTACACATCTAATTCCTGACCTGTGCTTTGAACCCCAAAGAAATCAAGGCAAAATACATTTTTACAGCTTTCTTTCACTTATAGATATTCAAAAAAACAAAATCCTTCTGAAAAAAACTTTGTATAACTAATATATCAACAAAATAATGGCTAGTCTCTGGTGAAAGTGTATCATGCCCTTTGTGACTTCTTTAATCAGTATTACTGGGTTTCAGGTGACATCGCAGCCTTCTAAAGGCCTATAACAGGGGTCACGAATTAAATTTCACCAAGGTCCGAATTGAAAAATGATTGTCAAGCAAAAGTCCAGAACATACGGGGTTAATTCACAGTTATTTGGGGATTTTTAAGCCTTTATTAAATCTATTACTGTGATTAGAAAATAATGCAATAATTGAATCCTGTTACTGTTTTTTGCTCTAAAATTAAGTTTTGGCTCTTCAATAACAGAATGCATAGGCTACTGTAGCCTCTGTTATACACCATGTGTACATAATATATGACAGTGATGTGTTTCTCCTCTTTGCTCAGTTAAACACCCTGAGCCCTGCTTAGTCCTGGCTTAGTCCTGGCTTAGTCCTGGCTTAGTCCTGGCTTAGTCCTGGCTTAGTCCTGGCTTAGTCCTGCTTGCTGCCGATCGGGAAACAGCCGCGCTATTTACGCATTACGATCGCGCATGCATATTTAATTAGGGCGTCCTCTGCTTTATTTTTAGCGAGCCGTATTTCAGTCATTCCGAAACCGTTTCTAAACCTTTTAGAAGTGTCATGGAGCTACGATGTAGGACTTTGTCTTTCTGTTCATCTGGGCTGTAGTTTACCGCTCTGCCGTCAGGGAGGGAGAGAGAGAGCAACACGCAGCCGCTCGTCTGAGGGGATTCGAGTCTGGTCCAAAGTTCGGATCCAAGGTTCGGGTCCGGATGGGCTGGCGCATGGGTCCGGATCCGGACCGAGGTCTGCCGTTTAGTGACCTCTGTCCTATAAGACTTGTACAGGTGGAGGGGCAGGTCAAATTATTGCGTTTTATTGGTGTTGTAAAGAGAGGCCATGGACCCAGCCAATGATATTAAAGCAGTTCTAAGTAACTTGTTTCCCTTAATAAATCCTTTCCGTAGTCCCTCTGGGGGTAATACAAGTGTTTCCAATAGACCAATAGACACTTTAACTGCTGACATCATCAGTGACATCAGCTGGAGGCAGGACGTGATCAAGAGAAATAAGATTAAACTAAAACTAGCGATTTTAAGTGTAAAACTACAACTGAAAAAATGTGGTCCTGTTGTGGCTTAAGGTGTAAGAACAAGAGGAATGACATTTGAGACGATAAAATGACATTTATCTGATATTTCCAAAAACAGTTAGACATCTTTTTATCGTTACTATGACAACAGCTACAATGGAAATAGATAGGAATCGAGCTTCCCGCCTCCAGTTAAGGCCGGAATGTTTACAAACAATTAAAGGGTCTATAGGTCACGTTCATGTTCTAGAATTCTATTTCAGTTGGAGGGCATGTGCCAATAGAGTTCAAGAAATTCCACAGTTACCATGGAAATCCGCCATCTTTGCAGCTATTAGCATACATTTCCATTGACTAACATTGGCTAAAAACGGTATAAAAAGTGGAGAAAAAAGCCGTGAAACAACTCTGTTAGCTGCAGAGTTACTGCTGGTAAATACATCTAACTCACTGTGGTGTCCAAGTGTTTTAATGTGAACAATAACTCCAGTAATTTAACTTTTAAAATCTCCATTAGTTTCCAATTGCTGCTAATCCCATAATGCTTAGCGATATGACATCACATTCCTGAACTCTATACATTTATATAAGAGAAAAACTGTTTTTGAACATTTCTAAAAAGAAAATGACCAAATGTTTTCCCTGATCACCAACATCACGCTCCTGTTTTTTTTGTATTGAGTGTGTTTACAAGGGCTCGAAATTCCCGGTTATTCGCTATATTCCGGTTATGGCAGTTTTCGGGATATGGTGTTTATATGACACTGAGAAATCGGGAAACTCAAATTCCTTGTTTACATGATCAAATAAGGAAACCCGGCTTTTCAAATTTAAGCTCTGTCCGCACAGGCGCAGACATTACATTTCTGAGCACAATACGGTGAAAATATGAAAAGTATAAATGTGTGGCTTATAGCGGGGCTTGTTCTTTTGAACGCCCACTTTGGGCTCAATGTTTGGCTCGTCTTCGACATCCTGAGCTACGACAGTGACGGCAGATTGTGGATAATTCCTGACCTTTACCCGTCCTGGGTTTGTCTTCATCACCGAGTGGACCAGGGAGCTCTGGGAGAAGGTTAAAGCCGGGGCCGGTGTGAGAGAGTGGAGCTGATGGAGTTCACCCATAGTTAGTGGATGAAAAACTTAATCCGGCTCTGTGTTGTGGTAGACTCCTCTCTGCGTCCGGAGGAAAACGGTCGCCGACACGTTTGCATAAATCCACATTACGATGCTTCTTTCCATCTTAAATATTCACTACTTTCAGTTCTTTCATGGTTAAAATATAAAACTCTGTCTCCTCTTGACTCCAGAAACAGGAGCTCTTCGGACTCACCGCCGCAGTGTTTGTTTAAGATTAACTGCGCATGCGCAAGAAATGGGAAGTTTATTAAAACCGGAAAATAGCGTTTACATGAAGTTATATCCCGGTTACTGACGGATAATCCCAGACAGAAAATCCGGGTTTCTCAAAATCAGGAAACTGTTATTTTCGGGTTTTTATAATCGGGAAACTGCGTTTATATGATCAAAGACAAAACCGGAATATTAAAACTCCCGATAATAACCGGGAATTTCGAGCCCTTGTAAACACACTCATTGTCTCCACTTTTGGACACCTTTTTGAGGAAATAATTAGACCATAGTTCATATGTGCTGGAAGAGAGGACTTTGAACTTTGTGACAGTTTTTGTTTCATGTGAATTGGCCCAGGAACTACAGAGAAATAAGCAATAAACTAAGACTAGAAATCTGCATAAAGACTAGGGCTGTCCCCGACCAAAGATTTTCTTGGTCGACCAAAAACATGCCCTGAGCAGCGATTAGTCGACTAAAAGGGGGCGTGGCATGATACTGACAAAACTACAACTTTTCTGACCCAAACTGCACTCATAAGACGTGAAACTTTGAGAGCTCGTGCTTTAATATTTATACATTGAAGCAACGTCAACGGTGCATGTAGGTGTAAAAAGTCACATTAATCTCACCTTTAATCTCAGACTCACTCCTGCATCTGCTGCTGTACATGTGCTGTCCATACATCCATATAATCCAAATAAAGCAGTAGTTTTCTTCTTCCATCATCATCCCTGTTCTCAAATGTCCTCCGGGTCAGACCTCTCCGTGTGACACTTGTCTCTGTTTCGCTGTAATGTAAACACGAGCCATGTGCTTTATTGTGAAATGCGCCGCCCGTGTGGTTCCTTGTCAGACTTCCTCTCAGGTTGTTTCATTTCTTCAACGTGTAGTAATGACTCAGTTCACGTTCCTCGTCTTATTTATCTCTGAAAAAGCCAGAATGAAGCGGAGAAAGACACAGCGGGTCCACGAGCTGCTGCGTCTGACGTTATAGGCTACTTTCGGTTTCGTTCTCGCGTATGTTTTAGTAGAGCTGCTGCCAGAGGACAGGCGTCAGACTCGCGTATCAGCTATTTCACTGTAGAACCAGGGTATTTGTGGTTTAAACAACTGTAGAAGTCTGGCCACATCTCACAGAGCCGCTGATCTCAGCTGCTAATGCGCACACAGGAGAGACGCTCTCCTGTCCTCATTTCTCTCCTCAATGTTTTTTTCTTTTTTTGTGCAAAAGCATTTAACATAAAACAATCAAACGTCACTCTGTCTGTAAAACTTTGATATATCTGTTATTATAATGAAATTTTAGCCCATGCTAAAAGATAAACCTGCCACAGGCCTCTGGTGTTACGTAAACTGAGAGCATCTTAATTGATGCAAAAGTGCGTGCATTTAGTCGACCAATGAAAATCTTGGTCGACCACGACGACATCGACCAATTAGTCGACTAAACGACCAAAAGGGGACAGCCCTAATAAAGACCATAGTTATATTACCACCAATGAATTTTCAGATGCTCTGCCTCAATTTTAAACTATGGGCTCTTTAGAATGTTGTGATGTCATGTTGTGATGTCATGTGAACGCAGCCTATATTCAGCCTGATTAAATATGTTCAGCATTCGGTCTCATAGGATACAGCGAGTTTAAACAAGGCACATTAACGTTAGCGATAGCAGCAGTAGATTAGCTGCTCAGTAAACTGTGGGTATTTTTCTCTCACAAGCTATACAGTACTTTTCCAGACTCGAGCACAAGGTATCCAAAGCTTTAAATCTGACCGGCTGCATCATGTTTAAAGAGTACCTAAACGGGCCAAAGCCTTTCCCCACCCACAAACAAAAGTCAAAAATTGCAGTGAAAGAGGCGGTCTCTGAAGTTTGGGGGTGACATGCGGGGGGTGAGTGTGTGGGCGGTGTGTAGACCTTTGCATTGGCACAATCACAGCAGACAGATTACGTGGGAGGGACTTGGTTATAAACCACAGGTACAGGGGCAGGACAATGGGGCAGGATAATGGGAAGCACCTGGTGCGGCTTATGACGTTCTGTGGAGGCCGTGGACACGTCTCCAGCCAATCAGGAAATTCTAATTTAGTAGCAGAGTTTACCCTGAAGGGGGCGCAACACATTCGTTTCCAGGCCAAAGTTAGGATTTAACACATGTTTGCGCTATAATGTCAGAATAATGTCAGGGACCAGTAGACAACACTATGAGACACCCATTGAGACAGTTTATCAGTAAAAAAAACTTGATTTGGTGTTTAGTTGCTCTTTAAGCCCTGTCTAACCTCCTGTGTGATTCATTGACCTTTCAGGACCCAACGTTTCTGGAGAAGTGCGATCGTTGCGAATACCTGAAGAACAAGCTAGCACACATCAAGAAGAAGATCTCGGAGTACAACCAGGCCATGGAGCACTGAGGGAAAGACCGAGAAAAAGACATTCATCACCGAGTTCTGTTTGGAACCAACACCGTCCTTTTAATCACATGTTCATCCCTCATGTGCTGTTACCGCCACTGCTATCTGTAGTTTTACTGTTAATCCCCTTCAGTTCCCAACAAAACCAGTATGTTTGGTATCCACGTGTTGTAGGGCTGCACGATTAACCTTCATCGCATCGAAATTGAGGTTTGAGCTGCTGCCGTAACTTAACCTCGAGGGCTGAGGTTGTTTTTGACAAAATGTGACGTATTGTGACGAAAATGTGACAAAAAGGAAACAAAAAAGCCATAAAAGAGCAACAAAAAAGTGGCAAAAATGCGATGAGCAGCAGGTTCAATAATCAAATGTGCAGCGACCAAATCTTATCCAAAGGAAGAGTGCCAAGGGAAGAGTCCCAAAAGAACCAGCTGCGTTTGTCATGTCTGCGCGCACATGGAAATCAGCTGATCGGTTCATGTGTTTAGGAACTCTCATGAGACACAGATCAGGGGGAATATCTTGTTATAGCAGTGGTTGCCAAAGTGGGGTCCGCACTACAGGGGGGCCCCCAAAGCTTGTCTACAAAACATGTCCAATGTTTAAACCAGTATAAACCAGTATTTGGCCTACTGTCATTGCTAGATGATACTTTTTATGTCATTTTAGCTGTGAAATACTAATTATGATTTTGGGGGCCCCCCGAGAGATTTTCTGATCAATAAGGGCGATGTCCCGGACTTTGGGAATGGCTGTGTTATAGAATATCTTATAAAACATTCACATTCATTTGCTTCCTTTAAAAATTAATCTTTTGCCCGTTAATTATCATATTTATGTATTTATTGCCGGCAGGCTGAAAGCAGATCGATAAAAGGCTGAAAGTTCAATAGGTTTTCAATTAAAACAAGCTTTAAATGAATATGAAAATGTCCATAAATATTTAGTTTCATTTTTGGGAACATTTACACTACAGGACTGTAAAGGTTTGGAGAAATTCTCTGTATTTTGATCATTCGTGAATAATCATAAAATCGCAATATTTTTCCCTCACAATAATCGTGAGTCAAAAATGTAGAATCGTCACTAGTCGTGATACGGAATTTTGATTAAATCGCGGAGCGGGTTGGAGTGATCCAAAACAAGGCTGTATAAACCTCTTAACCGAGTGCATTTTCTCCTGTTCAACTTTAACCAAATCTAAAAGCTTCTTGAAAAAAGCGTCAAAACAGCGACAAAAGCGAGACGCAAATGAGGATGACAATGCAGCAAAAAAAAAAGCATCAAAATATGAAGCAAAACAAAAAAAAGTGATAACAGAATGTTACAAAATAAGTGAGGGACGTCAATGCGGCGACAACGAAAGGGCAATATTATGGAAGAGCAAAAAAAAGCAACAAAACTGGCGAAAAAGTGAGGAAAAAAAGTGATGAGAAAGCAATAAAATTTTACAAAACAGGTGCCATAAAAAGCACCAAAAATATGAGGAAAAAGTAACGACTATACGGTGACAACGTGAGGAAAAATCGTAGATGACTTTTGGAGGTCTTAGCTTTCAAATGAGGCGTTACTCTGGCCTAGAGGCTGTAAACTCCAGTCAGGAAGCTTTTAGTTTTGGGTAAAGTCAAACTGGAGAAAATTCACTTGGGGAAGGGGGGGGGTGTAAGAGGTTAACAGTAGGTAAGTATTTATGCAGCTCAATTGCATGAAAAATAAAACATGCTATATATATATATATATATATATATTAGGGCCAGGACTTGATTAAAAAAATTAATCTAATTAATTAGAGGCTTTGTAATTAATTAATCGAAATTAATCGCATATAAATATTTGACCTGAGAACAGTGAGAAGTAAGTTTTTTCATAAGGATTTTTAGTATACCATTGAATAATGACTGAATACATAAGCTTAAGCAACAAAATATTGTTTATTTAATTGCGAGTTTATTTAATTGTTTACAGACCAGTGCAATATTGCCATTAATTGTGCGTCTTCAGGAAAAAAGGAAACTGAAGTGTGGAAAGCAAAGTTTGATTAATTTCGATTAATATTTTTAATCGCACTAAACCTCATGTAATTAATTAATCGCAATTAATCGAAAAAAGTCCCGGCCCTAAAATATATATATAATATAAAATCACAATATCTGTCAGAAAATTCGCAGTTAGGTTTTGTTAAAATCGTGCAGCCCTAAAGTGGCAACAGCCCATTTCCACTTCAGTCGCTCCTATAGACTCCAAACTTTACTGTCTCGGACTCAAATACATTTGGAAGCTTTTTTTGTTCCACAGGGATTTTGCAATATCTAATTTAAAAAACTAAGAACTGAGAACAAAACTAAAACAAAAACTAAAATCCCTTTGAGCAAATCTTTGTCACTAGTCTGTGAAAAAACACACATTTAAACCTGGTTCTGTCCATTATTCCAATTTTGTCGCTGAAAATATCGACAGTTTTGGCCATTTGTGTGAATAAAAGGCCTTATTTTTATACCAGAACGTAACATGAGCGAAACCTTACCACACATTTGTTCCTCAGATTTCTGTCTGTAATCAGCAGTTTCACACTGATATTCTGGTCCATTTTTCGCAACCGTCTGCTTTGTTTAGTGCCAGAGCCTGACTTCATCGTCTGGTGTTTAGTTTTACGGAAGTTCTTGTGCTGTATATAATCTTTGTTTTTATCAATGTTTTCTTTATAAATGTCAAATTGAACCAGGTACTTTTTTATTTGTTTAGACGTTTAATAAAACACTGATTTGTATTTGCGTGTCATCGACCTCTTCATCCATAAATCTCACTGATTTCTAGATACATTTTTGGCAGTGTGGATACAATGTGGGTCTATAGAGGTGGTACCATTTTCCGATACCAGTACTTTAACGATAATTGGTTCATGATACTGATACCTGAATGATACTTTTTTACGATATCTATGCTAAGATATTTGTCATCTAGAACCAGAAAACAGAACAATAATGTGTACAATATCAGGTTCATCTCCAACGTCAACAAATGTGTGGAAAATGGGGAATAAATTGGAAAAAAATTGAAGAAAGAATTGTGTAAAAATAAATGGGGGTAAAATAGGAAAAATATTAGTAATAAATAATTAGCAAAAAAAAAGTGGAACATTCTGGCCAAAATAATTGATTTGAGCTGAAACATGTTGAGGCTGTTGGTCCCTGGATTATTTTATTTTTTTCCCGGCACCTCCTGTCAATAGGTCAATCTTTTAATACTGGTAGAACCAAAACTTTTTTCCGATACCAGACTGGTATGGTTTAACCTATGGTACCCTGCCGTATGGGTCTATTTTAGCCTTTTCAGAGGCGCTTTAGTCCAGGCGGTACCTGTAGTGTCAGGTGTGTTACTCAGTGATATTTTATTGGCCGGTACTGTGAAGGTAAAGCGTGACCTCTCCCTCGCAGAGTCACAGACCGGTTGAACTTGTCTGAAAGTTTCCGGTGTCATCTTGTCTCTGTCCAGACTCAGCTCTTCTGTGATTGGTCCATTCATTTGCGCCAGTTTTTTTCCTTTTTTTTTAAATAACCGATGAGAGTGGATGTTTTGCATGTAAACCGTCCAAAACCATCCCCTGCAGACGTAGAAACACTGCTGCCGTCGACCTTTTCCGTCATACCAAACATTTCATAACTCTGTGGCTTTGTTCCTGTAAAAGCTATTATGTAATCATCACATGTTGTTATTCCTTTTGTTTTTTTGTCTTCTAAGTGAAAATATGTAAAAACTTGAGATATTTCATCCGGAACTGGATCATTAAAAAACAGATTTTATTTTAATAATAAAACAAAACGGAATAATAATAATAATAATAATAATAATAATAATTAATAATTCAAATACGTATTTAAAAATAAATGAAGTAATAATTATAAATCCATCCATCCATTTTCTTCCACTTGTCCGTTGCCGGGTCGTGGGGGCAGCTGTTGGAGCTGCACCAGCCCCTATGGCTCCTCCTGCAGGTGGTGGGTCCACAGAAGGACGGCCTCATGGTTCTAACCGGGCCTGTTGGTCTCTCATAAGGGGCTTCTGAACCGCTCTTTGTCTGACCCGTCACCTAGGACCTGTTTGCCCTGGGAGACCGACAACAGAACTTATTCGGGCGCTCAAACCCCTCAAAAAATAAATAAAATGATTAATTAAAATCGAATAAATAACTATGAATAAATATGAATGAATGAATGAATTAATTAAAATAATTAATGAATACAAACATTAACAATAATATAGAACGTCCAAATCTCCCTATCCACTGTGTAGGGCTTACATAATAAATGTACATAATAATATTTACGGAATATAATATGTATATTAATCTGTCTTTTTAACATAAAACTAGTGACTATTGGTAATGCTAACGATGTTACCATGGTAACCATCTGAAAGAAATGTAATGATCTCCTTTTGTTATTTGCTTTGTACTAGACTTCGTACATGAAACTAGACCGTTGTTGTAATTGTGCTTCTTTTCTGTTGATGTACGAACACTTCAAACAGTGTTTTGTAAGTTATAGTTCTTTGTAAATAGTTTGTAAGTATGTAGCATTATCATAGTTGTTTTGTAATTAGTTGTTACGTAATCAGTATTGCTCTGTTTTGGGGTATGGTCGGATGCTGCGGGTGTGTAGGGTCTATTTTGTTTTGCTGTTGTTTCCTTGTTGCTGTTTTGTTCCTTTGTTGTTCCACTATGTTCTTGTGAAATGATGATTTTAATTGTATTGATTTTGGGGGTGGGGCTTATAAGCTCTTGCTTCGGCCCACTCCTTTTGAGCAGAATGTTTACTGCTCAAATAAACTAATAAACTAAACTCCCCGGACTACTGTTCCTGACCGGGGAGAGAGCGCCTTTTCTCTGACGAACAGGTAAGTCCGGTTTTACCTGAGACTGAGAGGGCGGTGCCACACCTCCGCGTGCGCGAGCCCCTTTGTGTCACCTGAGCGCGCGCGCGCGGGTGGAGCTGCTGAGGACGAGCCTCGTTTGTGTTCGGTCACATCCTCGACAACAAACAGACAAGACAGGACTCTGCCTCGCTCTGCTCTCACTCAGGTGAACATAACTCTTTTATTTTCCTTATACTCTCTCGGAAAACTGCGATCTCACTTCGCCCTCAAACACGTGCGCGTTTTTAGGACGGTTTTGCAGATGTATCACCGCTCATGTTCTCCCAAATATCGCGGTGTAAAGAGCCAGTGCGGGCGGGAGACATCTTGGACTGGGATCACGATGTACTAAATCTAATCCAGTACTGTATCTCAGGAGAGTTTGTAGTATTTGTGTTGACAACTTCTTACTTTGACTCCAGTCCATTTTAAAGATAAATATAACTCTTAAGCAACAAAAAGGTGACCAAACGTGACAAAAACAGAAAAGGCAACAAAAACATGACAAAAACGCAACGAAAAGACTTTTGTAAGTCTTGGCTTTCAAATGAGACATTGCACTGTTGCCATCCAGTCGAAAAGCTTTCAGATTTGGGTAAAGCAGACCTGGAGAAAATGATCTCGGTTCAGGTGGGGGGTATTAGATTAACATTAGTCTGGCAGCTTTCCACACAACTTTAGAGTATTAATATATTTACCATTACATTTAACTTTAGGGCTGCTTTTTCTCTAAATTAGGGTTTTACTCCACTCATGCAATGACCTCTCCACTTAAGCAGCTCCTAATATGTCACAAAATAAAACCATACATTTAAATTGTTCCATTATTTAGATTTTGTCGCTGATAATATTGGCCATTTTTATGCACGTAATGCCTTTATTTATATATGAAAACATAAAAGACAGAAAACTTGCAATACATTTTTTTTCCTCATATTCATGTCAGTAATGTTCAGATGGGGGTTAAGAGGTTTTCATAAAAGTGTCCAAAAGTGGGCACAAAACACTGCAGGATTGGACCTAAACACAAATAACCATCAGGCGGCCATTTTGCACATCTCTTTCTCTCACAGAGTTGTATCGGCTCTTGCTCCACCTGACATCATGACCTCATCACATTCTAGTCAGTGAACGCAACCTGTTGTTAATGTAGACTGAGCTCAGTCCTGCTTCAGTTTCAGTTCACTTTCAGCTAAGGCTGGCTACAGTAGTTTAGGCACTCCCGGTATCGAAAGAAATCAAAGTATCGAAAGCAGGAACCAAAAAAAGAAAATCTTCTCTCTAGAGCTGGGCGATTATTATTATTCGCAAGAGATAGGCTGAGGCACTCTGAATTTGCAGATAAAAGGTTTATTAGCGTGACCAACGCGTTTCGACTCAATGAGTCTTCATCAGAGTGAGTGTAGTAACAGGTGTGTGAGCCCCATTTAAAACAGAGGGGGTCTCACATGACCAATCACATGACACAATTAACCATTTCACAAACAAACCACAGGATATTTACAACTGTGATGTATAACTGCGGTACTTACACATCATTAAGAATATTTACAGATCAAGTTGTATGGAGTATATATTGAGTACAGAGAAGGAACTGGGGCAGCACAGTTACTTAGTGTGGAGCGCAATCAAAAGTCAAAATAGTGATGACTTCAAAAACAGTCTATTCACAAAGAAACTTATGTGTATATATATATATACACACACACATACATGGAAAAAATGAAAAAACCCCGGGCCCCCGGAAGTTAGAGAAATGGGGAAAACTCTATTTCCTCATTAAGACCTGGGTGGGTCATGGCTTTGAGGCGGTCAATCCAGAATGTCTCCCTGCGAAGGAGGCGTTGTAGTCGGTCGCCACCCATGTTGTTCTGTGGGATAACTTCAATAACTAGGGCTCTCAGTGAACTAGGGCTGCTATGGCCTGCTTGCATGTAATGTTTTGCCATAGGGTACAATATATTTTGGGTCCGTATTGCATACTTATGTTCAGCCAGTCTTTCCTTGAATTTTCGTTTAGTTCGACCAACATAAAAACAGCCACATTCGCATTCAAGTCTGTATACAACAAAGGTGGTGTTGCAGTTGGCAAATCCTTGACATTTGTATACTTTGCTGTTGAAAGGATCATTGAATGAGTCTGTCCGGACCACATTGCTGCAGTGGTTGCAGCTACCGCATCTGAAGGTACCATATTTTTGAGAAAGCCAAGTTTTTGTTTTTTTGAAGGCAGAGCGCTCTTAACGAGATGGTTTTGAGAGTGGGTGCTCTGCGTAAGGTACAGAGAGGAGGATCCTGGAAAACTGGTTTTAGTGCTGGGTCACTAAGGAGTATGGCCCAATTTTTTAGAATAATGCGTTTGATGTCGTACGAGAGGTGACCATATTGCGTGGAAAAGAAAGTTTTTTAGTTTGTGAGCTGTTAGGTGTTTTTTTAGTAAGAAGGTCTTTTCTATCAATAGTTTTGACTCTGACCAGAGCCTGATCCAGGTTGTTTTTATTGTACCCTCTGACTTGGAAGCGATTGTGCTTTAGATTCAAAATCAGCATGGTTATCACAGAGTCTGCGGAGTCTTTGGAACTGTCCGTAGGGGATGTTGGAGATGAGCGGCTGCGGGTGGAAACTGTCTGCCCTTAGAGTGGTATTCCGGTCAGTAGGTTTGCGGTATATGGAGGTATGTAGTTCACCCCCAATGTCAATAGAAATGAAGATGTCCAAAAAACTGATTGATTCCGCACTGTACTCAGGCTAAGCTTGATGTTTTCATTAGTGTTATTGAGATAGGTATGGAAATCTTTGAGTTGTTCCTCCGTGCCGTTGAATATAAAGAAGAAGTCGTCTATGTAGCGGCCATACCATTCGATACAGTGTAAAAAAGGGTTACTAGTGTCAAACAAATGTCTTTCCTCCCATAAGCCCATGAACAGTCCAGCGTAGTTTGGTGCGTATGCCGCTCCCATGCCTCCTTCGCAGGGAGACATTCTGGATTGACCGCCTCAAAGCCATGACCCACCCAGGTCTTAATGAGGAAATAGAGTTTTCCCCATTTCTCTAACTTCCGGGGCCCCGGGGTTTTTTCATTTTTTCCATGTATGTGTGTGTGTATATATATATATATACACATAAGTTTCTTTGTAAATAGACTGTTTTTGAAGTCATCACTATTTTGACTTTTGATTGCGCTCCACACTAAGTAACTGTGCTGCCCCAGTTCCTTCTCTGTACTCAATATATACTCCATACAACTTGATCTGTAAATATTCTTAATGATGTGTAAGTACCGCAGTTATACATCACAGTTGTAAATATCCTGTGGTTTGTTTGTGAAATGGTTAATGTATGTCATGTGATTGGTCATGTGAGACCCCCTCTGTTTTAAATGGGGCTCACACACCTGTTACTACACTCACTCTGATGAAGACTCATTGAGTCGAAACGCGTTGGTCACGCTAATAAACCTTTTATCTGCAAATTCAGAGTGCCTCAGCCTATCTCTTGCGAATTTGGTATGTTTGGCCCACTAAGCTTGAAGAGCACCTGTTTTTTGTTTTTGTTGGTGTAAGTGTATTTGCTATCTAGCTTTTACCATCCGACCACGGTGATCCAGCGAGCACTCTGCCTCTTTTTCCTCTAGATTATTATTATTATTTTCCCCAAAATAAATCTGCGATTTTTTTTTTTAAAATAAAAAAACTGGATTTACGATTCGATTCGATTTCCCCCCCATTTAAAACAAAATAACTGCGAACTATAAATATATTTAAAAAATATATATTTATTGTATTTAATTAAAGTGGACCAACATAAACAAAATTGCAAAGGCAAACCTTTTCTCTAACTAAGAAGTCACTATGCCGTGTGCAACAAAGGTGGTAACTGAGGCACACTTGTACAGCAGGACCTTATTCCTCTAAAAATAAAATAAAATCTAATAAAAAAATTAGACATTTTTGTATTTTTATTTTAATTTTTTTTTTGAAAATATGAATCGAATTGACCTACCAACTCGATTTTTAGATCAAATCGATTTTTTTACCCAGCCCTACTTCTCTCTTTAGATCCAAGTTTTGATGCTGTCGGTCCAGGGACAGAATTTAAGGAAGTGATTTGGTTGTTTCAGCTCAAATAAATTGATGATATTGATAATCCCCCTCCCCCCATTTTTTTTTTACATATTTCTTCAGATTTTTGCCCCTAATTTTGGCTATTTTTTTCTATTATTTTTCCTATTTCCCGTATTTTATCAAATTATCCCCCATTTTCCCCCGAATTTATTGTTTATTCCCATTTTTCTCCCTCATTTTTGCTCATTTTTTAGTACTATATTTTCCCTACGTTTTTCAATTTATCGCCACCTTTTTCCCTATTTTCTTATACACATTTTTTAATTTTTGACCCCATTTTTTCGTAGTTTTCCCAATTTTTCCCCACACATTTCTTCAAATTGGAGATGAACCCCATATTGCATATTGTATATTGTTTGTTTTTTTTTGTTTTTTTTACTTTGACGTTAAACTGCAATGTTAAGGAGAAGCCACTGCTTTCATTTAGACACAATAAGAAATGACGCCTCATTAATATCCGTCCGTCGAGCCTATGGAATTGCGTTTGCGTCCCGTCAGAGTCAAGTGTTTGAGTTGCTGCTGAACAGAAGTGGGTCAATATTTGAGAAGCTGTCGGTTGTGTTTTTTTTTCTTGAGTTGATTCACCAGAGGAGACGCCCTTGGGCCCACATTCTGTTCCATTAACTGTGAACCGCTGTCTTTGTGTCATTCAACGCTATAAATAAGACTTCCATCTTCAAATGAATGTCATGGCAGTGGCAGAATCTGTTTTCTGATATTATTTCTATGCTCAAATACTATATTTTTAATACCAACTTGAGCAAAACAATGATAAATGCTCAAGACCTGTGGACGATCAAACTGTGATGCGATATTGTTGCAATATACGTATCATGCAGCTGTATCGGCCAAACAATTGTGACGTCGCATTCGGCCCACAGGAGCGCGCCATTCTGGAGGTTGAGTTATTATTTACGTTTGCCATACCGCTTAACAGAAGAGTTTGCAGTAAGAAAAAATACACCAAAACCTACATTTCTATAGGTTCTATTCAGAGGTTATTGGTGCTGTCCAGTAGGGCTGGGCGATATATCGATATTTAAGATATATCGATATATTTTTTAATGAGATATGGAATTAGACCATATCGCGTATATCGGGATATTTCAAATTCAGATAAGTTATTAAGTTAACAAAAAGAAACAGGTCATCTCAAGGTGATTTAAAAAAAAAAAAAGTTTATCTTAAACTGAGCACTTTATTTTGTGAACTCTTTAGATATAAATGCTGCCCTCAGATAAAGATTGACCTATTTTATTTTATTGGCTATTTTTTATTAAGACTTTTATTTTATTTAAATGTGCACCTTACGGAGCTTTGTTATACATGGTTTATGTTTACATTTTATAGTGAGTTTTCAATAGAACTACTCGGATTTGACTTTGACTTAACATATCATTTCACTGCTCTCACTTTGCAGAAAAAATATCGGGATGTATATCGTATATTGATATTCAACCAAAATATATCGGGATATGACTTTTGGTCCATATCGCCCAGCCC
Source organism: Neogobius melanostomus (assembly GCA_007210695.1). Lineage (NCBI taxonomy): Eukaryota > Metazoa > Chordata > Actinopteri > Gobiiformes > Gobiidae > Neogobius > Neogobius melanostomus. Next base: position 117,451 of record VHKM01000722.1, read on the forward strand.
TACTGTCCAGTTTAACTCCACATAGCCTACTGTTGTGTTGATGTAGCTTTTTGTGAAAACGTTAGCTTTCTTCTGAGTCGACTATTAAATTTAACAGCTCCTCCAAAAACGTCACCGCGGAGTTTACAAGGCCCACAGAAGATCAGCGCGTGTTTCTGACAGGAGGGGGCGTGGCATCACGATGGTGGCTCTACATCGTGATGTTGCTCATCCATCACCTTCACTCTCCTCACCTTCACTCTCCTCACCTTCACTCTCCTCACCTTCACTCTCCTTACCTTCACTCTCCTCACCTTCACTCTCCTCACTCTGCACCTTCACTCTCCTCACTCTCCTCACCTTCACTCTCCTCACTCTGCACCTTCACTCTCCTCACTCTCCTCACCTTCACTCTCCTCACCTTCACTCTCCTCACCCTCACTCTCCTCACCTTCACTTTCCTCACCTTCACTCTCCTCACCTTCACTCTCCTCACCTTCACTCTCCTCACCTTCACTCTCCTCACCTTCACTTTCCTCACCTTCACTCTCCTCACCTTCACTCTCCTCACCTTCACTCTCCTCACTCTCCTCACCTTCACTTTCCTCACCTTCACTCTCCTCACCTTCACTTTCCTCACCTTCACTCTCCTCACTCTCCTCACCTTCACTTTCCTCACCTTCACTCTCCTCACCTTCACTCTCCTCACTCTCCTCACCTTCACTCTCCTCACTCTCCTCACCTTCACTCTCCTCACTCTCCTCACCTTCACTTCCTCACCTTCACTTTCCTCACCTTCACTCTCCTCACTCTCCTCACCTTCACTCTCCTCACCTTCACTTTCCTCACTCTCCTCACCTTCACTCTCCTCACTCTCCTCACCTTCACTCTCCTCACCTTCACTCTCCTCACCTTCACTCTCCTCACCTTCACTCTCCTCACCTTCACTCTCCTCACCTTCACTTTCCTCACTCTCCTCACCTTCACTCTCCTCACTCTCCTCACCTTCACTCTCCTCACTCTCCTCACCTTCACTTTCCTCACTCTCCTCACCTTCACTTCCTCACTCTCCTCACCTTCACTTTCCTCACCTTCACTTTCCTCACCTTCACTTTCCTCACCTTCACTCTCCTCACCTTCACTCTCCTCACTCTCACCTTCACTCTCCTCACTCTCCTCACCTTCACTCTCCTCACCTCTCACCTTCACTCTCCTCACCTTCACTTTCCTCACCTTCACTTTCCTCACCTTCACTCTCCTCACTCTCCTCACCTTCACTCTCCTCACTCTCACCTTCACTCTCCTCACTCTCCTCACCTTCACTCTCCTCACTCTGCACCCCTTCACTCTCCTCACCTTCACTCTCCTCACTCTCACCTTCACTCTCCTCACCTTCACTTTCCTCACCTTCACTTCCTCACCTTCACTCTCCTCACCTTCACTCTCCTCACCTTCACTCTCCTCACCTTCACTCTCCTCACCTTCACTCTCCTCACCTTCACTCTCCTCACTCTCACCTTCACTCTCCTCACCTTCACTCTCCTCACCTTCACTCTCCTCACCTTCACTCTCCTCACTCTCCTCACCTTCACTCTCCTCACCTTCACTCTCCTCACTCTCCTCACCTTCACTCTCCTCACTCTCCTCACCTTCACTTTCCTCACCTTCACTTCCTCACTTCCTCACCTTCACTTTCCTCACCTTCACTTCCTCACCTTCACTCTCCTCACTCTCCTCACCTTCACTCTCCTCACCTTCACTTCCTCACTCTCCTCACCTTCACTCTCCTCACTCTCCTCACCTTCACTCTCCTCACTCTCCTCACCTTCACTCTCCTCACCTTCACTCTCCTCACCCTCACTCTCCTCACCTTCACTCTCCTCACTCTCCTCACCTTCACTCTCCTCACCTTCACTCTCCTCACCTTCACTCTCCTCACCTTCACTTCCTCACCTTCACTTTCCTCACCTTCACTTTCCTCACCTTCACTTTCCTCACCTTCACTTTCCTCACCTTCACTCTCCTCACTCTCCTCACCTTCACTCTCCTCACCTTCACTTTCCTCACTCTCCTCACCTTCACTCTCCTCACTCTCCTCACCTTCACTCTCCTCACTCTCCTCACCTTCACTCTCCTCACCTTCACTCTCCTCACCTTCACTCTCCTCACCTTCACTCTCCTCACTCTGCACCTTCACTCTCCTCACCTTCACTCTCCTCACCTTCACTCTCCTCACTCTCCTCACCTTCACTCTCCTCACCTTCACTTTCCTCACCTTCACTTTCCTCACCTTCACTTTCCTCACCTTCACTTTCCTCACCTTCACTTTCCTCACCTTCACTCTCCTCACTCTCCTCACCTTCACTCTCCTCACCTTCACTCTCCTCACCTTCACTCTCCTCACTCTCCTCACCTTCACTCTCCTCACTCTCCTCACCTTCACTCTCCTCACCTTCACTCTCCTCACCCTCACTCTCCTCACCTTCACTCTCCTCACTCTCCTCACCTTCACTCTCCTCACCTTCACTCTCCTCACTCTCCTCACCTTCACTCTCCTCACCATCACTCTCCTCACCTTCACTTTCCTCACTCTCCTCACCTTCACTCTCCTCACTCTGCACCTTCACTCTCCTCACTCTCCTCACTCTCCTCACCTTCACTCTCCTCACCTTCACTCTCCTCACCTTCACTCTCCTCACCTTCACTCTCCTCACCTTCACTCTCCTCACCTTCACTCTCCTCACCTTCACTCTCCTCACCTTCACTCTCCTCACCTTCACTCTCCTCACCTTCACTCTCCTCACCTTCACTTTCCTCACCTTCACTCTCCTCACTCTCCTCACCTTCACTCTCCTCACTCTCCACCTTCACTCTCCTCACTCTCACCTTCACTCTCCTCACTCTCCTCACCTTCACTCTCCTCACCTTCACTCTCCTCACCTTCACTCTCCTCACCTCACTCTCCTCACCTTCACCTCCTTCCTCACCTTCACTCTCCTCACTCTCCTCACCTTCACTCTCCTCACCTTCACTCTCCTCACCTTCACTTTCCTCACTCTCCTCACCTTCACTCTCCTCACTCTGCACCTTCACTCTCCTCACTCTCCTCACCTTCACTCTCCTCACCTTCACTCTCCTCACCTTCACTCTCCTCACTCTCACTCTCCTCACCTTCACTCTCCTCACCTTCACTCTCCTCACTCTCACTCTCCTCACCTTCACTCTCCTCACCTTCACTCTCCTCACCTTCACTCTCCTCACCTTCACTCTCCTCACCTTCACTCTCCTCACCTTCACTCTCCTCACCTTCACTCTCCTCACTCTGCACCTTCACTCTCCTCACCTTCACTCTCCTCACCTTCACTCTTCACTCTGCACCTTCACTCTCCTCACCTTCACTCTCCTCACCTTCACTCTCCTCACCTTCACTCTGCACCTTCACTCTCCTCACTCTCCTCACGTTCACTCTCCTCACTCTGCACCTTCACTCTGCACCTTCACTCTCCTCACCTTCACTCTCCTCACCTTCACTCTCCTCACTCTGCACCTTCACTCTGCACCTTCACTCTCCTCACTCTCCTCACGTTCACTCTCCTCACTCTGTGCTGCAGGAGACAGGTCCATAGATGGAAACTCCTTTGCCAGGAGTCAGGACTTTTGAAGACGTGTTTGCCATTGCATTTGTGACTTTATGTTTTGTAAAGTGTTTTTGTGAGCGTGGTGATGATTCGCAGAATACTCTGATTACATTATACAGAGCGCTTATGCTTGTATGAGGTCAGCTCATGTCAGTAAACATGAGATTGACTAACATAATCAAGTACAGCTCTCAGCACTCTGACGCCAACTTGTTTCTCCAGGTTGACCGCGGGAAGATTGCAAAATGCCCAGCAACAAACCGTGAGTATCTCTGACACATAAATCACCTTTCACTATCTGATCCTGTTGTACAAATGTGTATGTGAGCTACAATAAACAATACAATCTACACGGAACAGAATTCACTTAGGCAAAACTAAATATTACGATAAGTCAATATAGTATGGGATAGTTTAGTATTAGCATTGTAAGTAGAGTATTGGCTTGTTTAGTGTGACATTACACACTTTAATTAAGCTACGTCTGGGTCCAAACTACAGGTGAAACTCTAAAAATTAGAATATCATTAAAGTAAATTTTATTTTTGGAATTCAACTTAAAATGTGAAATTAATATATGATATAGACTCATTACATGTAAAGTGACATATGTCAAGCCTTTGTTATACTTTTGATGATTATGGCTTACAGTTTGTAAAAATTCAAAATCTCAGAAAATTGTTATATTGTGAAAAGGGACTATATTGTAGGCTCAAAGTGAAACCTTTTCATCAGCTAATGAATCCAAAACACCTGCAACCTTGACAAGAGATTAGCATTAGAAATACTATGACAGACTAGTATAGTATAGTGACATTTATTTATTTATTGGTTTATTATGTTAATGAACAAGCCACTCTGATTGTTGCCATGGGCTAATTTTCATCCATTGTCCCACACTCGCACTCACACAGTCTCATTCATCCTGGCATCTCTTCCTGTCTCTGTCGAGTGCGGACCTGTTTTCTCACTTCTCTTGGCTTTCGTGCTTTTTCCTGCCTCTGCGAGTGTCTTGTCTGACTTTTATTTTTCCTCTTGGACCACCTGCTCGCTTGTCCTCCCGAACCGCTAAACTATGGAATTGATTAACTGGAATCTCAGCACAATTGTTAAAATTAACAAGCACTTTGGAGCAGGGAGTGACCGAGTGATGGAATTACACCGAAAAGTAACGCACAACGATGAACTGTTATGTACGACGTGGCAGCTCGCTCTGGAGAGGGACAATCGTTGGACTATATTTTGGGAGGAAAAGGGTTGAACTTTGAAGGGAGGTACCTGCTCTGGAGAACTGAACTAAAGCTGAGACCAAGAAAAAAGCTAATTCATTATACATATGAACGATTGCTGGAATAATTCTCTTCCTACTGGGAGAGGAGGTTTGAAGCAGCTGGACCTCTTATCTCTCCTACGCGTCAACACTTCCCTTCAAGGCCAAGCCACGGAGCTAAACCTGATAAGGACTCAGCTCTCTGGGTCATATTTTGCGTAACACTGACTTTCAGACTGTAAATAACCACACACACATACCCCCTCCCTAACCACGCCCCCGTCGTTCTGCGTCTGCCTCAACACGTTTCTTCAGCCCGCCCCCTGGTCAATGGCCATCATTGTGTATTTCCCATGTCTTGATGTTTCTATATATGTGCTTTGCCTTAACTTAACCTGATTGTAATTTCACATATCTTCTTTTGTAAGGCGCATTGAGTTGCCTTGTGTATTGAAATGAGGATGGCATTAGTAATAGTATAGTGACAGACTTTTAAAAGAGGATAGCATTAGCTTTACCATTAGTGATAGTATAGAGACAGACATGAGGATAGCATTAGTAATAGTATAGAGACAGACTTAACAAGAGGATAGCACTAGCATTAGTAATGGTATACTGTAGAGACAGACTTAACAAGAGGATAGCAATATCATTAGTTATAGTATATACTGCAGAGACAGACTTAAAGGAATAGGCCACAGTTTTTCCATACTGAGATATGTTCTTACATTAGCTTAGACAAGTTCATTTGTACCTGTCTGGTCTCCACGTGTGCCTTCTGTAATGTAAACACAGCACAGACGGCGTTAGCATTTAGCCTCTCTTCTCCTCCTCTATAGCTCCAAAGGATGTGAAGATAGAAGCTACCAAACTCTTCCACGTTTTCCCTATTTAAATATGGTTATGTGAAGTGTTACACTATAAAGTATAATTACACAAAATTAAACAATGTGGATTTTCTAAGCGGATAAAAAGGGGAACTATATTGTAAGGCGTAATAATGCCAGGAGTAATTCGGCATCAGCACAGTAAAGTGAAGACATCACCATGCGCCATGCCGAATTACTCCTGGCATTATTACGCCTTACAATATAGTTCCCCTTTTTATCCGCTTAGAAAATCCACATTGTTTAATTTTGTGTAATTATACTTTATAGTGTAACACTTCACGTAACCATATTTAAATAGGGAAAACGTGGAAGAGTTTGGTAGCTTCTATCTTCACCTCGTTTGGAGCTATAGAGGAGAAGAGAGAAGCTAAATGCTAACGCCGTCTGTGCTGTGTTTACATGACTGAAGGCACACGTGGAGACCAGACAGGTACAGATGAACTCGTCTAAGCTCAGGTAAGAACATATCTCAGTATGTAAAAACGGTGGCCTATTCCTTTAACAAGAGGAAAGCATTGTCATTAGTAATAGTATACTGCAGAGACAGACTTAACAAGAGGATAACATTAGCATTAGTAATAGTATACACTGCAGAGACAGACTTAACAAGAGGATAGCATTAGTAATAGTATAGTGACAGGCCTAGAGGCGGCGACTGTCCCTCTGTTCTCACGCCACTGTAACCTTCTCTCTACTTCAGCTACAGACACAGCGAGGTGTCAAACCCCGCCTTCTCCCACCACCGGGACCATGCGCTGCACTATTACCGCTGGACGTCCCCGCCTGGCGTGATGAAGATCATCTCCATCATTGTGATCATCATGTGCATGGTCATCTTCGCCTGTGTGGCGTCCACACTGGTGTGGGACTACCAGATGGGCATGATGGGGGGCATGATGGGGGGCATGATGGGGGCATGATCCCGGGCATGGGCGGCATGAGTCCCGGGTACGGCGGCTATGGCTCATACGGCGGTTCTGGCATGATTGGATCGAATTACGGAGGCTACGGCGGTGGCAGCGGCGGCAGCTACAGTGGCTACGGAGGAAACGGGTACATGGACCCGAGTAGCGGAAAAGGTACGGCAGGAAGAGCGCCAAAGGCCATGTCTGTTTTCTGGAGTTCTGAGTACTTTGATTTGAGTATGTGCCGATACTGATACCAAGTACAAGGCATTTTCTTCAACATACCTTTTGAAGTATATAGACCAGTTCAGGTTCAACATCGTGAAACCGCACATTTACATTGTGCTGTAACTAACCTTACAACAAGTTTTCTTATTGTTACAAAACCTCTAGACCTTACATCATAAACCCTTCCTCTCTCAAACACATGCAGACAAACTCCTCTCACAGTTGCCAGTTTGCTGAGTTAGCTTTATAGCACAAATACACACACACACACCAATCTGCATGACAGGCGAGAGCAATAACTGTCCTTAATATGAACCAATCAGAACAATAAACCAGATACATTCAATTCACACGTTTCTTTTCATTTTACACCAATAGAGGATTTGGTGAATATGAAAAAAGCGTGTTTTTTAGTAGTTATATCATCAGTAAAACAGATCTGTGCGTATCTTCTGTCTCCACTCAGCGGTGAAAAGTGGGCGGAGCAGACAGGCACCTTTCGCTGTAGCATCTCTGAGTCCACACAAGGCTGATTAAACACAAGCTGCTCTGTGGAGGAGATGGCGCTTTTTATTTTGCTTTGTGAAATGAGCTTCGGCTCTGTCAGATTTAAGCAAAAATAATAATTAGGGGTGAAACAGTTCAGCTATCTGATGGTTCGGTACGGTTCACGGTGCAGGACTCACGGTTCAGTGCATCACGGTGCAAGTGCGATATAAATGGCTAATAAGTCAGTTTTGAAATAAAATAGCCTACATGTTCATTATTAGGCAGTTTTTGTCATGTCAGAAATATATTGAAAAGGATTTCTAATTTTTCAAAGCTGCTTCACAATAAAATGTGCCCCTGGGCTCACAAAACAAAATTAAAAGAAACACAGTGCTCTAAAGTTAAAGAAATTAAAAAAAGAACAAAACAGTTCAGTGGGCCGTGTGCTCGTTAAGTCATAAGTTTCAGTTTTGCTTTGGCAGCTAAAACAACAGTGCATTTGATTTGAGGCTTGTGTTTGGGCTGTTCCTGGACGACATTCTGCTTGTACTTTTTTGGAAACAAAGCTTTTGATGTGGATTATGACCAAGAGTGGATCTTACACATTTGTCTGCACCACCATAGCGCAGAGCACTGGATCTATATTTTGGTCATCATCAGCAGGAGAAACTTTAGCAAAGGCACGTGGATTTCATTTGTTTTTGGAGGATGTAACTTTGCCTCCAGTTTAGCGGTAAGTAAGTGATGATGACACACATGCGCTCTGTTTAGGTGCACGTACATGCGTCTGACACGCACCACGGAGCTGAAATATTTAGAAATTTGGACTAAAACTTGCACCGTGACTTTAGTACAGTTCATATCGTCAGATTTCTGCACCGCATCGTAGCACAGTGCATTTTTACACCTCTAATAATAATGATCCAGTAGCAGAGAAATTAAACTTGGACCGATGGAGCACGGCCAGGCGCTATTACGCTGTAAAGTCAGACCCGGGGTTGAGTAAGAGACGGCCGGGGGGACAGACGCAGCAGCCCCCGCGGAGGCGCTGGACCCCACGACTATGTGCATATACTATAGTCACAGTGGCGCACTGATTTTGCAGCCCTCACGGTCGACTTGGGATCATCTAATATAGACGGATGTTTCCACAGCAGATTGGTTACTTTCCTCATTTACATTTTCTTGAGTAAAGTAGTTACACATTTAAAAGAAGATACATCAGATTTTTTCTTCTGCTTTTATTTTTAATTCAATATTATTTTTTTAATTATCCACCAGAGCTGTTAGCATAGTTAGCAACATTTAGCTGCTTGTCCTGTAAACACTGCAGACCCAGTAGCGCTGCGGCACAATGAAGACAACATTTAGCACTGGTTAAATTCAGCACAGACTCTGATTTAGGGACTGTAGTCGGAGATTAAATCAGCTCTATCTGACGCGCACGTCAAGTGGTATTGGTTTCTGGTATCGGGAGTATAAGTATAAGCATGTGGTATTGAGCTGATACCCAATACTCGTATTGTGCATCCTTAACATCAACATGAATATCCCTTTCCGAAAGTTATGACTGCTGCTGCTCATGAGAAACACTGGATATTCCATAAATGCCTTGAACGATATTGGACAAAACCGATTCAACTCGGTCCTTTCCATTCATCTTATAAGAGTATTCAGCTCATCTTACACTTTGTTGGTTAGAAAATGCTACTTTGATCTAAAACCGATGAGACTAAATATCCTGTATTTTCATTGCCTGATTTTCAGGATTTCTCCCCACAAGCCCCTCCCATCCCCTCCTCTTGCTCCTCCCCTTCACCGGATCTGTTTCAATAAACATAGCAGATGTGTGGCTGTTGTGAAGCTATGGCGAGTGTTTTTATTTGGCCATGAAAGGATGGAGCTTAGCCATAGATGGAGCGGTGAGGAAAGCCCATGCTCATTTTACCAACCTCTCCTTCTCTCTCGCCTTCGCAGGCTTCATGATTGCCGTGGCGATCATCATCTTCATCGCGGTGCTCGTTATCTTCGTGCTGGTGGTGTCGCGGCAGAGCTCAGCGCGCTCGCACAAGTTTTACCTGGCAGTCATCATCATCGGCGCTATCCTGGCCCTCCTCATGCTCATCGCCACCATCGTCTACCTCGTTGCAGTCAACCCCATGGCGCAGTCCTCAGGCTCCATGATGTACAACCAGGTCTGTGACACCATCTGCATACCCCACAGTCTCCTTCACGGCTCTGTAACAACACCCCAAACCTGATAAGGTCTGCCGTTTAAGTGGCTGTCCAATCACAAGTATAGGGTTGCAAAAGGGAAAATTCTTGAAAAACGTCCACACATTTTCAGGAAACTTTCAGTGGAAACTTTAGCTTGGAAATTTTGGAAATGAATGGAAAAAATTAAAAACTGTCAAAATGCTTTAAAGGAGCTTTTAACCATGTTGTTAGACTATTTCCTTATCAAAAACACCCCCAGAGCGGTTTTTGGCTTCATTCACACAGTTCTAAGTAATCCTCCTGAATCTTGCTCTCTGAGCAGCTGCTCCGCCCTCTCCTGGTAAACCACTGAGCTGTGACACTCTGACGTATTTTACGTCATAGTGTCAAACAGGAAGGGCCAGACCTCTGTAATGTAATGCCTTACGGCCTGATTTTAATTTATATAACAGCTTTTTCATTATTTCTGTTGTAAGAGAGAAATAAAGAAAATTTAAAAAAAAGGAACTCTCCGACGCATCTTTGCTGTTAGCCTAGTACGAAAATCTGAAATTGTAACTTTTGTTTTTCCGGAATGTTAGGGGTTGGCAACCTTGTTTTTATGTTAATATAAGATGTTGGGAACATATTTCATGAATATGCCACTCGCGTATCGCCTTCATTTGAGAATGTTTACCAAAAGTCGCACCTTCAGTCATGCACTATCTGACAGATAAAATTAAATATCTGCAATATTGAACAAGATTTGACATTATGTCACCTCACAGGAAATCTTTGCTTTATCCACCTTATTCCTACGCCCCATGAGCCTTTGCGTGAAAGATGTGGGGGATTTCCGGTATGACCGGGGCCGCTGTTTGTTTGCATGGAGACCGTTCGCACGAATCCACTTTTAATGAGCTTTAGAGGTGTGGACTATGTGGAAACACGAGCTGTCACAGCTGAGACGAAACTACGAGCCGTGATTAGCTGCTCACAATAAACTTATGACTGAAAATCGCTCCGTCGAAGAGTTTTCTGACCCGTGGACGTGTTGGCCAAGTTGTCTCCAATTAACCTCTGTGGATATCTTCTAATTCTGCGATCTTTCACAAAGACTTTGCTCAGATGTGGTACTTTAGGTTTAGAGAATGGATTGTCAGCATAAAAACAGTCTTTTTGTTTCTTGTTGATTGGTCAAATATCCGTGGAGATCTTCACATTTTCAGATTAAACTGAGCGAAAGTCTGTTTACGATGCCTCATTACATACGCCGCTTCACGTGGAAAAAGGCCATGTCTGTAGTTTAATTAGGTCAAAGTTTTGCACAAAAAACGACCAGAAAAAAGTTGGAATGCTCTTTGCATAACTAAGTATTTAAAATGCAATGTATTCAGACCCAGTTCAGCTTGTGTCGCCTCACGGGGCTCGGTTCATATCACTCATACAGTGTGAGCAGGTCAGTCAGTCGTGTGTTAACAGTGTTTATTTACCCCCGTGAACTAAGGCTTTCTTCGTAAATTTATGTGAGTCAGTAGCATATAGCATGTTCAAAATCGCCCCAAACATGTCAGTGTCAGGCCAGTTTTAGCATGTCCCAAACACTGCATGTTCCACAGCCACAAGTGTCACTTTCTCTGTTTTTGTTGATTAAACCACGAACAGCGTAACGTGTTCCAGAGCTGCGCGAGGACGTCTTTTCAAATGTTACGGAGGCTGATCGTTTGGAAAACATCTTAAAATGTGGAAATAAACCGCTATGTGAAACGAAAACTCGCCCTGGAAACCAATGTAAACCAATGGCTCAGAGCAACTTCCGGCATCTCACCGGAAATTCCCCCCATCTTGGTTTCTACATGAGCCGCCCCAGGAATAAGGTGGATAGGTTTTAAAAATAAACAAATTAAGTCAGTTTTTTCATAGTGGAAACAAGATGGTCGCTGTAACTAAACTGGCTGATATTCAGTTCGATTGTTGTATCTTAATAATTATGGCAGATTTTCTGAAATAATTGCCACTGTATATAGACTATATCAACCTCATGCAGTGTGCAACATTTCATCTTCATCAGTTAATGCATAAATAAATTACATGAAATTTAATTTGTGAATGTTAACCAAAATGGCTCGTTTCCATCATATACTGTTGTCACATAAAATGAAATATCTTCAATATAAAATGAGATTTTCTCATGAAATTGGCATAGTATGTGTGGTTTGATGTGATACTATCAACTCTCAGGAAATTTTGGCCTTATAGGTTTGAAAATAAACAAAATATGTGAGTTTCATTGATTGAAGAAACAAGATGGCCGCCGTAACTGAAATGACTGATATTCAGTGATATTGTAATATCTTCAAAAGTATACCAGATTTTCTGAAAAAAATCTCACAGTATATAGAGTTAATCAACCTAAAGTTGTGTACAAAATGTAATCTTCATACATTAATGTATAAAGAAATTACATTAACTTGAATGTGGGTCTAATTATACTATAAAAGAGAATTCAGCACATAGAAGCTTTGCCCCTCAGAAATATTCACACTCTGTGACCAACATTTCTCGCCAACATTGTTTCGGTGGTACTGATGTTTGAATGTGTTAGTTTCAGGCTGTTTCTGAAGGTGTTCGATCGGCCATTGGCACAATATCACCAATAATCTGTCTCTGACCAGTTGTAGCTGTGACAAAATATAGAGTCAAATGATCACACACTACAGGTTTATGCATAAACACAGTGTAAGAATTTGATCTGAACAATGGGTACTCTATGTAAAAATATAAAATACAGAATGCATTAAAGGATAAATCTTAATTAATACATGAAATATAGAACTTATTTCTAGTCACAAGTATCATCAGCGTTTAGGGCGTTTTGATGAATTCTCCCATGGCGTCCATATCCACCTGTGCATCTCACATGATTTGCTTCTGCATTTTGCTTTGTTACAGCAGTTGCACTGGCATTGTGTTATTTTAATATGTATACCTGGAATTATCATTAAACAAACATGGAACTATGTTCACATTTTTGGAGAATGGTCAAACGGTTGAGCTTTCAATGATGAAAACCACACAATGTGCACAGTATTTGTGGTATTTGTGGCTTTATGATGGGGGTGAACACTTGACGGTGGGCCACTGCTGCCCCTACGGTGTTGGTACCTCCTTTTGAACAGACGCTGCTTTGTTTTCCCATGCATTGCTCACTGCACTCTTCCTTGGATTGAGTTGAGTGCACTACATTGTGGGATCCTGTTTTTATGATGGACTAATCTCTGTCTCCAGGTGTTAACTGGCTACTCCAGACATATGGGGAGTAGCCACGCCCTTTCTCCTAGGCTCTGTAACCTGTTTGCCTTGTTTTTTGATTTATTGGACTTAGAACTTTGATAGAGTACTGTCTAAGGTTCTCACAGACTGTTAGAATCCTAATCACTCATAGTTTATGATGAAGTGAATGATTTGTAGAGTAGCCATGTGTGCTTCCGTAGATGAAATAGGTATCTTTTGCAGACACCTGATTTGTGGCTGTCATGGGACACCTATCTCGATTCGTCAGTGATACGGTGTGGTGTGGCGTGGTTGTATCCCATACTGCGTATAACTGCTTCCCATAGGCCCCATACTGTGACCCCTGATATGATGTTGCCATCCGTGTTTACATGTTTCACTGTCTCAGAGACTGCTGGAGAAGATCAATTTAGCACTGGACCACATCTGCCAACAGCTGGAAACCTGTCTCAAATCTCAATATATATTTTTTTTAAATGTCAAGTTATTTTTTTCCTAGTGCATGCCAGTCAAAACCTACTACACTGTCCCATCGATCTATGTTCCTACCCTCACCTATGGTCATGAGATCTGGGTAATGACCAAAGGACAAAATTGCGGTTGAAGGTGACCGAAATGAGTTTCCTCCCCAGGATGCCTGGGCGCACCCTTAGGAGATAGTGTGAGGAGCTCAGTCACCTCGGAGGAGCTAGGTGTAGAGATGCTGCTCCTTCATGTCGAGAGGAGCGGTGTTCCAGGCATGTCCTATTGGGAGAAGGCCCCCGGACATGCTGGAGGGACTACGTCTCTGTGGCCTTGTGCCGCCTCACTATCCCCCAGAACAGCTGGAGTATGTGTGCGAACTGCTGGGCATCTCTGCTCAGACTGCTGCCTCAGCCCTGGCCACCGGATAAAGTGGGGGCAAGGCAAGTCAACTTTATACCGCGCATTTTGTACACAAGGCAACTCAATGCATCTCAAATGGATAGATATATTGATGGGCAAATAGGATTGGTGCCAATGGTGCATATTATTGCAGTACATTCAAACATCCAGTTTACATGTGATGATGACCCAAGAATAACACAGAACATATGCATAGCTTCAAACAGGAGTCTACCAGTAACCCACCCATACAACCACCAGCTCTTTGATTTAAACAATCCTCTTCAACACAAACTATGTATGAGTGATTAGGATTCAACAACACACAGTTCAACAAAACTTTGTGCTTAACAAGTGCAGTGAGAAGGTCAAAAGAAGTATTCTATGTCCACGAGGCCCTCACAACTTAACAGAGCCCAGCAGAATGGGTGTGGCTACTCTCCATATGTCTGGAGTAGGGGCAAAACTACAGAAAATGTTTTGACAGGTTAAAGTTTCTTTCTAGCCAGTTAACACCTGGAGACAGAGATTAGTCCATCATAAAACAGGATCCCAGTCACAGGCAGAACAATGTAGTGCACTCAACTCAATCTAAGGAAGAGTGCAGTGAGCAATGCATGGGAAAACAAAGCAGCCTCTGTTCCAAAGGAGTACCAACACCGTAAGGGGGCATCAGTGGCCCACCGTCAAGTGTTCACCCCCATCATAAAGCCACAAATACTGTGCACATTGGGTGGTTATCATCATTTAAATGGTAAATGGACTCAACTTACTTAGCGTTTTTCTACCTTTATCAGGCCCAAAGCTCAACCGTTTGACCATTCTCCAAAAATGTGAATATAGTTCTATGTTTGTTTAATGATGGTGTAAGTCCAGGTATACATATTAAAATAACACAATGCCATTGCAACTGCTGTAACAAAGCAAAATGCAGAAGCAAATCATGTGAGATACACAGGTGGATATGGACGCCATGGGAGAATTCATCAAAACGCCCTAAAAGCTGATGATACTTGTGACTAGAAATAAGTTCTATATTTCATGTATTAATTAAGAATAATCCTTTAATTCTTTCTGTATTATATATTTTTACTTAGAGTACCCATTGTTCAGATCAAATTCTTACACTGTGTTTATGCATAAACCTGTCGTGTGTGATCATTTGACTCTATATTTTGTCACAGCTACAACTGGTCAGAGACAGATTATTGGTGATATTGTGCCAATGGCCGATCAACAACCTTCAGAAACAGCCTCAAACTAACACATTCAAACATCAGTACCACTGACACAATGTTGGCGAGGAATGTTGGTCACAGAGTGTGAATATTTCTGAGGGGCAAAGCTTCTATGTGCTGAATTCTCTTTTTATAGTATAATTAGACTCAAATTCAATTTCATGTCATTTCTTTATACATTAATGTATGAAGATTAAATTTTGTACACATCTTTAGGTTGATTAATTATATATACTGTGAGATTTTTTTTTTTGAAAATCTAGTATAATTTGGAGGTATTACAATTTCACTGAATACCAGTCATTTCAGTTGCGGCGGCCATCTTGTTTCTTCAATTAATGAAACACATATTTTGTTTGTTTTCAAACCTGTAAGGCCAAAATTTCTTGAGAGTTGATAGTATCACATCAAACCACACATACTATGCCAATTTCATGAGAAAATCTGAAGATATTTCATTTTAAGTCACAACAGTACATGATGGAAACGAGCCATTTCGGTTAACATTCACAAATTAAATTTCATGACATGACATAATTATATTTTAAACCTATAAAGCAAAAATTTCCTGTGACGTGATATGTCAAACTACATATACAGTACAAATTTCATGAGAAAATCTTATTTTATATTGACGATATTTCATTTTATGTGACAACAGTACATGGACGGAAATTAGCCATTTTGATAAACATTCACCCATTAAATTTCATGTAATTTATTTATGTATTAACCGATGAAGATGAAATGTTGCACACTGCATGAGGTTGATATAGTCTATATACAGTGTAAATTATTTCAGAAAATCTGGCATAATTATCAGCCAGTTCAGTTACAGCGGCCATCTAGTTTCCACTATGAAAAAACTGCCATAACGTAAACACCCGATGATTGGGAGGCCAGGCTGAGCGGTGAGTCAATCAAAACGTGTGTTAGCCATTTATGAAACTGTTGCACATGTCGACTCCTTATAACTGCATTATGTGAAGTAACTTCACTTTTTGCAGCGATATTTATATTTATAATACTGCAAATGTGTAATGAGCAGAGAGAGGGGCGGAGTTAACTGAATCGAAGCGTCTTGTCTTCTGGGTTTGGAAAATACCCCCAGAAAATACTTATATTTCTCTCAAAAATGAGTACTCCATAGTGATAGAGGTACAATATATCATATAAATGCCTATACTTTACTTTGGAATGGCTAAAATAGCATGATACAGATCCTTTAATAAACTTTATATTTCAGTATTTTCCGTTAAATAAACAATTAGTAAACCATTTGTAACTCATTAATTATGTTTTTGAATCACCAAAATGCACCAGACCCTTAGAAATGTATACAAAATATGTACAATAGGTTCTGGGGCCAGGACTCCAGTGTTTCCCACAGGTTTGAAGGCAACGTGTGGTGGTCCCCCGCTAGTGATGGGATTTATGGCTCTTTAATGCTGTTTTTTATACTTTTTTTAAGAAACTAAATACCCTCTGAATTGACTTTAACTTAACAAAAATGTTACTATTTCACACAATATAACATCGATATTTCCCTCTATGGAGTTTATCACAAAAAAACAATCACATGGCCGATTAAGCTTCTGTTGCTTCATTCACATAACTTTTCCTCCTCTCCCTCCCTCGCTCAAGAGGGGAGAAAAAAACACAAGTGAAAGAGGTGTTTTGCTTCAACGCGATCTCCTCTGTAACCGTGTTTATTATTTCATTAGGACTTTTATTTCTCAAACGTGTTGCCTTATGGTCACTTTGAGCTCCTCGTGGGGGGTGGAGATGACCGGGGCAGACTGAGGAGGAGACAGTGTGCGGTGATGTCGCTGCAGAGCGGAGTGGAGCTGAGTGAACAGGTGGAAGATGTGAGTGACGGGGCTCCTGTAGCCGCCTCGTCACTCACGGACCCCTCGCGCCTTTTTCTCTCCTATGGCCCAGGACAGTGCTGGCTCTGGGAGCATTCGGGCCGTTTCCCCAGAGCCGCGCTCTGAAACGGTTTCCCCACAGGCCGCGCTCGCGTCCCGCGGTCGTGCATTCACAAACTGTCCCTCTGCCAATCCTACACTCCTCTCTGCCCCACTCCAGCAGTGACTTTTGTTTCACAAAATAAACATCACAACTAAAGTGACGCCCCTCCCCCAAAGAGGAATAAAAAAATACTTCACCTCCACGAACCCGTCCATATCGTTCACTGTAAAGACTCGTTCAAAAGAGCCGGATCGTTCACTGTAAAGACTCGTTCAAAAGAGCCGGATCGTTCACTGTAAAGACTCGTTCAAAAGAGCCGGATCGTTCACTGTAAAGACTCGTTCAAAAGAGCCGGATCGTTCACTGTAAAGACTCGTTCAAAAGAGCCGGATCGTTCACTGTAAAGACTCGTTCAAAAGAGCCGGATCGTTCACTGTAAAGACTCGTTCAAAAGAGCCGGATCGTTCACTGTAAAGACTCGTTCAAAAGAGCCGGATCGTTCACTGTAAAGACTCGTTCAAAAGAGCCGGATCGTTCACTGTAAAGATCGTTCAAAAGAGCCGGATCGTTCACTGTAAAGAGTCGTTCAAAAGAGCCGGATCGTTCACTGTAAAGAGTCGTTCAAAAGAGCCGGATCGTTCACTGTAAAGACTCGTTCAAAAGAGCCGGATCGTTCATGACCGACGCATCACTAATTAGCCCCCCGTCCTTTCGGTTTTAAATAGCATTTAAAAAAGAAAAAGAAAAGGAAAAAATAAATAAATTACGAAACGCAATATGTGGCGGGTGGTGTTGATTCTGTGACTGTGCGCCACAGAATAGTCTGTGGTGGAAACACTGGGTCTCCCCTGGAAATGAGACTGGACTTAGTTAGATAAAGGTCATATACAGTGCCTTGCAAAAGTACTAATACACCTTGACAAAGATTTTATTTTTAATTTTTTACAGAAAGTTCACACACAAGTACAGACAACTGTGAAGTGAAAGCAAAATGATACATGATTCTGTTTTTCAAGAAATAGAAAAGTGGGTCATGCATAAGTATTCATACAGCATGACGTAATACTTTGTGGAACCCCCTTTTGTGCAATAACAGCAGCAAGTCTTCTGGGGTATGACTCTACAAGGTTTGCACATCTAGAGACTGACATTTTAGCCCATTCCTCTTTACAAAACAACTCAAGCTCTGTCAAATTAGAAGGAGAGCGTTTGTGAACAGCAGTTTTCAGGTCTTTCCACAGATTTTCAATAGGATTTAGGTCAGGACTTTGACTGGGCCATTCTAACACATTAATATGTTTGTTTTTAAACCATTCCATTGTAGATTTAGCTTTGTGTTTAGGGTCATTGTCCTGCTGGAAGGTGAATCTCCGCCCCAGCCTCAATTCTCTTGCTGACTCCAGCAGGTTTTCCTCCAAAATGTCTCTGTATTTGGCTCCATCCATCTTCCCAACTATTCTTACAATCTTCCCAGTCCCCGCTGAGGAAAAGCAGCCCCATAGCATGATGCTCCCCCCACCATATTTGACACTGGGGATGGTGCACTCAGGACGATGAGCAGTGTTAGGTTTGCTCCATACATAACGTTTTGCATTTGGGCCAAAAAGTTCAATTTTGTCTCATCTGACCAAAGCACCTTCTTCCACATGGTAGCTGTGTCCTCCATATGACTTCTAGCAAACTTCAAACAGGATTTCTTATGGCCTCCTTTCAATAATGGCTTTCTTCTTGCCACTCGTCCATGAAGGCCAGATTTGTGTAGAGTACGACTTATAGTTGTCCCATGTATAGATTCCCCCAGCTCAGCGGCAGTACGTCGCAGCTCCTCCAGAGTTATCTTGGGGCACTTGGTTACATTTCTGACCAGTGCTCTCCTTGTTCGGTCTGTTAGTTTAGGTGGACGGCCGTGTCTTGGTAAGTTCGCAGTGGTGCTATACTCTTTCCATTTCTGAATGATGGATTGAACAGTGCTCCGTGAGATGTTCAAATCTTGGGAAATCTTTGTATAACTAACGCTGCTTTAAACTTCTCCACAACTTTATCCCTGACCTCTCGGGTGTGCTCCTTGGCCTTCATGATGTTGTTTACTGACCAATACACTCTGACCATAGCTCTGAGGCCCTCACAGAACAGCTGGAATTATACTGAGAGTAGATTACACACAGGTGGCCTCTATTTAATGGTTAGGGCAAGGTGTGAACATTCTGCAGTCATTAGGAATGTTATAAAGGCAATTTAATGCACTCAGAAAATGCTGTATGAATACTTATGCACGCCTCACTTTTCACTTTTCTCTCTTGAAAAATAACAGAATCATGTATCATTTTGCTTTCACTTCACAGTTGTCTGTTACTTGTGTGTGAACTTTCAGTAAAAAATTCAAAATAAAATCTTTATGTTTAGGTTGTAAACATAAAGTTGTATGACAAAATGTGCAAAAGTTCAAGGTACTTTCGCAAGCACCGTACATACATGCACAAAGTGAGAGTCTCTGTATCATCAGGTCAAAACATAACACCACTTTCCTGAAGCTAATTTCTGCTTAAAGTGCAACTAAACCCCAAATCCACTTTTTTTTACTGATAAGCTGCCTAAATGGGTGTCAAATAGAGTTGTCTACATGTCCCAGTCAATATGTTGACATTTTGTGCAAAATTAGTTCAAAACCCCTCTTTTGGGTCCAAAACTGAGCGGTTACTGCCCTCTTCAGGTTAAAAACATTCAACCAAAGTGGAATTATGTGATTGGCCAATGACCTTACCCATGCAACGTCACGGTACCAGAGCACGTCATCACTGCAGCCGTATATAACCCACACTCCCTCCCGCATACGCCTCCGTAGCGAGTTGGAGTTGGATTCATAGCGAGCGAGCGAGTTGTGCAGCTACAAGCGATCGCTTGCAAGCAGGCCGCTGTCACTGACAGCCCCAGACATCGCCCCCCCAACCCCCCCCCCCCCCCCCCCCTCTCCCCAAGGCCTCCCGGCACGCCTCTTTCGCGGAGTTTTTCGAATTTTGGGAGTGGGTGGAGTTAAGCCTCTGTCTTGCCCTTAGTTCCCCTTTAAAGTGCTTATGACACATTAGACACAATGTGAAATGCTAAAACATAGTTAACACAATTATATTTAAGCTAGCTTAAGGGTGAATAAAATGTACTAAGCTTTCTTTAGTTTGGTACATTTATGTGATGTTTATAGTTTCACTTCCTTCCTACATTGACAGGAAGTGACATAGAACTGAAGAATAAAATGAAGAATCCTTTTATTTCCTTATTTCAACGGTTTAACTACCACGGTCAAAAACTGTATGCCTTCACTCTGCCACACTGAGGCCACTCCCTTGAGCCCTTAAATAGGCTCACCTGGTCACACAAACAGGAAGTGTAGCGCCACATAGTGGCTGGTGGAACAAATACATAAAAGGCCTCTAAAATGGCTCTTGCAGCACTGGAGCCTTCTATACGATTAATCACTCAATCCTACTAAATAAGATGGAAAGATATGGAATTAGGGGGTTGGCTGGGATTGGTTAAACATTTATTTAACAGGAAGAGTACAGTTTGTAAAAATA
This sequence comes from Neogobius melanostomus, assembly GCA_007210695.1. NCBI lineage: Eukaryota > Metazoa > Chordata > Actinopteri > Gobiiformes > Gobiidae > Neogobius > Neogobius melanostomus. The sequence continues at coordinate 137,982 of VHKM01000722.1, forward strand.
GGTCAGTATTTATCAGATACTCTTGGTGTTGCTTGTGGTGTCCCCCAGGGGTCAGTGTTGGGGCCAAAACTGTTTAATGTGTATATAAATGATATTTTTAACACGTCCAAAGATCTGAAACTCATACTATTTGCAGACGACACTAATATATTCTACTGTAGTGATGATTATAATGACCTCGTAAATACGGTAAACAAGGAACTAAATATAATTAAAAAGTGGATGGACACAAATAAATTATCCTTGAATATAAACAAAACTAAGATAATGTTTGGTAATTGCAATACTATGTCTGAACAGAAAATAAGTATTGATGTACTAGGGTGTCCATGGTTAACCGATTAACCGGTTAACCGTTAAAAATTGCGGAACCGAGTAAAAGCATTTTGCTCGGTTAACTGGCGTGTATAATTTGCCGTGCAATTGAAAATATTTGTAATACATTTTGCACCACCAGAAACCGCCAGAGCGCTCCCAAACATTTGTTCACGAGACGCCATCATCGCGCATGGCTAGCTAGTTTAACTTTTCAATATGAAGCGGGCCATAAACAGCACAGCGTGGGAGCGCTTTACCACAGAGAATGATGGATCAAAATGCAAGTATTGCATTGCAGTGCTTAGATCATGGATGTATATAATTAACGGCTTAGATATACTTCAACTTCAACAGCCGACACCCGGGCATCACGTTAGGAGATAGCTAGGTAAGCTAAAGGCACAAAACTCGCCTTTCTCGTTATTGTTAAAACGTGGTGGAGAGATAAATGTTGTTGTTGTTGTTGTACGCATGAATGACTGTTTCTTTGCACAATGTTTCAAAAAAAGCGTGCTAAATGACTGCAGGTAAAATAAATAAAAATACTGTAGGGCCACGCAAGTCAGTGACCTACTTTGACTGCTCTGTCATTAACATTGTGTTTTATTTCTATAAATTAATTTTGTTTTAAATGTGTTCCAGCCATTTAATAAAGGTGTTAACAATGAAAAACCCCTTTCGCGTCTGTTAGTATAACGTAACGGTGCGCACTCTAATGGTTAACCGAGTATTAACCGCTAAGGGCCTCGGTTAACGGTTAATGAAAAACTTGAAAACGGGCAGCCCTAGATAGTACCCAGGTTGAAATCGTAAGTGAGACTAAATTTTGGGCGTAATAATTGATGGTAAATTGTCATGGAAACCCCATGTCAGACACATCAAAACAAAAATCTCAAAAAGCCTCTCAATTATAAATAAAGCAAAATTATACCTTGATGGAAATGCACTCCGTACTCTATACTTCTCCCTTGCTACAGTTTTTTGCGTTAAATATCTTTACGCTGTATTTACGATTTAAATTCAGATAAATTAATACACAGATCTAAATAGTGACCACCTGTCCCTCTTTTGGTTGTACTGCAGAGCCATGTCGTTCTCCGTCCCTCCTGGTGCTTAAAGTGATAGTCTGGATGTTGTCAGAAAAAGAGAGAGAGAGGGACTCTTTTTTTTGGTTCCAATGTAGTTGTGAAACATCCGTTTTTCTGGCCAGTCTACCCAGAAAAGAAACAAAAATCAAATACATGTACAGTATAAATGCACAATAAGCATATTTTACAAAGCTCACAAGTTTAGTTTAGTTAGTTTATTTATTTGAACAGGGACAGTGTACAATATACATTAACCTCAGAAAGGAGAGATGCATTGTACCAGGTTGTAGCACTTGTGCTAATTTCCACCTGCAGTCCCTGGGCAGACTGATGTCAACATACACAATTTTACTTACTGCATGTAGCTTTTTGCCCAAGTTCTTAGACCCATGCCACATATCATGTGTGTGCCACACCACTGTCTTTGTATATCCCATTTCCTGTGTCAGGATTATAAATTAAAACTATAATTGCTTTAGATGTGACAAGTTGACAAGCTTCATATACTAAAATACGATGACACTTACTGAAAAGAGCAGAAATCTGTGAGTGGGCATCAGTAAACACTTCTGTAATGTGGACCTCTCCCTGTGTCCTGCTCACTTATGTGCTGAAGGTCATTCAGATCTGTTTTCCTTCTCAGAGAGGCCCCTGTCCTGTGAACAGAGTGTGAAAATTAGCATTATAGCATTATAAATTAGCATTATGTACACAAGTTTTGGTTTAAACTTGTTTTTGTAAACACAAGCTCAAATCCTCACAGTGTGGTTGTACTCCTCCTCAGGAAAACCAACTGATGGTAAACTAAACAAAAAACAACATTATTTTAATTTCATTGTCAATGACCAGTGTGACAACTACACAGATAACAAACATGTTTTACTTACTCTGCAGTTCTTGAAGAAAGGGCTTCCTCTTGCTCCAAGACGTTCAGTCCCTGTTCAAAATTGGTATCTCTACAAATACAAGAGAATAGTAGTTTATGAATAATTTCCTAAACCAATTGATTGTGGTTTTGGGGTGTCTGAGTGTCTATTTTTCCATGGCTAGCATCAGTAAGGCTGTGCACGCCATTTCATTAGACTATTATCTTCAATCCAATACAGTTCACACATTGTTGGGGGTATGGGGCTTTGAATTTCAATAACATTTTTGTCTGCCCTTTACTGTGGTGTTGAGTGCTAATCTAATTTTTTTTTAAACATTCTTACTAGGGGTGGGCCATATCGTATCGCATATCGTTATCGCGATATAATTTTTGATATCGTTGTAATTTTTTATATCGTCGTGGATACGATATAATTCATGTTACGCTCAGCTCCATCAGCAGCATAAACACTGACTCTAGAACATGGGACAGGTGCTTATGAAGTTAAATGAAATGAAGGATGTAAACCGCTTGAGTAGATCATATTCGCGAGGAAAGTAGTATGCCGTTAAAAAAAAAAGAATGAAATATCACTCAATTAATCTTCCCAATAGGCGTAAGGCTGGGATTTTGAAGTAATTTGTCCATTGTCAATAATATCGTCAAATACATCGTTATCGTGATATTTCTTTTTTATATCGTGATATAGATTTTGGCCATATCACCCTGCCCTAATTCTTACCTCTCAGATAAGTCCCTGTGGATGCTCGATAGTGTTGGCACAGCAATATGAGCAGGAAATAGTTGTTTTTTTATTATAGGAGTAGATGTTGTAGCCCCTGATCCGGTTTGGTAACTGGAAACATAGTTATACATATTTACACAAAATGTAACAACATTGTTCATTTCTAATTAAAATTCTTACAGAGTAAGCTATATTTTTAATTGCATTTCTTTCAAAAACATATGTAGCCCGCTGGCCTTCAATCATTTATCATACAATAAACATCAGATGTTAGCACTACATTTAGAGTTTGGCATTAGACCTACTGCATGTCTGCACGTCTCCAAATCTCGATGTAATGCCAGTATGCACAGAAATATACATAGTCAAGACACGTGCGTGTAACGTTGTGAAAAACATCCGTGGTGACCAGTGTCATTGTTTGCAGTAGGCTAACCTTATAGCTTTATAACGCGATGCAAACAGTTCATAGTTAGCTAGCGTATTAGCGCTTAGAATTTGCAAAAAGCCTAATCACGACAGGTAGCAGAAACAGAAACACTCTCTGCTGCTGCGCGTGCTCAGTTATCGGAGCGAGCCTACAGCGCGCATGAAGTGTCAATCATCGTCTTACTTGAATTTTATTGGTTAACGCCATCGGCGAGGGGACTCTGAGCTGAGCTCAGAGAAGGAGGGACTTAACAAAAATATTATAATAAATATTTTTACTTTATATCAAAATGTAAGGCCAGGAGGTCAATTTTGTACATTTCTTAAAATTTGTAATACATTTAGACATCCAGACTATCACTTTAAGATGTGCCACTTTTTTATTGAAGCCTACCTCATGATTTTTTTTTTTTTTTTTTTTACGTCTAACTGCTTTATGATATATTGCGATGTTGCTAGCCCACTGTTATATAAGCTGTAATAATGAAAAGGTGAATGTCTTTCTTTAGTGGGATAACAATGCCTGATCTATAAAAAACAAAAAAACAAATTCCTCTGTACTTAAGTTCTGCCAAATTGTCCCACTGGTCTCCGTTTAAACTATTTTAAACTTTTGTTTTTATCTGGGTTTAATTTACCTGTTGTAGGACTTTGAGGTTTCTTTGAAATGTAAAGTGCAATATAAATACATATTATTATTATTATTATTATTATTATTATTATTATTATTATTTGAGCTGGTCACACTATTTCAAAAGCAGAATAAAACTCTAACACAGTCATACTGTTTCACCTGTAATTGAAAGTTTCTCATATCCATCCTTTCATTGCTCACAACAAATACATTTATGAACCATGCAAACTGACACATTATTCCCTGCTCTATGGCAATACTATGAAAAAATAATTAAAATGTTTCCCTCTTTTAGGAAACCCCTCTGGTTGAGATCCTGGGGAAAAAAATGAATCGCCTAAGCTTCAGCAGAACATTTCAAGATTATGTCTCCAGTCAGGACCTACTTCACTTGAATAGGAGTAAAAGTACTGATCTAAAAGACACTATGAAGCTGCTCTCTCTCCTCATCATGGAAATAAGGACAGGCGTCTCTTTATGAGAGTCAAATGTTGCCGCTTTTGGGAAAAACTGATAAGAAATGAAGAATTGTTTTCTCCTCTAACAATCTGCTCTAAGTCATGGAATTTAGGTTTTCAATATAAATAAATACTTATCAGATTAATCGATTAATTGATGTAAATAATCGATAGATTAATCGATTACTCAAATAATCGATAGTTGCAGCCCTAAATGTGATGATTTTAGATGGAGGAACTCTATGGGAGAGAGACAGTTTTTGATCAAAATTCCCAATAAGAATGAGGAAAAATGAAATTGTGACATTCCTATTGGAGGATGCATGTGTAGGCTCTTTACAGTGTTGTGACATGACGTGAACGCAGCCTGTCTGTCGTTTTGGCATGATTTGATGAAAAAAGACAATTCTTTATAAAGGAAGGTCAGTCAAATATCATACAATACATTAATATTGTACTTGTTTTCTCCTGTTCTTCCAGATCGTAATGATGTGCGCCCCGTATCAGCACCAGAACATGGCACAGGGAGTCGACATGATCAGCCAGTATATGTACCACTACTGCGTGGTGGACCCGCAGGAGGTACGTCCCACTGCAGGGTGTGCGTCGGACACCATCTGACACACACACACAGGGATTTTGGATCTTGTTTAGTTTTTGAACAAACTAGTTATTAGTGGAAACATCTGTAAAAAGTCAAATTCTCCCGCCTTTAGCTGCTGCTGTCTCCCACAAAGGAACTGCCCATATTTGGATTATAGTGCATTATAAGCCAGATTTAGAATGTCATTCTTCCTGAAGAGTTGGACGTCGTCACCGCAGCAGTCACATTCTGATCAGTCCCATCGCTGTGAGCCTTTTGTTCTGAAACATAGGAACTGACATCTTTTGGTTTCATCAAGTTCATTTGTTTATGCATCAATTCCCAAATACTGACATGTTTGGTATCCACGTGTAGCATGAAAGGCTGTGACTGGGATGATGCTGTGATCCAAATATGGTTATTTCCTTTGTGGGAGACGGCAGCAGCTAAAGACGGAGAAATATACACAGGACGCATGTGCAGACAAAGAGACTAAACTTTAAGGCCGTTTTCTCCAAATGAGATTTTTGTTCCGAATTTGTACAGATTTTATTGCTAATGGCCTAATGCAGGGGTCACTAATTAAATTTTAACGAGGTCCGAAATTAAAAAAAAATTTCAAGCTAAGGTCCGGAACATACAGGGTTATTTCACGGTTATATGAGGATTTTTAAGCCTTTATTAAATCTATTACTGTGATTTGAAAATAATATAATCAATTGAATCTTGTTATTGTTTTTTTGCTCTAAAAATAAGTTTTGGCTCCTAAATAGCAGAATGCATATCGCCTCAATTATACACAATGTGCACATAATATCTGACAGTGATGTGTTTCTTGGCTCAGTTCAACACACTGACTGAGCCCTGCTTAGTCCAGGTTTAGTCCTGGCTTAGTCCAGGTTTAGTCCTGGTTCAGACCAGGTTTAGTCCTGGCTTAGTCCTGGTTCAGACCAGGTTTAGTCCTGGCTTAGTCCAGTTTAGTCCTGGTTCAGACCAGGTTTAGTCCTGGCTTAGTCCAGGTTTAGTCCTGGTTCAGACCAGGTTTAGTCCTGGCTTAGTCCAGGTTTAGTCCTGGTTCAGACCAGGTTTAGTCCTGGCTTAGTCCAGGTTTAGTCCTGGTTCAGACCAGGTTTAGTCCTGGCTTAGTCCAGGTTTAGTCCTGGTTCAGACCAGGTTTAGTCCTGGCTTAGTCCAGGTTTAGTCCTGGTTCAGACCTGCTCACTGCCGATCAAGAAACAGCCGCGCTATTTGCGCATTACGATCGCGCGTGCATATTTAATTAGGGCGTCCTCTGTTTCTTTTTTTTCTTTTTTTAGCGAGCCGTATTTCAGTCATTCCAAAACCATTTCTAAAAATGTAAAAAATATCATGGAGCTAAGATGAAGGACTTTGTATTTCTGTTCATCTGGGCTGTAGTATACTGCTCTGGTGCAGTCAGAGAGAGAGAGGGGGAGAGAGAGCAACACGCAGCCGCTCGTCTGAGGAGATTCGGGTCTGGTCCAAAGTTTGGATCCAAGGTTCGGGTCCGGATGGGCTGGTGCATGGGTCCGGATTTCGGACCGAGGTCCGCCGTTTAGTGACCTCTGTCCTAATGTAATCTTTTAAGCTAATGTGTCACAAAATAAGACATTTTAATATGGTTCTGTCCATTATTTAGATTTTGTCACCAAATATCTTTGATTTCTGAGGAACAACATTAAAACTGGGGCAGTTTTACAGAATATGGAGATTCATATAGTATCTCCCTCTCCTCCTCCCTCTTCTCTCCCTCTCGTCCTCTCTCTCCTCTCCCCCTCCCCTCTCCTCTAGGCCGTCGCCATCGTGCTGGGCGTCCTGGTTGTGGTGGGGCTGATCATCCTGGTCGTCTTTGCGGCGAAAACTCGCAGTCAGATCCGGCGCTGGGGCGAGCACAGCGTGCTGTGGCAGGAGGTCAAAGTGCTGGACAACCGCACCCACCACAATGGCATCGACGAGTGGGTGAGTCCATAGGGGACGCTATAACGAAGAATAGGAAGAGATGCTGCCGATGAAAAAGGACAAAATAAAATGTAGACATCAATGTGACACTTCTGCTGTAGAAGATTACCGACAAGAGATGAGGAAAGTGTGTGTTTTCTGTTGTTTGAATTTTTCATATAAAAATAAGGGTCAGTATTAACGTTGGAATCAAGTACAGAACATCCAGAACGCTGCTGCTCGAGTCCTAACAAGAAAATTAGCCTATATGGCTAACTCCGGCACATTTACATGTTGAAAAAACACATGTTGATTAATGTGCACTGTCCCAATTCAAATAAATAATAAAAAAAAAAAAAAAACTGGATTATGACTATATTAGTCCAGTGCTCCAGTCTCTGCACTGGCTTCCTGTCGCTCAGAGAATAGAATTTAAAACAGCTCTCATAACCATGACCCGCCGTGGAATCCAGGGACACAACTCTGTTTTGGGGCGTTTTGAGAGAGACATAGCTTGAGAAAGTGTAGTCTCCAAGCTTTCCAATGATGTGTAACGGATTGAAATCTGATCATATTTGGAGAAGATGTGGCAAATTGAAGTTAACAACTCCAAAAAGCCCAAAGGGCAGGAAAAGCTGTCTAAACTTTTGGGCAGTTCTCACCTCTCTCTGCTGCGCCGAGTGACAATAGGGCTCATTTACATCTCATTTAGATAATCCATACCCGCTCCCCCCTGTAAAGCTGTAAATCACAGCTTTTCTCCCCCGTAAAACACGGGGGAGAAAAGGCATATACATCCTGATATGGCTCCGTCTCCAAGCACCAGGATATCTCTGGCCTTGACACTTGGCACAGTTTTTCTCCCCATCTTTGTTTTGACTTCTTGTTCTCTGTTTTTCTCTGACTTTCTCTGTTCATTATACTCGTGGTCAAAATCTGTTTGTTAACTTTATTCCAGGTGCATTTTTATCAACAGTCTGAAAGTCGGTGTTTTGCAAAATATGACCCAGAGAGCTCAGTCCTGATCAGGTTTAGCTCTGTGGCTTGGCCTTGAAGGGAAGTGTTGACAGTGTAGGAGAGATGAGCGGTCCAGCTGCTTCAAACCTCCTCTCAGGAGGAAGAGAATTATTCCAGAATAGTTAATACATTTATAATTAATTAGCTTTTACTTGTCTCAGCATTAGTTCAGTTCTCCAGAGCAGGTAGTTCCCTTCACAGTTCAACCCTTTCCCTCCCAAAATATAGTGCAACTATTGTCCGTCTCCACAGCGAGCTGCCAGGTCGTACACAACAGTTCATCGTTGTGCGTTCCGGTGTAATTCCATCACTCGGTCACTCCCTACTCCGAAGTCCTCTTTAATTTTAATGGACAGCAGCGTGGTCCGATTGCAAACTGCTGTCATTCCAACTTTCCGATAATCCAGGGCAGTACCCTGTTAAGAGTCCAAATAAGTAAATATCTTTGAGGTCTCCGACAGACAGGATCGCTAGGCAAACGACATCCATCGCACACCGAGCTAACAATCCAGTCAGGGAAGACGACCTCCTCTGTGGCCTCATCCATCCATCCATCCTCCATCCATTTTTTTCTGCTTTATCCGGGCCGGGACGCGGGGCAGCAGTCTCAGCAGAGATGCCCAGACTTCCCGATCCACGCACACCACCTCCAGCTGTTCTGGGGGACCCCGAGGTGACACCAGGCCATGGCCTCACTTTGTGAAAAAAAAAAAAAAAGTGTGCAAGATGTCAATGGTCGAGTCAGCAGTCTTCCCCGTGATTGTGTTGCTTACAGAACTACTGAGAGACCATTTAAAGGCCTTTGGCGGTGTTTTGACTTTATCTGATTAGAGTGTGGCACCAGGTGTATTCAGTATTGAACCTTTTTACAATATTCTGATTGTTGTATATCTGTCTATGTGGAATGAATGTATACATTATAGAAGTTTCACTTTTTGAATGGAGTAATTGAAAAAATAAACTTTTTCATGATATTCTAATTATATGACGAGCACTTGTAAAGATTCAGTGTAAATGAGCCAGAACTGTATAAGTCTTTGCGGACAGGGGAATCACAGTCGAAAAGCATCGTAAAGTAGAACTGAAAAACCAAGAGAAACATTGAGCTGGAGCCTGAGGAACATTCCCACAAAGCGGAGAATACAAAGCTAAGACCTGCTTGTTTGTTAGCAGTAAGTCACTGTAAGAGAGTCAGTCACTCATTTACATCCCTATTTATTATATTGGCTCGTGCTACATGGACATACAGTACCATCTCTGTAGCACAGCCATAACCTTTGTTCATAATAAATCAATAGGCTAATGCTGACACGGCTAATGCGATCATCCGCAGAAGCTTCTACTCTCACTGCTACAACATCATTATTACAGAGAAAGAATGATCTCTGTGATTCTTCCATGTCGCCTTTAGAGAAGAGTCTGTCCAATCGGAACTAAAGTATGTCCTTTGTTGACACATTAAGTAGCCATGTGCTCCAGGTGAATCTGCCCTACAAAGTAATAGAATCGAGCTGGGAAGGCCTTTATATGTCGATAGGACTGAACTAGCATGTGTCCGCCTCTGGCTACGTTTACATGGTCAAAAAATTGGATACTGGAATAATTAGATAACAGAGTATGAATGAATATGAATAGTTTTTTGTTATTGTCTTGCATATGCACTGTATGCCCAGCCCTAATGGGCTTATAAGACACCAATAACACCAACAAAAGGACCAGATGCCAGACAGTAGGCACAATATACGATGCATAAACTTACATGAACAAGTCTTCTGCTTCATCCAGGCTTTACAAACAAAAGTAGCCAATTCAAACACATTAGAATTAAACAACCATTTCATGTCACTGATCCAAAACATTTCAGGCTTCTGAACAAACAATTCACCAAACAATACATTTCTAAGATCATCGTACCTTGGACAGTATAACACAAAATGAGTTTCACTTTCAATCTCTCCTAACTCACACAGTCTACAGAGTCTGTCCTCTTCAGGAGTTTGAGTGAACCGGCCGGGGGGAGGATGCCAGTTCGCAGCTGAGCATCAAAGATCTTTGGTTCCTTGTCAGGTTTGCCTTCACATACAACTCGGTTTCAAATACATCTTTAATTTGTAAGTAAGTCCTTAGCTTTGGCTTCGCCATAATCCCAGTCAACCATTTGTGTTCAAAGTTTGACATTAAAATTGATCTGATGGTTTTAACACTACAGGACAAATTATTCTGAAATACATACTGGAGTTGTGCATCAGCAAAGACAGTCCGGAGCTCTGCAGCCCAGGGACACATATTTTACTCCACAGAAAGACTTTTTGTTACTCTATTTTCAGGCAAGTTAATGAGTCGATTCCACAGTCTCACCATTTCACATTTCCTTTGGACTGATCCAGAAACCCAGCCAAAATCGCCCTGTGCTGCCAGCACTGGGACAAACTTATGAACTCTCAAGAAGCAGCAGATTGCACGATTTTCTACAGCGTCCAAGGCTGGGCTCTGCACAGCCCCCCACATACCAGCAGCATAGTTTAACACAGGCGACACACAGGCAGCATACAGCTGAGAGAACGTTCCATAACCAAGATCTTTACAGATTTTTGACTTATCACAGAACCCAGGGCTCTACTGGCTGAAGCAGCTAGGATTATAACTCCTCTGTCAAACGTAATAAATTCATCAAATACAAATCCTAGTGCTACATCATCAGCATAGAGCAGAGTGCCAACAATCACACTGTCTAGGTGCACTCCTAAGTTCAGATGTTTCATTTCAAGAGTCAAATCATTTATGAACAAAGAGAACAGGCATGGGACAGAATATCACCGTGTTTTACCCCAAAGGGGATACGGAACCACTCAGTCTACTCCTCATTCACCTGCACACATCCCACACAGTCTGCATACAGGGACTTTAACGCCCAGTAGAACTTCCCATCAACCCCGGCCTGGAGAAGCTTCAAGCTTAAGAGATCTATATTCACCCAGTCGAAGGCCTTTTTAAAGTCCACAAAACAAACAAAAGTGGGTTTGTTTTCAGTTAATCTGGTTCTGACTATTGTTGATACCGAATAAATATGATCAATACATGCCCTGTGTTTTCGAAATCCATTTTGTTCATCTACTAGATACTGTTTCCAAAAAATAACTTAATCTAGCATTTAAATACTAGAGTAGATTTTATAGACAGTACTTAGGAGGCTAATTCCTCTGTAGTTGAGAGGTATGCGTGGGTCATCTTTTTAATGATTGATTTATGCCACGTAGAGGGAACAATACCATTGTCAAAACAAAACAATTAAATAAACCAAGAAGCATATGCCTAAGATGTGGAGACTTTTAACACCTCATTTGGAATTTCCTCCACTCCCATAGCCTTCCTCAGCTTGGCCTTATTGAGAGCATCACTCACTTCTTCCAAGTAATGTCAAAATTCAGATATTTGATCAGCTGTTATCACCCATAACTAATTCAAGATTTTCTTTTACTTGATCTGAGAGAACACTAAAAGCAGGGTCAAAGTCTTCAGTATTAGTCAGACCTAGTCCGATTAGGTTCATTAGGTCTTCAAAATAATATTGTAGCTATTGTTCCTATAGACAGACCTTAATGTTAGTTTTTTCGTACCTGACGGTTTCGGCTTGAAAAAACAAGTTCCCATTTCTCAACCACTCGCTCTTTTTCAGCTCCACTGCACCATTTTCCATAATAACGTCCATAGGAATTGTCTTAATTCTTGGTGGTCCCAATCTATTAATCTCTCTCAATAATCAGACCTGATGCGTTTATATTTACTTCAGAAATCTTGATTATCCAAAACTCACATGAGCCAGAGCAGATTTGGATTTTTAAAGCAAATGAATGTTCTCCCTACTTCAGTCAGACCCACCTGAACCAGGAGGAGCTGATCCATATTTGGACTGGACGGAGTCATAGTGCTCCATGTGGCCTTACCCTCCTGAGCATGAGCCCAGTGGAGACGGCACAGGTTTACAAACCAGGGGTGATGCTAGATATTCTGGGCCTATGGCAGAAAAGAATTCTGGGCCCACCACATTTTAAAAATATATATATATAACCCATTTAAAATCACCTATAAACCTTAAATAGTTAATTTAAATGTAGCCTAGGTACATTTACTTACACTAGCATACAGTAAGGGTTAGGTGGTGGTGCTCCACCAGATATTTTTTAAGCAATTTGGTGCCTTTTAGAGGTGCCCCAGCAGGTTAGTATGGTTCAAGTTGTGTATTTTCATAAAATGCTGTTGTATGGCTACATTTTATTAATGCAATAAAGGCCTATTAAAATTGAACAAGTAAAATATTTCAGTACACAATGGAAAAATAATGGCCCTCATTAATATTATAATTGGTTTATATTCTAAATTCAAAATATTTTTTTTTTATGTTGACAAAACTTTGCTGCTTATCAATTTGAGTGAGTGGGGCCCAGGCCCGCCCCTGCTCTTAACCTTATTTCTCACTGTGAGCTCCAGCCTCACACTGGACCCTGGCTCCAGTCAACACAACAGCATAAAGCTTTAGTCCTGACACTTGGTCTTATGTTTTAAATAAAACATAAGACCAAGTGTTAAACGGTAAATAGCTTTTGTAAGTTCGACTGACGTACTGTGAACAGTGCGTCACGAGTCGAGTCACCGTAATCATTTACGTTATTGACTGGCACTTATTACAGCTGCTGGCATTCGGGGATAGATTTGGCCGATACTGAACTAGGCCACGGTCAGAGATCAAAGGGCGCACAGCGAGCTCTGACTGACCAGGCTGACGCTGCAGGGATCGATGTGTTTAGTGACAGTGTTCCCGGTTTGAGTGGCCTGGCTGTGGGCAGCTGTGTGAACTCGGAGCGCGTCTCTCTGAAAGAGAAGCGTGAGGGGAGAACGCACTGCTTAAGCATCTCAATAATCAAGCCTTGTGTTTGAAGCCTGCCAAGCCCTGCCTGACTTCTAACGTGATGTGGCTGTGAAGGAGCAGTGACAGAGGCTGAACCCTTCGGCGAGGAGCTCTATTCTACCAAACATGTTGCCAATCGGCACACAGCAGAATGGAGGAGCGAACCATTCTAAATGGAGGGGGTGTAAAATAAGTACATGTTTTATTCATCAAAAACACAGAATATTACATCAGAATTGGCTATATTTAGGGCCCACAGTCTTATAGCATACGCCTTTTCATATATTGGTCTACAGTATCTGCCAAAAAGTGTCGTCATGTCTTCATGGACCCTTGACAACCTTCCACCCCTTTATGGCACCCTTGTTACAAACTCAAAGATCTAGGGTTCAAACCATTATTTTTCTTCCTAATTGTAGTGATCTCAGCAAAGTTAAACACAAAAGGCGCTTAACTTTTAACAAGGATGTAAGGCATGAGCTGTAGAGACAATTTAGTAAGGAATAAATACCCACAACTCTGAGAATGGAACAGTACTCTGCACATGTGCAGCAGCTCAAACCACTCTGCACACTGTGTTTTCACACTAAACAAATTTGGGATTGATTTCATGAATAACTTGCTGATTTTTTGTTATGTCTTTATATCTTTTAATCTTTGTGACTTTGTCCTTTTTGCTTTATTTCCTGGTTAGTTTATGCACAAATATGAAAGATCAGAAAGAAATCAGATACATCTTTATCAGATTATGCCGTCTATGTCTCCGAGCTGGCCTGGTGTCTCCTCGGGGTCCCCCAGAACAGCTGGAGGAGGTGTGCATGGATAGGGAAGTCTGGGCATCTCTGCTGAGACTGCTGCCCCCACGACCCGGCCCCGGATAAAGCGGAAGAAAATGGATGATCCAATCATGCAAAATGTGTTTTTTCCCCCAATTTTTCAATTGGTCTTAAACCTTTTGATCAGGACTGTACTACCTGTCCTGCTACAAATACTACTACTGCATTTGGTTCTGCTACACACAGCATGAATGCAGTTTGGAAATGAGGTCAGTGTTTCTCAAAGAATCTGTGTGAGTGCTCTCAGTGCAGGTGTGTCCAACAAGGCTGGTCTGACCGGTCGGTTCAGTCGTGTTTATGCACCGCACAAACAGCTCCAGCTTTTATCGCCTTCATCACACAGGGCTTCAAATGTTACATCCAACTTTTCTCTGACATTTAGTGACCATTTCCCCTCCATATGTTTTTTTACTAAAATAGTTTTTTTCCCTTCATATTTAGCTGCAGTTTTTTGATGAAATCGTATTCTTGTTGTGTCCAATTTCCTTTTTGAATATTGAATTTCCCTCATTCCTCTGTTTGAAACTTTTACAAATCTTAAAGGAAATAAGAACAGATTTTTGGGAGGGGTCATGTGTCTGTGAAACGTTCCCTCCTTCTCATACACGTGTTTGTGTGTCGCAGGTGAATAACGTGTCCGGAGAGCCCGAGATCATGCTGAACTCTCCCAACACCAGAATCGGAGGCTCCCGCGACTTTCTCGACAACCTGGACCCAGAGCGCCCACTCTACCTGCCCGGGTAAACCTCCTCCGACAAAATCCTAAAGTACAGAGAGAAGAAAGAGCGGCTGTTCCTGCGCTCCGGAGTCCCGCAGCAGCAGAACACACAGCCCTCTCCCCGGCGCTCTCTTCTCCTCGTCAAGATTCTTTATAAAGACTAAAGCCGGGTGTACACTGCGTGATCTTGACCGTCTGCGACAAACGATCACTCGTCGTGAGGAAAATCTTAGGTCGTAGCTGAAAATCACAGGTCTAGGTTTAGGTTCTACCGGTACCAAAACAACGCAAGTATCAAAAGCAGGAACTGAAAAAAAAATCTATCTTTACAAAAACCCAAGCATGTCATCTTTGGTGTCTGACGCCCCCTGTCCACAGCACTGAACATAAGAATGTAACTGGTACTGGTGCTCGTAGGCTCTCTTTGTGCTGCTGCTTGTGTCAGAGAGCGGCGCTAACTATTAGCTTTATATTAGCTCACCGCTATTAAACCAGCTCCACTGACTCTTGTTTCCTAATGTCAACGCCTCTCTGTTGTTGTCTGTCCCGGTGAAAGTTGTGGTGAACATTTATTTTTTGTCTGTTGCAGAGAGTCTGATATGAGCTCCGTCCTGAGCTCCAGACCTCGAGACTACGACATGGGGGCGGAGTCAGCAGACGAGCTGGAGGAGCACGACTTCAGCAGGTCAGAGGCACTGTGCTTTTGGCAGCCCTGTTGATTTCAGCCTTAGTCTTTTGGACGAAAATTCTTTTAGTTTTAGTCATGTTTTACTCAGATGAAAACTCAGAGAGAAGGAGGAGGGAAAAGAGAGGGAAAAACAGATGAGCAGAGAGAGAGGAGGAGGGAGAGAGAGAGGGGTGAGAAGAGAGGAGGAAAGAGAGAGAGAGAGAGGGAGGAAATAGAGAGAGGGAGGAAAGAGAGAGGGAGGAAAGAGAGAGAGAGGAAAGAGAGAGAGGGAGGAAAGAGAGAGAGGGAGGAAAGAGAGAGAGGGAGGAAAGAGAGAGGGAGGAAAGAGAGAGAGGGAGGAAAGAGAGAGAGGAGGAAAGGAGGAGGGAAAAGAGGAGGAAGAGAGAGGGAGGGAGGAGAGAAGAGAAGAGGATGGAAGAGAGAAGGGAAAAGAGAGGGAGGAGACGAGAGGCAGGAGAAGAGAGATGAGGAGGAGGAGCGAAGAGAGAAGGAGGAGAGGGGAGGAGGAGAAGAGAGATGGAGAAGAGAGAAGGAGAGGAGGAGGAGGAGGAGAGAGAAGGAGGAAAGAGGGAGGAGAAGATGGAGGGAAGAGAAGGAGACGGAGAAAAGGAGGGAAGAGGGAAGGAGGGAAGAGAGAGAGGGGGAGGAGGAGAATGAGGGAAGAGAGGGAGGAGAAGAAAGATGGAGGGAAGAGAGGGAGGCGGAGAAAAGGAGGGAAGAGAGGGAGGAGAAGAGAGAAGGAGGGAAGAGAGAGGCAGGAGAATAGAGAAGGAGGGAAGAGAGGGAGGAGGAGGAGAATAGAGAAGGAGGAGGAGGAGGAAAGAGGGAGGAGAAGAAAGATGGAGGGAAGAGAGGGAAGAGGGAGAGGGAGGAGAGGAGAGAAGGAGGGAGGAGAGGAGAGAAGGTGGGGAGAGAGGGGGGTTGATGATGATGATGATGTTGTGTAGAATGTTCTTATGTGTGATGTGTTTGTGTGATGCAGCCAGTTTCCTGCGATCATGGACGAGGCGGAGCGGCTCTCGTACAAGCGCGAGTTTGACCGAGACCACCAGGAGTACCGGGCTCTCCAGGCCGAGCTCGACCTCCTGAACCAGGACCTGGCGGCGCTGGAGCTGAAGCTGGATCAGCGAGCCCCAGGCAGCCCGCAGTACCTGGTGAGGGCGCCGCTGAGTCGGCTTCACTCAGACGGGTTCAAACACTTTTATATCCTTCTTCTTCTTCCTTCCAGGACGCGCTGGACCAGTTCAATCGACTCAAGAGCCAGAAGAAGGTGAGGTCTGCTCCGTCTGAACCATAGACCGTTAAAAAGAATAGACAGCTCCTCCTCACTCCTCCCCGTTTACCACAATGACCACGTTCGAGGGGGAAATCATGGCGGATTTACAGAGTCCTCCTCCCAGCTCTGACGAAGCATGTTCCTAATAAGGGCATAAGGGCGGGATCTTCACTGTAGACTCGGCCCTTGCGTGACGTGTAGCTCGCGCAGCTCCAATGCTAACAGTCCAACCTCGGTTAAGTAGGAGATTTTAAAAAAAATCTTTCGAAAACCAGCCTGGTTTCTTTTTTGTGACTAACCCAGCGTTATGTCAGGAGGAATATGTAGCCATAGAAAGTGTTTAAAAATAGAAACCAGGCATTAAAGTTGTTTTTAACGTGTCTAAAGTCCAATGCTTTTCAATGGGGGCCTAGCGATGATATGGAGGTACTACAGCAATGGCGGCCTCCAGTGTTGCGGTCATAAAGCAGAGCAGCTAGCGGCCATTGGTCTGAACAGGCCATGGGTTTAAAGCACTGGCTCTTAGTTGGTCTGGCTTTACCACACATAAGTAGCTCTCTGATGGTTTTGTTATGTAAAAGAGGGTAAAAAAGGTTGGAGGTTCTACGATGACGGGCTATTTAAAAATTTGTTCTAACTAATGCAAAATCTGTCTGTTCCCCACAAATGATGCAGCTCAGTCCACATGTGCAGTTAAGTCCACATATCTCCACCTCTGACCAGGGGTCTCATTTTCCTGTGACTTAACAGTTTGCTTCCCTTTAGAACAGAAGATTAAGTGAACACAAGAGTACAGGGACATTTGCTGCGTTCCATTTGTCCTGGGAGGTCTGAACTCGGAGCTAGGAAAGTTGTTCCAAGTTTCAGTGTTCCAGTTGTCGGAAATTTGACAGTAAAAGAAATAAGAATCATTTAGGCTGTGATGCTGTTAAAAATCCAACATAATATAGCCCTAACTTACTTGTTTTATAAACCCGGACAGTGTGGTTATATTTACAATCTCATAAATAATGTTACAAATCAATAAGAGAGTGCTGTTGGCATTAGCCCGTGAGGGACGTTAGCAACATTAGCATCGCAAACAGTCTATTTTATAACTTTTTGACTTTTACTGGAGTATTTATTTGGGCCACTTCTTTTTACTTGTACAGTTGTGGTCAAAATAATAGTGTGTTCAAAAACGTTAGTTAAGCACAAAATCTTCATAATAGATTTATTTCGATGGATTGGAAGCCTTGCCCATGGTTTTCTAAATCAAAACATGAAGAGAAATGTTTAATTTATTTTAGTACTTTACAGAAAATTGCAAAACATGACCATTGGGGTTTTCAGAAAAAATTGCAGCGTCTGCATTTGTCTTTACACGCCCAGTATGTACTACATAAATAAATATTCCCTGTAGCATTTAGCTTTCCAGTGAATCAATAAACTAATATTTAGTTGTATGACCACAGTTTATTAGAACTGCTTCACATCAGTGTTGTATAGAGTATTGGCGTATTCTTTAACTATATAGAGAGAAGATGGAGACTTGTTCTTTAAAATCAAAATCATTATTTTATTCCCTGAATTTACAATCTAAAACAAAAGTTATGCAGCTGTCCCAAGGGACACATATTGGCCTAGCAGCAGGGAGGGAGAGAAGAGAGAGAACCCTCCCCCAAGCCACACACAATAGTACATGATGAAGTAGGCGTGTCCTTGTCGAACCAATCAGTACTCTAGGATTTTTCTTCTGCGCAATCTGACTCCTCATTCTAACACACTGCCCCCCAGTGGATTCCAAGAGTAAGAACAACAAAATGTCCGCCTAATTCAAATCAAGCCCAAAAGCACAGATTACAATCAACACAATTTCATATAATCATTAAAGCCTATTAAAACAAAAACATATATAGAAATATTCAACAAGAGTCAAGCAACTTCTGGCACCAACAGGTATTCCAGCCCAACATGCCACAATTCCTTGGTTTTGTATCAGAAACTGCATTTTTGATGTCACCCCACATGTTTTCTATGGGATTAAGGTCCGGGAATTGGGCAGGCCACTCCATAAAATTAATGTTCTTGGTCTGGAACAAAGATTTAGCTTACTGGTGTGTTTGGGGTCATTGTCTTGTTGAAACACCCATTTCAAGGGCATTTCCTCTTCAAGTATTTTGATATACTCAAACTAATCCATGATCCCTGGTATTTGATAAATAGGCCCCACACCATAGTTAGAGACACATGCCCATATGAAGATCCTTGCCCCACTATGCTTCACTGTCTTCAGAGTGGACTATGGCTTGAATTCAGAGTTTGGGGGTCGTCTGACAAACTGTCTGCAGCCCTTGGACCCAAAAAGAGCAATCTTACGTTCATCAGTCCACAAAATGTTTCTCAATTTCTCTTTCGGCCAGATGATGTGTTCTTTTGAAAATTGTATCCTCTTCAGCACATGTCTTTTTGTAACAGTGGGACTTTGCGGGGGCTTCTTGCAAGTAGATTAGCTTCACACAGGCGTCTTCTAACTGTCACAGTACTCACAGGTGACTTCAGACTGTCTTTATCATCCTGGAGCTGATCATTGGCTGAGCCTTTGGAGTTCTGGCTATTGTCCGATCCATTCGAATGGTAGTCTTCCATTTTCTGGCTATTGTCCGATCCATTCCAATGGTAGTCTTCCATTTTCTGGCTATTGTCCGATCCATTGCAATGGTAGTCTTCCATTTTCTGGCTATTGTCCGATCCATTCCAATGGTAGTCTTCCATTTTCTGGCTATTGTCCGATCCATTCCAATGGTAGTCTTCCATTTTCTGGCTATTGTCCGATCCATTCCAATGGTAGTCTTCCATTTTCTGGCTATTGTCCGATCCATTCCAATGAGTCTTCCATTTTGGTATTGCCTCCTTCAATGTATTCCATTTTCTGGCTATTGTCCGATCCATTCGAATGGTAGTCTTCCATTTTCTGGCTATTGTCCGATCCATTCCAATGGTAGTCTTCCATTTTCTGGCTATTGTCCGATCCATTCCAATGGTAGTCTTCCATTTTCTGGCTATTGTCCGATCCATTCCAATGGTAGTCTTCCATTTTCTGGATATTGTTCAATCCATTCCAATGGTAGTCTTCCATTTTCTGGCTATTGTCCGATCCATTCCAATGGTAGTCTTCCATTTTCTGGCTATTGTCCGATCCATTCCAATGGTAGTCTTCCATTTTTCTTCTGCGTCTCTGTGTTTTTGTTTTCCATTTTAACGCGTTGGAGATCATTTTAGCAGTTTTAACCCCTCCAATCAACCTTTTAACAAAAGAACACAGTACTTCTGAACAATGTCTTGAACGACTCATTTTTCTTCAGGATTTCAAAGTGAAATGCATGTATAACATGTGCTGACTTCCTAAAATAAGGGCCACCTGTTTTTCCACAGAATGATTGACCTCACCAATTGAACTCCCCACTGCTATTATTTTGAACACACCCCTTTCAATTGAATACATTGAAGTAAGAGCATGCATACCATGAATGCTGGGTCTGTCTGTGTTTCTAAGAATCTACTGCACATACTGGTAAATTGTTGTCCATGTAGTTCTATGATTTATACCAAAAACTGTGAATAATCTGGTTAGTCATGTTGGACTTCTATTATTTTGAACACTACTGTACTTGGGTAAAATTCACTCTTACTTGAGTAAATATTTTGGCGACTCTACCCTCCTCTGACTAATAAACGTGTGTTCTCCTCAGTTGCCTCAGTATCAGATGAAGAAGAAACGCTGCAAATATCTGCGCTCCAAACTGTCCCACATCAAGAGGCAGATCAGCGACTACGACCACAGGGCCTGAACCCCAAACCCGGACCCGACATCTACCCTGCATCCACCCGACATTCTGCTTTTTGTTACTCAGGAATAGATCGGACTCTGAGCCATAATACATTCTCCACAAGCGCTTGTAACTTTAAGTTAAATTTGAAGTATTTTTTAAAATCTGAAACCTGTGATCAGTATAAGTATGAACCGTAAAGAACAATTTTGTCATAAAATCCATTGAAATATCACTGCCCACTTCAAGGTTTTATACCCGCCGCTCCTCCCGGACACACCTGTAAATAAAGTTTGTATTTTCCGTTGAGGTAAAGCTGATTGATTTGTAGATGCAGATTTCTGTCGTTTATAAGCTCTTTTTAAAAATCACATTTTATTTATACGTTTACGGTTTTGTCTTTGAAACTGTTGAATGAAGTCGTTTTCGTGTCCAAATGAATCTGTTTGTGGAGGCACTCCTTTTAATAAAATGGTTGGATTCAGTTTTTGTTCATTTCTGCAGTTTGGGACAAAAATATTACTACTACTACTAATTCTACTATAGAGGAATTACGAGGGAGCCATTTAGAAATGGGGATTAAATTATTTTGAGTTCATACATGCAAATTTATGCAAAAAAAGTGGTATATTCAAAGCCACATGAGAACAGTCCCTTTAACCCTGTTCTCATGTTTTGTCATATGTCATGTTTTTGTTTTCCCCTTACAAAACTTTTGCAAATTTGGCTGAAATCTTCTCTGTTGGTTTTTGTCACTTTTTTAATGCACCTGCACATCTATAAATACACTACTCATATTTTATTTTATTCTATAGTCTGATAGTTTTAAAGTTTATATAGTGTATAAGTGATATGTTTTATGTTTCATATTGCACGATTAAACCGAGAAAAACAATCCTAGTTCTAGGATTTTGTCACCAACAATGGCAATAAGGACGATTCTGATCCCGATTTTGTTTTTTGTTTTGCTTTTCTTTTTTTGCTTTTTTGCTTTTTTGCTTTTTCATCACGTTTTACGCGTATTGTCATTTTTTGGTTGTGTTTTCATCCTCGACTTAATTATGTATTTATTTTCGATTTAGGTAAAGGCTAGCTAAACTGGAGAAAATGTGCCCGGTTAAGGGGTTAACACAAGCCCCGGGCTTCCAATATGGCCGCCCGTTGATTTCAATGGTTTGTGCTCATTGGCGCAGCGAGCCAGAAAAATTCTTACTTCCGTGTTAGTTCCGGGTCCATGGGGCCCAGAGAATGTTTTAACGGCTACTATATACTTGCATAATTTATATTATTCAGTGTTATGGCCATATTAGTGTCCTTAATCATTTCAGATAAAAAACACAAAGAAACGCGGATGTTTATTGCCCATCCCCATGATTCTCAGCGCGACGAGAACGAGCACCGCTCTGAGCGCTCAGCGCAGCAGAGTCGCAGCAGGTCTAGATCGCTCAGCCTAGTCATTGATGCAATACAAGTTATTCACTTTTGGAACTGTTTTTCAACGTTTAATTACAAAGTTAATTATACTTCTACAATTGACCACATGTCATGTAAATTGACAGCGACGAGAGCGAGCAGAGAATCAGCCAGGGCAGCTGCCGTGAGCGGAGCAGCAGACCCAGGTCGCCAAGTAGCTACTGCCCTACGCATGTATTTAAAGATCTGTACCGTTTTCCACTTTCAACTTCTATTATTCAGCATAATGACAAAATCAATGTTAATTTATACCTTTGTAAGTTTTGAAACACCGTAATTTTGTACAACGCAGGATTTGATCCATTTAACTTTTTGAATACAAACGTGAAATGAACGAGACCCATTTTTAGACGTGGTGTGTAAATGAAATCCTACAATATAATTACCATACAGTTGTACCTTGGTTATTCTGTTATATTTAAACGTAATATTTATAGTTGTTTGGGCATATTGACTTTTCTTTTAGATACTATCATTAAAAATGTCATGTCATATATAGCTTTGTTATTATAATGCTTCCTTATAGCTGAATTTGCATGGACACACTGAAATGTTATCTTGTACTTTGTCATCTTAATCAAACAATAGTGTGTAGATAGACATTTGCATTTTTATGGATGGAACATGAGAACAAAAATCGCATTGCAATGCGTATATTCATAATTATCAACAATGGCAAAGTGATAAATACCATCCTCTAATTATTAGGCTGACAAGATCCATTATAATACTTTACATTGTATTTCACAACATTTGCAGACTAGCAGTTTATCACAAGTAAATCAGCAGAGTAGAAAATTGTACTCAAGAGTAGTATTATTTTAAAAATAATTTTACTGTAGCAGAATAGCACAATTAGTTACAAAAAAATTATTCAAGTAAAATAAATCACCATCAACATTTATGTCAAGTGTCTATGGGACAGAAACTAATCGATGTAATTGAAATGCAATGAAGCTTTTTTATGTACACAATAAATTAATGATATTGCAAAAAAGAAAAGTGCCCCGATATATTTGCAGAGAAGGCCTACAACACTGTACACACACACACACACACACACACACACACACACACACACACAAACTATCACTGGGTTTTGCCCAAATTGTAAATGTTATTGATTTAGACCCGATGACAGCAGTTGCAAAAAGAAACCACTACAGTAATCCTCTGCACTCTGAAGAACACATTATTGGCTTTATTTCCAGAAGTGCCCGTAATATCTTCAGTGATCGAGTGGAAAAGAATAATGCCCAAAGCTGTTCTACTGATCAACAAGCTCAGACAAGACCACCTTAAGTTTTTTTCTCTGCTGTCAAGAGCACGTAGTAGATTCAACGACAGTCCCAGACTGGAATAGGTCTCCTTCTGGACAATACAAACATCTTAGGTATAACGCCTGCATTCTCACCACACAAAGGTTTAACCGGTAGCCTCTTGAGCTGCCCAGTCTTAGCATGACTCTTCCAACAAGAAACCAAGGAGTAATTGCAGTTTGTAAAGAGGCAGAGAACTGTTTCCAACGGAGTTTAAAAGCAAAATCTGGTAATCTTCCAAGGACACAGGCTGTCACCAGCTACTGCAGTTCTTTCTGACAGCAAGAACAAGACTTTGTTTCCAGGGCTGCACAGTCACATTTAGGTGAAAATGGCAACTTCATACAGCACCATTCTTTTGGCTCCATCATTTAGGCTAAAAGAGAAACTGAGAAAATGATCAGAGACTAGGTTAGACACAAATAGTCAAAGTTGGTCCACTTTAATAACTGTTATTATTGTCTGAAGCATGATAGACCTTTATTTTATTAACTTGAATAGGTTCCCTTACATTTTCCAGTTGAATTTGGCATACTGTTGTGTTTTAAGAAGTTATAGCTTGCATGACGAAGCACAATTAGACAAGTATACCTTTTTTTTTTTTTTTGGCATCTTACCTGTTGTCCCGTCAGAGTTTGGTTTGTCTTTGTCTGGTCTTGTGTTGCCATGGTGATGGGGCTATAAACCGAGACTGGACATTTTCTGTTTAATATAAGCTGTATATGCTGTGGATGACAAAATAGTTTATTTTGGTGAAGTTGGGTCAACAGTTTGAATGTGACCTACATACAATGTAATTTACTTGCTACCAAAAATATTTAATTACAAAGCACAACGACAAACATATTGGCTATGTCAACGTTTATGCAAAATAGTGGTTAAAAGTACAGTTTCAGACCACTCAACATACCTGTGTGGTAGTTAGCCTCTGTTCTTAACAAACACTGGCATGTGCTGAGCAGCTCACTCACTGCAGAACAGGAGACGGTATAATAAGAGTCTGGTCTGTCCTGTGTGGAGGAGATGATGGGTGACAGGACACAGCCATCAGCAGCATCTGTTCAATATAGGTAGAATTACTGAGCAGCAACTTTATTACAGTTTTATTTGTGGCTATAAAACACATAACTAATTGAACTTTAAGTAATAGCTAGTAATCACCAGTTAGTAAAGAAGTTCATGCTTAGCCCCATCTTCCATATCCATAGTGGACACAGATCCCACTGCAGCAGACGACCTAGGTGAAGAAAGGAGAACCAAAATGTCACCCTCATTATACTCTAGAGTTCATATTTCATGATCACACGACAAAATAAGAATTATACATATGTGACTACTGTGCAATTATATGTATATTACGGTTACTAGAATCACCAGTCTTGTTACATTAGTGAACAAGTATGATAGCTTGAATACGTTTGTTTTGTAATTTTAACATTATGTTGTCTTTGTTTTCTGACCTTCATTTTTGTCTTGCTTTATTGTTAAAGGCCGAGGGATACACACGTTTTGTTATTTTACAGTGAATACAGCTCAACATGTTGTTTTTTGTACATTTTATGCACTTAGCATTGGTTTGAGAGATACAATGATTATTTATTAGACAAACTGGATTAAAAATGTCACGTCATTATTATATAGTGCCCAATAAACCTAAACCTTTTCCTAACCTTAGCCTTAATCGTTTACCTGTTTCTAAACATTTTCCAACTCCTGCCCCTAACCATAACCAGTAAGATATTGTCCAGATTAAATATGACGGAAAAATAGCCCGGGAACCGTCGATGGCATCGTAGACACTTCGATCATATTAACTAACCTTATTGTGTTAGTTTGTCTGGCAAGTTAAATAACTTCTCACTATGTGTTACGCTGTGTCATTATTGTAATTCGATACACATACAGTATATTTTAATGTAAAATATACTGTATGTGTATTTTACATTAAACAGGGATACTGTCATCTAGAATAGCATTGTTCTGTTAGTTTAAAATGGTAGTCATCGTTGTAGTAGTTTCTGTTTGCTATTTTCACGAAGCTACATTTTATAATCAACTGTCTCATCGAAATAGTATATATATTTACATGCTGTATATTAACATTTACAATTACGGAATACATTCTGTGTGATACAAACAGCGCAAACTTACTTGCAAAGTTAGTTTTGCGTCCTCTTTCCCTTGGCTCCCCATGCTGCTGCTGCTGCTGATGATGTTTCCTTCATGTGCGCGCCCACGGAAATCGAGGGCGCGCTCTGCACGTGCCCGGCTGCACTGCCCGCAACACGTATTAACGTGAACCTGGCCCCCCATCATACTCAAAATTTTATAAAAAATATGTCAATCGTTTGTGCTACGTTTGTGCTGTTTTGTGCTGTAAAATTTTTGTTTGTGCTGTTATCGTTTATAGGTCAATCTGAGGTCACCCTCTGTAATATCCTTGTCATTGGCGGCACGGTAGCACAGCGGTTAGCGCTCGTGCTTCACAGCTAGAAGGTCCCAGGTTCGATTCCCACCTGGACGGGGCCTTTCTGTGTGTAAAACGCTGTTTTAGTGGTTTCCTCCTCTTCAGTGTTTTTTGCTGCACAAATCCTAATTTACCTTCAATGAAGGTAAGGTGACGAGCAACGAAGCGGTCCACTCGAAGGGGCAACTTTTCATGCTTGAAAAGCCCATGTTTTATATTCTTGAACTCCACTTCAACTGAGGCAGAACTGGCTGTGATGCCTGAACCAGGGAAGTAAGGAGTCAGTACTGCACTCCAGAGAGGTCAACTACTTGCTAGTCGTTTTATGTGGGGAATAATATCAGGGAGGAAGTGAATGTTATCACGATCACCTTTGCTTGTTGCGAAGGATTGGCTCTCTTCATAGATATCTTCTACCCACTGCTTCAAGTCGGTGTCAAGATCACTTGGATGCTCAAGATCAGGATGAGGACTACTTTCTTCATGTGGTATCTCAATGGTCTCTTCTGATATTTGGGCCTTTAGGTACGTTTTGAAGCCCTCTGAGGTGACTGGAAGTCCTTTATCATAGCCCTCTCCTTCACTGAGTGCCACCACCATGATGGCACGTAAGAGGTCTCTTGCATCCTCCAAAGATTGTGATTTTATTACCTTTGCAAGAGATCTTACAAAGAAATCCTTGACACGGTGGGCCTTCTTTCTGAGGCACTCCCACTGGCAGATAAGCTTGATGCAGTGTGCCACATCCACTCGGATGTAACAATGAGGGAGTTTCGCTGCCGGGTTGCCAATCATGACATTGAAAGATTCATTGAGGTATGTTTTCAAATCCGGGTGTGGTGTGAAAGACCTCACTAATGCACCAAGAATGGCCAGGGAAAAATCACATACCACCTCTTTTGGCACAGGTGCTCCAGCACGAATCCATTCTGTCAGCCAGTGTGAGATGGCATTCACATCATGGCTCTCTGACAACATTTGCACTACTGGGGCACTGCAGTTCATCTGGTCTCTCAATACTCCCTGATAGAGAAAAATATGACCAGATGTACTATTTGGACGTGCAAGTTTTCTCACTACAGATCCAGTTGCATCAACACAGATTGTTGAGTGAGACCTCTGTGACAAGGTTTTGCAAATGTGTATTTGTGTTTGGCTCCAGTAATGGCAAAAAAACGTATCTAGACCAATGTCTTTAATGCTGCCACAGTGTGGAGAACTGTGTTTTAAGAGTTGTAATGACAATAGAGGGTCTTTATGCGGCAACTCTTGTGAATTCCTCTCTTGTTTTGCTTTTCGTAGGGTCGCCAATTTGGGCAAATGGCTGGGCTCAGGGTCTCCAAAATCCATTAGCTTTGTTGCTTGCTGTGCCCTCAACACATGAGGTTCGGACTTTCCTTCACAAAGTACGCTAGCAACATCCTTGCGCGCTGCTCCAGACAGAGGACGCTTTGCACACCCTGTGTGGAGCGAGGAAAGGATGTTTTTAAGGAGACACTGGAAGACCATCGGGCTTTGAACTGGTGGCTCTTTCAGACATTGGGCCTGGAGCTGCCCTCCACATTCCTTGCAGTAGCCTTGAATGTCTATGTATTTACTTTTCGACATGGGATAAACCTTTGCCCTTTTAAATACAAAGGTACAGGTATGTTTCACCTCTTTCCATAATATTTCATTTATGACATGAGTCCAAGTGCCTGGTTTTAATATGTTGTATTTTCTGTTGGCATAGTTGACGCTCTCCGGCATGAACTCTACCCATTTCTCAAATGGCACCAACAGCTGAAAAGTCTGCTCTGATTGAAGTATGCCATCACTGTCACTATGCTGATCGGCTGGTGGCTCATCTTCACTATTTTCAGATGCACTGGTGTCACTCAGACCCAAAATGGTCCAGATGTTGTGCCTGTTTTGTTTTACAAAGGTATACAGTGCCTTGGCAGACATTCTCTCATCAAGTTGATGGCTGAGTTCTGTCCAGATTTGTTCAGCAGGTTTAGCAATTTCACCATTTATTAATATAGTCTCTTTTGATGTTGAGAGGATGGCAATAACAGCATGTGTGGCCACTCCTGGATTTTTTGGCATCTAGTAAAAACAAGTTAAATCACCTTATGTAAACTGGAGTAATGTTGTTTTTTATGCCATTTTATTGAAAGGTTCATCTTAATATGTTTCACACAATATACAGCTGAACTCTTCCAAAACCTGTTTCAAAAAATTGTAATATTGCTCTGGTGTGCATCTGACCTGCTCTAAAACTTGTACAAGTTCTTTAAATATTCTCTTATGTATTTGTGACCTATATTATGTTGCTCTGCGTTGTGTTGCTGTGCTCTGACACCCTCAGAGAGACCCAGACTGTAGTTGGGGGAGCAACGCTCCAAGCCCATTTCTGGTGACAGAATCAAAAGATTGGCGTTAGCCCACTAGCATGTGGGTTTGACCCAACGTGGTCTCGTCTCAATACACAGATATCAGAGAGCATGAACATAAAGAATATAACTATACCTGGTGACAGAATCAAAAGATTGGCGTTAGCCCACTAGCATGTGGGTTTGACCCAACGTGGTCTTCGGACATAAAACAAGAACAAAAACACGTAAGTGACAAATACAGACATGACTAATGATAAAACCATATAAACAACATAAAAGACAAGTTAAAAACTTATGATGTACAATTTAACAATATGATGGCTAACAATGCCTTAAACCCGCTCACCTCGTCTCAATACACAGATATCAGAGAGGGAGGAAAAGGAGGAGCCATCCTTATATACTCCCAGACCGGATGTTCTCAACGTTGGACCAACAAAATAAAATACACAAGACAACTAACGCCATTCAACCAGGTACATAAAACAAATATATAACCAAAAAGGTGGGACAATATATACACAGCCCCGAGTAACACTTACTCGGGGGCACTCCCACACCCTGCCACACCGTGGCGCTCAAAACCCATTACCAGGATTTTAACCCGTCTATAATAACACCATTACATATTGTCTTATGTATTATGTATAAAGTGTTTACTTTTTCAGTTTATTTCTGTGGATTTTGTCATTACTATAATTGAAGCAATGTATACAGTTATACGAAATGCATTCATTGTATTTTTGGACTTTAAAATGTTTTAATGAATTCTGTACAGTATTTCACATAGAATGCCTAGCAAAAAAAAAAAAGCTAGCAAAATTGTTGATGATCTTCAGAATATGCAAAGGTCCATAAGGGTACAATTAAAAGAGAAAACTACCTAAATAAGTATTTGAAGTTAAAATGCAGCTGCTTAATTAGTTCTTTGAGGGAAAATGTTGAAATTTTAGCGGGTACACTTAATGGTTAGCGCCTCCCAGTGGTATAGAAAAAATAAAGCATGCTGTGTTGTAGTGTAGTGTTAATTAAATAATGACAAATGCTTTGACTATATCAGTTCTTAACAAAAAAATGTATTTAATGTATGTAACTTTCAACGTAAACACATTGCATCACATAGCAATATAGGCTGGGCCGCGCCTGCAGATGACAGCACAAGCCAACATAAACGAAGCCAAAAGGATAGACACCATTCTCAGTCAGTTCTGCAACAGGGCCGAGATCGAAAAAAGGCAAATAGGTTAACCATTGTTTTTACCACGCTAGGGGGCGCTTTGAAGTGGCCAAAAGCGTGGCCAATGCTGTTTTGGCCTTTTCACACTGGCTAAATGAGTGGAGAAAATGCTGCTATCCGTTTCCAGAGTGGCAAAAACTGTCATCAATTTGCCTGGTTTTAAAGGAAGCTGATCACTGTTTACTGGCCAGTTTATAACTGGGATCGTATCTGGACCATTTTGAGAGCTTTTTAAAAGTAAAGGGACCATCATAAGTTATATAAATAGTATGGCTGTAAGGTGTTTTTTTACGTTGTTTTTGGTTAAGACTGCATACACAGAAAGAGTGGTAAACTCTTAGAAAGTGACTGACCACTCAGAAATCAATAGTTTAGGGGCGGCTATGGTCATCGGCCACTCTGAAATAGTCATTGGCCACTCTGAAAAGAGTGGTAAAAAGTGTCTGACCACTCTGAAATCAGGGCCGTAGCCAGGATTTAAAAAATAGTGAGGTCCGAATAATTCTTTAAACCGGGGGGTCTGGGGATCCTCCCCCTGGAAATTTTTTAAGATTCAGATGTAATTTCCTGTATTTTAAGTGATCAAAACCACTTTCATCTCATCCTTTAGCTGTTTTCAAAAATTGCTTTGTGTTGCTCTTTAGGAGACTCAGGAAGCCTGAGTGAATGTAGTGAGTGGTTGGTGGTGGCGGGAGGGGCCAATGGTGCAGGCTGGTTGCCTCGCTTCCATCAGTCTGCCCCAGGGCAGCATGGGGCTACAATAGTAGCTTTCCCCCCACCAAGTATGGAGTGAATGAATAATGCATGAAATTGTAAAGCGACTTTGAGCGTCTGAAAAAGCACTGTATAAGACTAATGCATTATTATTATTTTCCTGTATATTACAGCTTTACTGACTAACAACACTTCCCAGTTTTGGAACAGTTTGGTCAAACAACAAACCTTAGCAAAACTTAACCCAATTCTTTACTCTAAAGCTTCATCAACCCTCACCTCTCAAGCTCACTCACTCTCAGATTAAAAAAAATGCAACTTTAATATAAAGCTTTATTTAAACAGCTATTTCAAAACCAACACAATTCTTGTCTAGACCTGGACTGACTGACACTAGGACTAAATCAGAATCGGAATAGGTTTTATTGCCATTGTTATGAGCAGATTCACAACTTTTACTTGGACTATACCAGGACTACACAGGACTGGACTGAGTGAGGCTACAGGACTAAACCAGGACTATTAAGGACTGGACCTGGACTGAATGAGACTAGACAGGATTCATGTCAAAACCCAGTGTGTCAAACTTTGAAAGAAACTTTAGTGAGACGCCATGGATGCAGCTGC
The DNA here is from genome assembly GCA_007210695.1 of Neogobius melanostomus. Lineage (NCBI taxonomy): Eukaryota > Metazoa > Chordata > Actinopteri > Gobiiformes > Gobiidae > Neogobius > Neogobius melanostomus. Next base: position 168,526 of record VHKM01000722.1, read on the forward strand.
ACTCTCTCTCTCCCTGTCTTCTTTGTGATTCTCTCACTTTTTTGCTGAACCTGAACCTGAGGCAGGGCATCTGCATCTCTTTCCCCTGTGACCCCGAAGACTAACTTGCTTTACTTGATCCTCTTCATCTCTTTCTCTGTTTGAGTGAGGAGGAAATGTTAGGACCAGATAGACTGTGTCACAGAAATAGCCTAGGCCAGTGGTTCCTACACGTTTTGGAGATGTGTACCTCCTGAAGCTTTAGGGACGAGTCACATACCCTCTACTTTAACATGAATATCACAAAATAAAATATCGATTTAATATCTGTTTCATCCATTATTACAGTGAAGCAGGTTTTCCACATTTTTCCACACATTTTTGCTCGCCTGAGTGATAGGCTAAATAAAAATATGAAATGAAAATGTCATTTTTTAATTGTTTTGAAAACGAGACTGTTTGTGTGAACGGGTAAAGCTGAGTGTTTTGCTTTGTCCCAGTGACCAGCTCATTCTGAACATCAGACAGTGACACACTTGTTTGGACTCTGCGCTCTGGCCCCGCCCCCTCGTACTGTCAAACCACTGGTATCTACAAATGTGAATGCGCTGGTTTAAGCTCTCATTAAAGTGAAGATCATTTATACGCAGGACATTACAATCTTTGCATGTGCCAGATACAAAGCCACGGGTTTAGAGGCAGAGGAGGGGACACAGACACTTCTCTCGCTCCTCGGAGCAGAATGAGAGGAAAACTCCTCTTGTAATTTGAAGTTTCTGATCAGTCTGACGGTGCACTGGCTCCTCTCTCTTTATGACAGATAGTAAAGAAATTGCAACTCGATCAAATTTTGGCGCGGTTCATGCTAAAGGCGCCGCTGTTGCTGCAGGGCTGACGCACAGCCTCAGCTGCACTCGCGGCCTCGCGGAGTTTTACGCACTCGGGTCCAAAGCGGCTCTAGAGGTTTGGTTTTAGAGTGGACTCAATTAGGTCCAGAACAAGCTCATCCACATCTGAATTAGAGGCTCTTCCGCCTGTATAAGCGCGTGTTCACAACATTCATTTGTGCAGTAAAGGATTCAATATGTCTTAAAAAAAAAAAAAAAAAAAAGCTAAAATTTTACCGAGGTCCGGACCTCGGTGACCTCAATGGTAGCTACGGCCATGTCTGAAATCAATACTTAACATGTTTAGGGGCGGCCACTCTGAAATAGTCATCGGCCACTCTGAAAAGAGTGGTAAAAAGTTACTGAACACTCGCAAATTAATACTAAATATGTAAAGGAGCAGCTAAAGATCATTGGCCACTCCTACACTTTGATCCACTATAGAAACACACCGGCCAAGTTTTCTGCTCGATCATGAAGTTAGGATTAGAATAAGGAACATACAAACCGTTAGAACCAGGCTTATTAAAAGTTATAGTGACCTTTCTAAACCTACTCAAAACAAGACATTTGAACAAATTACCTCTTGTTTGGATGCTAATTGCGCACTGAAATGTTAATGTTGATCAATATCAAATATTAGCCAGCACAGACAGTATGAAACAGTAACTTATTTATTAAACAAAACAGATTCACATTAAAGAAATTCAATCCATCAATGGTTTTGTATAGCCCAATATCAGGAGTTGCTTCACCGGGCTGCACTAAACATTAAGGCAATAAAACATAACAGTAAATAAGACAATGTAAAATCCAGGCAAACATAAACATAATGTCCAATTAAATGTCAGCAGCAGGTGATGAGGAGCGGTGCGGGTGTCCCCTGTCCTTAGACTCTCCAGCACGGCGAGGAAAAACTCAAAAACCCAGGGGGAGAAAAGAGAAACCTTGGGGAGAACCACAGAAGGAGAGATCCACTCCCATGGACGGACAGGCTATAGAGACCCAGGGCCGATGGAGTCCCTTCAGCAGACGGGCCAAGACTGCAGACCGTCCAGTCCTTGTTGTCAATCCAGTAGGCAGGGTTCCTCCGTTCAATCTAGACAGACACTCCCGAGGGGGAGTGGGACAGGAGACACCATGTGAATAGTAATGAACAGACTACAGATAAGATAAGTATTGTATCATAATAAGACAAAGTTTGCAGTAAGAAGAAGAAGAGGATAGCGCTCAGTGTACCGTACTTCCCACAGCAGTGAAAGAACGCCATTATACAGGCCTGGTTTATATACGCTTAAATAGAGAGGTCTTGGTTAAACAGAACTTCAATGTTTTTTACTGTCGAGCTTGTTGATATGCTAACAATAACCAGGGAGATGATTTGCTCAGATAAATACTCACTCAGTCTTTGAGGGCCTAGTATAATAACCTCGGAAAAATCTTTCCATATCCATCCACTCATTCACACATCCTGGGCGTCATCCAGATCAGGCAGTGCGCAAGAATGAGAACAATAACCAGGGTGAGGTGGCTCATCATAAATGCCCAGCAGCTCACCTCTCTTTCCATGGCCAATACACCCTTGAAGAAATAAATGATGTAATTAGGATGATATAAGCAATCCTAACTAAAACATGACCAAATATATTTAAAACATGAATAATATGTTCATACCTCCTGAAAATGCCTTATACAGTTGGCCACATGCATTGCATGTACGAATTGTGTACATTTTCTTGAGCTCCTTCTGATACTCGGTGCTAAATGATTTTAAATTGACCACACCTTCATGAAACAGAAATATACACTTTTTATTTGTTCTTACTTTAATAAGAGTCGACAATTATTTATCTGATATTTTTGCATACTTACTGTCCAGCCATTCATAATGGACTTTTTTAAGAAAATCTTCATTCAACACAATTGCAGTGAATCTTTTGCAGACCACTGCAAGGTTAACGATAGCCTTGTCTCCTTCGCACAAAACTACTTTTGAGAGAATCCTCTCCAAAACACAGTCTGGAAGCTGCAGATAAATTACATAAATCAAGTCAATTACCGGCTTTACAAAATAATTGTATTACTTACGTCCTCCAAGGTCCGAGTGGATAGCTGCCCAACTTCATGCCTGCAGGTAAATTTAAAAATTGTGCATGACAAACAAATAATTAGCTATGTCTTAGAGATGATCAATTTCAGATCCAAACTTACCAGTAGGTGTCGCACAGAGATACTAATTTTAAGCAAATCTTCTGCTTCATGGCGATAAATATCCAGTTTGTTTCTCAACCACTGGATTGTCACCTATAATGAATTGTGCAATTTAGTCCTTTAATTACTGTTTTTTTTTATGATTTCTCTTATTTATTTATCACTATTTTACTTTTCTTCACAAATGTAAGCAAATCAACAAAATTGTTAATAATGACATATACAAAACATTATCTCAATCTGTAACCTACCTCTGGCAAAATCACCTCTCTCACGTATTTCCGGGACTCTTTGCCAGACAGTGTCTGCAGCCTTTTTATTAGCTGTTCAGTCTGGGGAAAGGGCAATACCATACAGTTACATTTTGAACTACTCAAAATGAGTATGTTAATTAAAGTCGGGGGACCAATTTTACCTTTGTGTCATCAAACACAGTTATGTGTTCAGCGTACTTCCTTTTGAGGAGGTCAGCATAATGTGTTTTTTGAAAAAGGAACATTCTTCCAGACATAATGCTGCCAGACTTAAGATCATTTTCCAGGGACTGTGGAATATGACAAAGTTAATGTAGCCTACTTTGGTCCCTAAAAAAAGCTACAGTATGTTGCTATAAGTAATACCAGGATTTGTTGATCAGACATAAAAGTCTCAATTTCAGCGGACTCCACAATGTCTATTGCCCTGCCAATGATAGATAATATGAATTAGCCATGGCCGATACAGTGTTGGTTTAGAGAATGATTATAAAGTAGTAGGTTAGACTAGCGTGTGTGTATTTAGAGCAGGGTTAACTTTTTCAGAACAAGGATCATGTTACAGTAAATAATCATTTGACAAACAGAGATAGACTATAGCAGGGTGACCCTTAGAAGTGATGTATGATTATCAACCATTGTTGTAAGAACTAAATAAAATAAAAGCAATATACTTACAAAGATGAATCAGGGATTTTATGGCAACCACAGAAAAACATTTTCTTGTCCAGTTCCCCTGTATACCGGCACATGCAAAGTGTATCCATCTTTGACAAGTGTTGCACTTGAGCCATTTAAAATTTTTGGCTTGGGGATGAAGCGTTCTTTAAAGAGATTTGCAAAAATTACAAGTATGTGTTCCATCTTTACACACACACAAAATACAGTAATAGTCATTGATCAATGCATTAAAATATACTTCACCTCAGTGTCCCTTTCTCTCGCTGAAAAACGCAAACTCCCAGTTCCCAGGATAAACAATGGGAATTTGAGTCTTTCTGCCTCTTTTCTTGGACAAGTATTTTTCTTCGGCCTCAGTAATTTCTTCCATTCTTTTATCCGTCAATGGGAAATCCTACATGCAAGAGAAATAGTTCATGAAATCCACATAACTAGTCAAAGATTAGAAAAATAGGGTACCCAAAAATAATGCATATTAAAGAAAACTACCTCAACAGAAAGGCCTTCGATCATTTCAGTACCATGGTATATTCTTAGCTCCCGGCACTGAGAGCGTGTTAGCGTTAGTGTTGAGACATTCAGATTTTGAACTTCATTCTCTACAGCCTGGCATCACATTAGAGGAACAAATTTAGACCCTTTTGTAAAGATAATCCAATGTTTTTACACAAAGGAGTAGTACATACTGAGCACACAAAGATCCCGCAGTTAACACCATCTCTCTGCCTCCACTGTTGAGGGACAGTCGTACGCCATCCAGTCAGACCGCCCTGGTTTCTGAAAACATTCCTGAGCAAACAGTTGTGATTTTTGTTAAAAGCATGTAGGTGATGATGTCATGGCACCTTTGCTAGTAACCGACCTGAGAAGAGCCATGTCTCCATCACTAATTTTTGTGTAGATGTTTAACGAGTCATAGATGCGTATTTCATGTTTTGTAAAATCGAGAACCTATCAATACATTAGAAACATGATTATCATTATTATTATTATAATAAAAAGGATCACTGTTATAGAAAATATAATCATACAATATATGAATGGATGATAACAAATACCCATAGAATAAAATGATTGCCAGTTTCTGTGGTTTCGTGCCCAACTATTCTGGGCAGGAAGACTCTATCTGCTGTCTAAAAGAAAGAAAAAATAAATTGTAGAAATTAAACAGTAAAGTAATTATGAGATGACTCACCTTCAGTTGTTTCAAAGTTTGATCATTTACATGGTTTGATCTCAACCAGTCTCGGGACCAAAGGATGAAGTCATAGTGCCCTAAACTCACAGACTTGGAAGAGAAAATAATGCAGTCATTATTATGAACTATACCATTCATTTAAACATACATATTGCGGTGCATTATTGAAAGAAGAGACATGTAACTGGCTTATTATACCTTGTTGCATTGTTGGACTATCTGAGCCACTCTAAAGTTCACTGCCTGCCAAGCCATGAAATAACGCTTCATTTTAAACACATGATGAGATAGGATGTTAACCACATTATGTAGAACTTACGTCATCTGTCAGCCAAGGCATTGCGGACGAGGCACTGTCCAGCAGTTTTAAGGGGCAAACACTTTTCATATCTCGGATGTTAATTGGAAAGCGCCTCCCTATTTTTGCAATGGTGACATACTGATTGCGGCTCTCATATAATAATTCTCTCAAAAGTGCCTTTAAACAGTAAAACATGGTTTCCATATAAAATATGTGATGTACATGTGCAAATGCCAGCAATGACTATTTACGGGACAAACCTTGTCCTCCTCACTTGCGCTGTAATTCCCAACTTGAAAAGTCACTGTGCCAGTGGTTACAGATGCCTCCAAAGCCACTGCACTTGAGCCGACTATGTCCTGGGTCACAGCTTTAAAGAAACAAAACAAAAAGGAAATAGACTTACTTATTATTCTATGCACCACTGGTAACTCAGTGCTGAAAATATTGTAAACATACCAGATGATGCAAATGTTGAAACTCCGGCTGATGTGAATGTTGCAATGCCATGCGGTCCAATGACAAGTGGGAGAGAACACTGTTTTTCAACAGTTTTGATGAAGTTATTGTTTATTGTTAGGTTGTGTAGCTCCACCATGACCCGCATTGTTTGTTTAAAATGAACCTCATTCATTTGAGTGAGGGAGTATCTGATGGCTGCTAACTCTCTGTTAAATTGTTCCGCAACAGAAGAGTTCACATTGGCTCTGAGTTAAGGACACAGATTCAGACTTCTCATTTTCTCCTCTGGTCTTTTCTGTTTTTTTTTATGAAAGCGGTCGTAGAGGGCATATCTTTCTGTAGTTTTTGTGATCGGCTGAGGCTTGTTCCATCTATTGGCATCCTTTGAGAGAGGCTGCAATGTGGAAAAGCTCAAATTTTTCACCCAAGGCATTTTGATTGTAAGTTCTTTATTCACTGCTTTCCAGATGTTGTCTTCAGAAGGGGAGGCTAGTCTCCCATCGTTCGGCTGAAAAAACATCTGTTTTGTTCGGTTGTTCATATGTCTGGCAACCTGACCAGATACATCAGAAATAAAACAAGTAGGGAATGTCTTAAAACTTAAGAGACCATCGACATGATCTCTTGCTGATTCTGTCCAGAAGAGAGGGTTGATGTAATATACAACTCCATGATGACAGGAGAAATGCAATATACCACCTTAAAAGAAGGTCATACTTATTAACTGAAAACATAATCATTGTACAATCGTTAGCTGTATTCTCACCTCCAGTTTTTTGTATTTTTACAAAGAGTTTTGGGTAAATCTCTTTGAAATTTACCAACTCTTCAAGACGATTTATTAGGTCTGTTATGGATCCTTCCCCACTGACACCGAGTGCAAGACAGGCCTCTTGCAAATCTTTTCTTTGAGGCTGTAAAGATAGCAATTATTAATAATTACACATTTTATGCAATGTGTCTTAATATTACAATGGAAAAAAATAACATTTACACTTTTTGAGTCAAGTAGACCAAATATGTAGTCCTCATCGATTTTGTTTTGTGACTGTCCTGCAGTGGCTTTTCTTTTTTAATTCCTTTTTGGCCTCAGTTTTTGGCAGGACGTCGGCAACCCTGACATCTTTCCCCATCCATGGTGCCAGTGTGGAATAGTTTCCTTTATTTTTATAAGGATTTTGAATGGATGAGCCTGAGGACATATAAGTGTAGTATAAATGTGTAATTTTGTTTTAGTTGAAGTTATCTTGTTAACCAAGAAATACTATACTATAATAAATAAAAAATGGAAATACAGATTAACTACCTGTTAGGAACCCTTCTGCCACAAGTTCTTTGTCTAGGTTTGTCCAGGCTTTGACAATGTCAACACTCGCTCTCAGATATATTGCTGAGATCAGGTCTTTTGAATGTTCCAACTACAGAATATCATTAACTGTTAGTAAACTTGTATCTAAATTGTCAACATTTAACTTACTACACTTACTGGGTATTTCAAATGCCACTTTCCAGTTAGCATCTGCTATCAAAATTGGTGGATCATTTCCGCACTGGTTGCAAGTAAAATCAATCGACGAGGGACATAAAATGGTGGAAGGCCTTTCTGACTGTTTGATGATGAAAGTGGTTGTTATTGAAATGTGTAATTGTTGAAAGCATTCGTCCAGGAGCCGTTTTGTTCTGCAAAACATAATAAAACATTTACATATAAACCAATGTGTGTGTGTGTGTGTGTGTGTGTGTGTGTGTGTGTGTGTGTGTGTGTGTGCGTGTGTGTGTGTGTGTGTGTGTGTGTGTGTGTGTGTGTGTGTGTGTGTGTGTGTGTGTGTGTGTGTTACTTACAGCTACTGCTGAAAGTAACCACTGACACAGAGGGAATGTGAGTAAGACACGATCGTTGAAGTTGTGGAAACCGGATTTGTAGTCTTGGAATCGTACATGGTGATTGCACACAGGACATGTTTTCATGGCAACAGAAATACCTGCTCAAAAAGCCAGGACAAAACAGAATTAAACAATGCTCTGTTACAACTGCATGTACTGTACATTTAGATGTAACTGAAAAACTATTATTCACACTTTATAAATAGCATTAATGCATACCTTTTTTTACATATGCATATCCATAAACTGTAGCCTGGTTTGTTATTATTTCTGAATTCAGTAAATTGGGTGGAGTGGGCCCTGGGCAATAAGGGCACACTATCTCTTTAGGAATGAAACATGGTGGTGGTTCTCGTTCTTGACTTTTTAAATCCACAGGAATGTCTTGTGGTGGTGGGATCCTTTTTTCGGCAAACAAATACTCAGTCATTATCTGTGCTTTTTATGGTTATCTGTGTACACTGTGGCGTCAGTTTCCAACATGTGTATTTCCATATCCAAGTCATCAATGGCATTCTCTTCAACACTGGAATTGCCCTGCAGAAGTTGAGGTGCTTCTTGAAAAACCCACCACATAGCCATCATGCGGTGGATGCAGCGATGGGTCTGCCTGTTGCTTTTGCAAGGGCAGTGCCAGCGGCCCGATTCAGTGTCAAATGTGACAATAGCGCGCTGAAATTTGCACCAATTATCCACTGTGTCTGTATAAACTGAAAAGTATCTCCATCTCTTTGAGTAACCCTTATCTCCAAATAAAAAGGATATACTGGGTCGACTTGTTTTTTAAAGCAGCTTCAAAATGTTCCTCACATTTTCTGCACCAATCCTTTGATATGACAGATTTGTTGATCATGTCAGTTAGCGTGTCCAATAGAAGGGCTGCTGGCGGCGAATATGGGACTGCATCTTTGATTTTTTCTTGCTCCAACCATCTGACTCATAGTCTGAATGCCCCACTCCTGGTCCTAATGCCCCACTTCCTAGTCTGAATGCTCCACTCCAAATCTATTCAAATGCTAAACAAGGTAGCCTGTCTGAGCCAGTTCTGGCTTGTGGCACAGCAGGCTGACTGGCGACCCGACTGTTCTTATCTGGCCCAGTAATGAGCCATACGCAGGTGCTCACAGGTGTATGACAAATGAAATTACTTTTTTATTCCACAGCCCATTACTGCCCCAGGTGTTCACAACCAAAATCTGAAGGAAATAAGCCAAAATAATAAAGACTAGACATGTAAAGCAAGCAATTAACTAAATGAATAACTAGCAAAAGAATAAATTGCTATTGAGAAAACTAATATAGCTCCATCACAAGGTTATGTCCAATTTTGCTGTAGAAGAAGGGCAATATTTGTCTTGTTGAACAGTGTGTTTGTTTTGAATTCATTTTCTTTAAAAAAAAAAAAAAAAAAGATTTATGTTTTCAGACACTGTGAGGGAGCGCTTCCCAGGAACATCAGTCCCAGACAAAATGTATTTCAGTAGAAATAAAGTTAACCTTATACCAAATTGTGTTTCTATTCTTCTATTAGTCTGCTTCCTAATATGTATTCACATTATTACAATTTAAGGTGTTTAAAACGTGTATTACTATTAACATTTTTGCATATTTTTATTACACCTTAAGTAGGGGAGAAGCATACTGCTAATACGCTTTTATTATACAGGTGCTCGTCATATAGTTAGAATATCATGAAACGTTTATTTATTTCTGTAATTCAACTTAAAACTTAACCATTCACACAATAATGGGTGGGCCTGCCATTCAGACTACTCAGCCGGGGCATTCAGACCAATGTTGGGCATTCTGACTGGGGCATTCCGACTAACACCCAACCATCTTATATTTTTAGCATTAAAAATGGTAAAATAATATAGCGATAGGTTTACCCCCTTAATCTACATTTACGCAATTTTAAAAAGACAACAAAAAGGCCCATTATAAAATACCACAGCTATGGCATTGTCAGTATTCCATACAATACCCAATCTATAACTTTGAATATGATTTTTGTCCCTTTGAACAACTAACGGAATAATAAAACTCATTCTCACCTGCCATTTCTTTTCCTCTCAACGATATGCTGTACGCCGATATGCTGTACGCCGATATGCTGTACGCCGATATGCTGTACGCCCCCCCCCCACCCTTCCCCCAACTGGACAACTGACGACAGTAACTCCAGGATGGTGTAATTGGAAGACTATTACACATTTTTAAAAACTGGGAAATAAATGAATACAAATAACAACCACATTAAATGTATTATAAAAGCAAATTTTATACTAATCCTCATCGTATTAATAATAACTCTGTTTATAGATAAAATATAAAATGGAGAAAAAACATCAATCAATCAAGATATAAGCATATTTTATTAGCATATGTGATTATCAATAATACATAACTCTCGGCCTTAAAAAAGCTGCCCTCGGATTCTTATTTTGCTAAAAGGCCAATTGGCGTAATGACGCACGCCAGTGCTGTAGGCAAGCCATTGTGGATAGGTGTCAGAATCGCTCTCGCAAGCTCATTCATTCCTCAACAGGGCCGGCGTACAACTTATTGAGCTAAAATAACTAATGTGTATTTTCGCCGCGGTACCTATTTATCTAATTGCCGAGCTTTCATGTTCGCAGAATTGGAAGTGACAGCTAGGCGCCGATTTATGTTTCCTCCAGTGAGCTCGAAAATACATAAATAAATAAAACAGTAGAACCGGAGTTGATCTGATGATCTCACACTCATCGCAGTAAAGGACGTAATAATTTGTTGCAGCATACAACGTTAGATCAGCAGCAGAATCATTACAAAGTGAGAAACAGGCTATAATTTACTCAAATTTGTTGTCAGGGTCCATCCACAAAATAGTCACTTCACCCATAGTGCTCTTTAAAGAGGACAAATACAATCTAAGTCACACATTTACCGGTAAATTCGTGATTAACCACTGTAAAACATGGCTAAACGCAGTTTTTGCCACTCCGAACGAGGATAACGGACTTTTGGCCACTCCTTTAGCCAGTGAAATGTGGCCAAAATCCCGTTGGGATTTCAAGGCGCCCCCTGGCGTGGTAAAAAGAATGGTTAACCTATTTGCCTTTTTCGATCTCGGCGTCTCTCCAGTTCTGTGCATGTTCGAAAGAGTATGATGACGTCATCGTCCAAAAATGCAATTATTAATATCTTAAAAACGATAACAGCACAAACGTAAATTTTTACAGCACAAACCAGCACAAACGTAGCACAAACGAATGACACTATTTTCGTCCATTTTGGAGCATTTTTTTTAGCAAAATGAGGGGCTGGGTGACCTCAGATTGACCTATAAAAGAATCCTCAATATCTCAAAAACGATAACAGCACAAACAAAAATTTTACAGCACAAAACAGCACAAACGTAGCACAAACGATTGACATATTTTTTATTAAATGTTGAGTATGATGGGGGCCAGGTTCACGTTAATGCAACACGTGCCTGTTCTGCCCAATCAGCGCGGCGGAAAGCTAGAGCGTGGCTAGAGTGGAGCTCGGCTAAGTCCTTAAAAATGTATTTTTTAGGCGATACGCAAATTTTAAAGGAAAAAAAGTACATGATGTTAATATAGATGACAATCGACACTAAATCCGACCTTTGTTAAAGTTGTAGGCGGCCTGTCAGCCGAACACGGACAGTTTTTTCTCGCACGGCTGTCTATGGCAAAAATCCTTTCTGGGCCCGAGGGGAATTTGCTGCTGTAGTACCATCTAGTGGCCGTCCGCCGGCCGGCGCGCGGGGAAGGGGGAGTGTCCTATCCAGTTAATTATAATACATCCATGGGTTAACATCATAAAACGTTTTCCTTCCTGAAATAAAATATGGCAGCTTATTTTGTACCATACAGCACCTCATGTTCAGGGGGAAATACATTGAAAGAATGAATTTAAACTTCTTCTTTTTTACTTTTACATCAACTTGTTACATAAAAAAGTAATTTATGTCTAAAGGCTGTGGAAAGTTTTAGTAATAAAAGGTCAGAAAATACAATAAAAAAAGAATTTAAATGTTTCCCGGTGTTTGAGAAAATAAACGCCACCTGGACCAATCGGAATCGTCAGCATACTTCCGTGTTGTCAGACCTGTCAGGCTGTGATTGGCCGAGTCTGCCCGCTGTCGCGCTGTGATTGGCTGGAGGCGGCTCGGTGGCGCGGATCGTGTTCCGTGTTGTTCCGGAATGAGCTCAGATGCGGAGGAGGAATAGAGCAAAGATGCTGCGGCTCGTACCCGGCTCCGGGCCGCTCCTGGGCCGACTGCTGCTGCTCCTCACCTGCTCCTGGGTCTGGGCCTGGACTGGGGCTGAAGCTCGGGACTCGGACTCGAGCTTGGTGACCTGCGGATCTTTAGTGAAACTGCTCAACACGAGGCACAATGTCCGGCTGCACTCGCACGACGTCAAGTACGGATCAGGTAAGCAAGGATATGCATCTTTTTTATCCTTAAATATCAATCTATTTCCTCATATTCACTTATTAAACATCAAATTACAGCTTATTCTGTCCGTAAACCACATGTAACACGGGAGTTAATTCATTTCCTTTTGCCTTCTTCTGCTTTAGCTGTTATTGTTTCAAGTATTAAACGCTGTGCCTAAATTAGAACCAGGTTTCCTCTTAGTAAAACTTATTGACCTGTTTAAATAGTAGGTGAAGAATGTTTAAATTGAAGCTTGGTTTGAGCCATTATCAGCTCTGCACATTTTACACCTGTCACAGGAAGATGTGGGTCACAATATCCGCGAAACGATAAGCCTTTCCTTTACGCTCTCAGTTCAACAAATTCCTTTATCAGCTTACGTTCATGTTTTATTTACCAAGTTTACTGTTTCGTTCTGTCCCTTTTTAAAATCCTAATTATCGTTCAGATTTGTCAACCTCTTGCATTTTCTCCAGTTTGGCTTTACCCAAATCTAAAAGATTCTCGACTGTAGAGCAGCAGTGTAATGCCTCATTTGAAAGCTAAGACCGGACAAAAGTGATAACATTTTTCTCGATTTTTGTTGTTTAGCCAGCACGTTTTTTCCCCCTGCTCTTTTGTTGCTCTTTTGTTGTGTTTTCGCCACGTTATTGTCACCTCTTTGTCGAATTTTGTGACTTTTTTGTTGCTTTTTCATTGCTTTTTTCGTTGCTTTATTGTCATGTTTTTGACACTTTTTTTGCTGCCTTTTTGTGTGTGAAGCTTTTAGATTTGAATAAACCTAAACTGTGCTTGGTTCAGGTAAGAGGTTAAGTCACAGCCTGTAGGCTAGGCCTTAGCTTTCATTTGAAAGCTAAGACCTACAAAACTCATCTATATGGAGCTTTTTCCTTGCACTCTCGCTGTGTTGTAGTCTTTTTTTTTCAATTCTTTCAGCGCTTTTTGTCACAATGATTGAGACGAGTCGTGAAGCAACTGGTCAAAATCGCACTGAATGATAGTTGGAAGCCGGCAAAGTCCGCAGAAATATACACGAGAGGCCGATGGGCCGATATTTGGAGATTTTACAATATCGGCTATCGGCTGATCTGGTGCTGACATTTATTTTTTTAGGACTGAAAATGATAGAGACCTCCGTTTTTTGCTTTGGAAAGAGCAAAGTCAGGGCTTTAAAACGAGTCCACCCACAACTCCCTCGGCCTCAGGGGAACAGAGAAACATCGCAATGAAAACTGGTTAGCTTCAAGTTCGTTAAACACAAGTTTCATTAACCCTCCGTCAATATGGGCATGCTGCAGGTCATTTTGAAGTGCAGAATCAGAAGAACTCAATCATTGAGTTAGTTTTAACCTCCGCTATTGTTCCGCGGCTAGTAACAATATGCTAATGCTAATGACAACTAACCAAAGCAGGGACAGAAACTATGATTTGGATCACCTAAAGTATTAAAATTAAATCGGCCAGTGCTGCAGCGGCCAAGTATTTGTTTTTACAGGATTGTAGACCATACATTTGGAAAAATCGTCAAAAAATATCAGCCGAGCATATCGGCATCGGCTAATTAACTTCCCAAAATATCGGTATCGGCATCAGCCTTAGAAAAACCCATATCGGTTGGCCTCTAATATACACACACATGGGAAGTTTTTTTCCCAGCGATATTTCAATAGCTTATTCCTGCCTGATGTATTGAGATTTGAACCCAAAAAACAAGGAGTCATTTTTATTTGTACAGATTTTTCACTAATAACTACCTAATTCAAAAGCAAATGATGGAAAACATGCAATACATTGTTTTCTCATACAGTGGGATGAAAATGTATGTGAACGCTTTGGAATTTCTCAATCTCTGCCTAAATTGGTCACAAAATGTGGTCTGATCTTCATCAAAATCATAAGAATGAATAAACAGTGTCTGCTTAAACTAATACCACCCAAACATTTACATGTTATCATATTTTTATTGGCCGTAACATGTAAACATTCACTGGACAGGGAGGAAAAAGTAAGTGAACCCAGGAATCTCGCTGAACTGCAGCAGTTTTGTAAAGAGGAATGGTCCAAGATTCATCCTGATCATTTGAGCGTCTAATCTGCAACTACAGGAAAGCAGTTATTGCTGCAAAAGAAGGATCAGCCAGATATTTAATAGAGGGGTTCACTTATTTATTCTGTGCAATAAAAATATGATCAAATGTAAATGTTTGGGTGGTATTAGTTTAAGCAGACACTGTTTATTCATTCTTATGATTTTGATGAAGATCAGACCACATTTTATGACCAATTTAGGCAGAAATGTGAGAAATTCCAAAGCGTTCACGTACATTTTCATCCCACTGTATATATGTCAATAGTCTACTGCAAAAGTTTATATTGATATCACTACATGATTTCCCCTGTTTCACCTTCAAACTTCTAAAAAAACGGAGCTTGTTTCCTTGTGAGCCTGTTGCTGATTGTGTATCTGTGTCCAGGCAGCGGGCAGCAGTCTGTGACCGGAGTGGACGCGGCGGACGATGCCAACAGCTACTGGCAGATCCGAGGGCAGCCGGGCCGCCCGTGTGCTCGCGGCGTGCCCATCAAGTGTGGGCAGCAGATCCGCATCACGCACATGAAGACCGGCCGCAACCTGCACTCGCACCGCTTCAGCTCCCCCCTGTCCAACCACCAGGTAATAAACCCTCCCCCCTGTCCAACCACCAGGTAATAAACCCTCCCCCCTGTCCACCACCAGGTAATAAACCCTCCCCTGTCCAACCACCAGGTAATAACCTCCCCCTGTCCACCACCAGGTAATAAACCTCCCCCTGTCCGACCACCAGGTAATAAACCCTCCCCCTGTCCAACCACCAGGTAATAAACCCTCCCCCCTGTCCAACCACCAGGTAATAAACCCTCCCCCTGTCCAACCACCAGGTAATAAACCCTCCCCCTGTCCAACCACCAGGTAATAAACCTCCCCCTGTCCAACCACCAGTAATAAACCCTCCCCTGTCCACCACCAGGTAATAACCCCCCCCTGTCCAACCACCAGGTAATAAACCCTCCCCCCTGTCCAACCACCAGGTAATAACCCTCCCCCCTGTCCAACCACCAGGTAATAAACCCTCCCCCTGTCCAACCACCAGGTAATAAACCCTCCCCCTGTCCAACCACCAGTAACCCTCCCCCGTCCACCACCAGGTAAAAACCCTCCCCCTGTCCAACCACCAGGTAATAAACCCTCCCCTGTCCAACCACCAGGTAATAAACCCTCCCCCTGTCCGACCACCAGTAATAAACCCTCCCCCTGTCCAACCACAGGTAATAAACCCTCCCCCCTGTCCGACCACCAGGTAATAAACCCTCCCCCTGTCCGACCACCAGGTAATAAACCTCCCCTGTCCGACCACCAGGTAATAAACCCTCCCCCCTGTCCACCACCAGGTAATAAACCCTCCCCCTGTCCAACCACCAGGTAATAAACCCTCCCCCCTGTCCACCACCAGTAAAACCCCCCCCTGTCCAACCACCAGGTAATAAACCCTCCCCCCTGTCCAACCACCAGGTAATAAACCCTCCCCCTGTCCAACCACCAGGTAATAAACCCTCCCCCTGTCCAACCACCAGGTAATAAACCCTCCCCCTGTCCACACCAGTAAAAACCCCCGTCCAACCACCAGGTAATAAACCCTCCCCCTGTCCAACCACCAGGTAATAACCCTCCCCCCTGTCCAACCACCAGGTAATAAACCCTCCCCCCGTCCCCACCAGTAATAAACCCTCCCCTGTCCGACCACCAGGTAATAAACCCTCCCCCCCTGTCCGACCACCAGGTAATAAACCCTCCCCCCTGTCCGACCACCAGGTAATAAACCCTCCCCCCTGTCCGACCACCGGGTAATAAACCCTCCCCCTGTCCAACCACCAGGTAATAAACCCTCCCCCCCTGTCCGACCACCGGTAATAAACCCTCCCCCCTGTCCAACCACCAGGTAATAAACCCTCCCCCTGTCCGACCACCAGGTAATAAACCCTCCCCCTGTCCAACCACCAGGTAATAAACCCTCCCCCTGTCCAACCACCAGGTAATAAACCCTCCCCCCTGTCCAACCACCAGGTAATAAACCCTCCCCCCTGTCCGACCACCAGGTAATAAACCCTCCCCCTGTCCACCACCAGGTAATAAACCCTCCCCCTGTCCGACCACCAGGTAATAAACCCTCCCCCTGTCCAACACCAGGTAATAACCCTCCCCCTGTCCAACCACCAGGTAATAAACCCTCCCCCCTGTCCGACCACCGGTAATCCCTCGCCCTGTCCAACCACCAGGTAATAAACCCTCCCCCCTGTCCAACCACCAGGTAATAAACCCTCCCCCCTGTCCAACCACCAGGTAATAAACCCTCCCCCTGTCCGACCACCAGGTAATAAACCTCCCCCCTGTCCAACCACCAGGTAATAAACCCTCCCCCTGTCCAACCACCAGGTAATAACTAGAGGTCGATATATTGGGCCGATATTGGGGATTTTACAATATCGACTATCAGTCGATCTAGTGCTGAAAGAAGCCGATATGGGACTGAAAGTGATAAGACCAGTTTTTTGCACTGGAAAGAGGTCAGGGCTTTAAAACAAGCCTCACGTCCATTATCCACCCGTGGGGTTCATTCAAAACAAGTCCTCCCAGGTTACTTTAGTTTGAGTTTTTGCAGAGTCCACCAAAATATCTTTAGATTTTGGTCCCAGTTCCGTCTCATTCACTCTAGTCTTATTTTCGTCACGTGGCTAGAATGATGATGGAAAGTGTTTCTCTCAGCTGGAGGTTGGGCGGATCTGTCTTTTTGTATTTTCTGCAGAAACAAAAGTTGTAAGTCAATCCTGGTGATCAGGTTTCGTCGTTTTGTCTTTGCACTGGCCTGCTCTGTGCGTGTGTGTGCACATGTGGGTGTGTGTGTGCACATGTGGGTGTGTGTGTCGGAGCTGGGCGTGGCCTCTTCATTGTGATGAAATAGTTTCAGAACAGCCGTGAGGAGGAAGGGCTGGACTCAAACCGCTTCTGTAACCAGTTTATTCTTCAGCGTGAAGCCCTTGAACACATCATGTCTTCACTCACTGGAACAGAAGAGCAGAAGATGACCCTCATTATTGGGTTTAGTTACTTACTGTAAAATGTGTCAGTCATGGCTTAGTTCAAAAGGGGAGAAAGAGTATGCGTAAAGGAGGGAATAGTCGAGAGGCTTTTTAAAATAAATAACACGTGATCATCTTTTTAAAATGCCTTCTGTGTGATTTTATATTTCACAGACCAGTCTGAAATAAAGTTGAACTGAATAAAAATCAAAGAAGCCAGTCCAGTTGAGGATATTTAAATTAGTGATGGGATTTACAGCTCTTTACTGCGAGCCGGTTCATTTCAAAGAGCCATTCAAAAGACTGGCTCTTTTTAAGAGAGCCAGAAAATCCATGGATGTCTAAGGGGTTGTTCAATGCATGCAAGAAAAATAATTCACTTTACAAAAAAAATATAATTAATAGAGCAAAAGAAGCGGAGGATAAATATAATATACAAATAAACTGACAGGTATCATTAGAAATGTAAACAGGATTATTATAATAAGATGCTAAATAAGAATAACATTAAGGGCTTATGGAATATCTTAAATAGTATAATTAGAAATAAACCAAGGATGATCAATTATCCACAATATTTCAAAGATGAGGATAACACTTTAAATAATATGAAGTAAAATGTTCATTTATTTCTGTAATTCAACTTAAAATGTGAAACTAATATATGATATAGACTCATGACATGCAAAGTGACATGTCAAGCCTTTATTTGTTATAATGTTGATGATTATGGCTTAAAATATTCAAATTGTATGTGGCTTTATCGTTGTTATTTTGTATTATTATTTTTTTGGGACTGATCACGGTCTCATTATGTAGCTTTATCATTGGGTTCTGGGTAAAACTGAGTGAAAAACAGATCCAGCTCTTTTGGTTTGGGTCAGGAACGTCCCGTGACTCATTGGATCGTCTCTTCCACAGGAGGTGAGTGCGTTTGGCGAGCGCGGCGAGGGCGATGACCTGGATGTGTGGGCGGTGCAGTGCGACGGCGTGAGCTGGGAACGGGACGAGAGCGTGACCTTTAAACACGTGGGCACAGACGTGTTCCTGTCCATCACCGGCGAACAGTACGGCCACCCCATCCGCGGGCAGCGCGAGGTGCACGGCTCCAGCGCCCAGAGCGCCCACAGCCACTGGCGCACCATGGAGGGCGTGTTCATCCAGCCCAGCACAGAGCCGCTGCGCCACGACGAGCTGTAGCGCCCCTTGTGTCTGAAGTGCAGGACTGAATAATTAAAAATCACTTTAAGTTGATGAACTTTAAATGACTTCAAGTCAATCCACAAACTTCTAGAATTATGAATTCTAACTCCAGCTATTTCTAAATCTGAATGACCTTATCTAATGAAACGCAGTTCCCATCGTGGCCACCTGGTGGAGCCTGAGTTATCGTTTTTGTTTCTCCAGAATCAGAGTTAAGTGTAAAATGTGGTTTTGAAGAACTGAGTGCTGAAGCGTTAGATGTTAAAGAAAGCAGTGTTTTTTCTCTTTTGTGGCAAAACTAGAATGACTAAAATGAACAAAATGTCCTAAAGTGGTGTCTAAGAAGACATGCGTCTGCTGATCTACTCCACTGGCACACTTTTTATTTTTGTCTTAATTTTCGCCGGTGATAAACGTCCTCTGAAAGGAAGTTTTTTTTCATGATCTTACTTCTGTTTAGATTTTTTGTGGGGACTGTGGGTTGTTTTTTACAAAACAATAAAAATACACATAAAACCTTTCAGTCTTGTAGTTTCATTTGAGTCATGTGACTGAGCTGTAACTGCGGTGTGTGTCCTGCAGGGGGCGACAGATCCTTACATTTGCTCAGATGAAGATGAGGGCACATTGAAGCAGTTTCCTCAGGATTCCTGCAGTGCAATGAGTTAAGCTGAAACAATGACACGGCAAGGAACAAATATGCAGAGTCTAGTGTCACATCTAAAGGAATTCTCTCTAAACGCAGCAAATCTGACTTTATGGTTATGTTCAGGGGAGAGCGGGCCAAAATGAGCCCATCTAACAGATCAGAGCGTTACATCAATTCAACTTGTCAGACTAAAACCTAGATAAGATTCAAATTCCCCTCATTCCCGTGACAAGTTTGCAAATCTTAAGGAAATAAAGCCAAATAAATGATTTAAGAGAAACACAGTAAGTTTATTTGTATTGTGATGTAATAGGACGAAGAAAACAAAATGGCTTGAAAATATTAATATTGCAATAACATTTTCATAATTACATAGTCTTTCATTACGGTACATGTTTTTATTACAGTGCAGTTTATGATCAAGGAACAAACAAGACAGTTCACATAACTGAACCAAAACATTTTAATAACCCATTAAAAACGGTAGTAGTAGTGTGGCACTGATGCCCTTTCAGTATTGCACTGCTCGCTGCTGCCCCTACAGGAGTGCAACAGGGAAAGAGGCTCAGGACGACACAAACTGAAGATCTTGCGAGTCCATAAACCGACGTTAAAAACATGATACTGCCTAATCTCTCTCTCCGTCTCTGTAGGTTTCCTCCGGGTACTCCGGTTTCCCCACCACTAAAAACATGTACAATAGGCCAGGATGAATGAGAGTGCGCATGGGGGACAATGGATGCAAATTAGACCAAGGCTACAATCCGGTGTGGCTTGTTTACATGCATGAGACCCATGTATGTTCATTAACATGCACTGTCCTGACCAAATAAATAAAAATACCTCCGGGTAATCTCCCTCTCTCCTCCGGGTACTCTCTCTGTAGTTTCTCCTGGAGGTGAGACCCTATAAGCAATATTGCACTACTGACTGAAGCGGAGCAGAGGCAACATCGATAGGGGCCCACGCCCAGGACCAACACAACGAGGCGCAGGGCGAGGAGCTCATGAGGTTCTCTGGTACTCATGAGGCGCTTGGCGAGGTACTCCAA
Source organism: Neogobius melanostomus (assembly GCA_007210695.1). NCBI lineage: Eukaryota > Metazoa > Chordata > Actinopteri > Gobiiformes > Gobiidae > Neogobius > Neogobius melanostomus. Next base: position 188,851 of record VHKM01000722.1, read on the forward strand.
CCTGTAAGGGAGATGACAGTGAGCAAAGTACATTTACTGCAGTCCTGTACTTCAGTAGAGTTTTTCTACTTAACCACTTAATACGACGTATTTGTGTTGAGAACGCATTACGGCGACAAAAGCTCCTGTGTCCAGTCCATAGACCGTTAAAAAGAATAGACAACTCCCTCTCACTCCTCCCCGTTTACCATAATGACCACGTTCGAGGGGGAAATCATGGCGGATTTACAGACTACTGTCTGCCTGTTGCAGACAGTAGGGGGAGCTGTTGCAGACAGTAGGGGGAGCTGTTGCAGACAGTAGGGGGAGCTGTATCAGACAGTAGGGGGAGCTGTTGCAGACAGTAGGGGAGCTGTTGCAGACAGTAGGGGGAGCTGTAGCAGACAGTAGGGGGAGCTGTTGCAGACAGTAGGGGGAGCTGTAGCAGACAGTAGGGGGAGCTGTAGCAGACAGTAGGGGGAGCTGTAGCAGACAGTAGGGGGAGCTGTAGCAGACAGTAGGGGGAGCTGTAGCAGACAGTAGGGGGAGCTGTTGCAGACAGTAGGGGGAGCTGTGCAGACAGTAGGGGGCTGTTGCAGACAGTAGGGGGAGCTGTTGCAGACAGTAGGGGGAGCTGTTGCAGACAGTAGGGGAGCTGTAGCAGACAGTAGGGGGAGCTGTTGCAGACAGTAGGGGGAGCTGTTGCAGACAGTAGGGGGAGCTGTAGCAGACAGTAGGGGCGCTGTGCAGACAGTAGGGGGAGCTGTTGCAGACAGTAGGGGAGCTGTTGCAGACAGTAGGGGGAGCTGTAGCAGACAGTAGGGGGAGCTGTAGCAGACAGTAGGGGGAGCTGTTGCAGACAGTAGGGGGAGCTGTAGCAGACAGTAGGGGAGCTGTAGCAGACAGTAGGGGCGCTGTTGCAGACAGTAGGGGGAGCTGTAGCAGACAGTAGGGGGAGCTGTAGCAGACAGTAGGGGGAGCTGTAGCAGACAGTAGGGGCGCTGTTGCAGACAGTAGGGGAGCTGTTGCAGACAGTAGGGGGAGCTGTAGCAGACAGTAAGGGGAGCTGTTGCAGACAGTAGGGGGAGCTGTTGCAGACAGTAGGGGAGCTGTTGCAGACAGTAGGGGGAGCTGTAGCAGACAGTAGGGGCGCTGTTGCAGACAGTAGGGGGAGCTGTTGCAGACAGTAGGGGGAGCTGTAGCAGACAGTAGGGGCGCTGTTGCAGACTGTAGGGGTAGCTGTTGCAGACAGTAGGGGAGCTGTTGCAGACAGTGGGGAGCTGTTGCAGACAGTAGGGGGAGCTGTAGCAGACAGTAGGGGAGCTGTTGCAGACAGTAGGGGAGCTGTAGCAGACAGTAGGGGAGCTGTTGCAGACAGTAGGGGGAGCTGTAGCAGACAGTAGGGGAGCTGTGGGGGGGGGGGCAGACAGTAGGGGGAGCTGTAGCAGACAGTAGGGGAGCTGTTGCAGACAGTAGGGGGAGCTGTGCAGACAGTAGGGGAGCTGTTGCAGACAGTAGGGGAGCTGTTGCAGACAGTAGGGGGAGCTGTGCAGACAGTAGGGGAGCTGTGCAGACAGTAGGGGGCTGTGCAGACAGTAGGGGAGCTGTTGCAGACAGTAGGGGAGCTGTGCAGACAGTAGGGGAGCTGTGCAGACAGTAGGGGGAGCTGTAGCAGACAGTAGGGGGAGCTGTAGCAGACAGTAGGGGGAGCTGTTGCAGACAGTAGGGGGAGCTGTAGCAGACAGTAGGGGGAGCTGTAGCAGACAGTAGGGGAGCTGTAGCAGACAGTAGGGGGAGCTGTAGCAGACAGTAGGGGAGCTGTAGCAGACAGTAGGGGGAGCTGTAGCAGACAGTAGGGGGAGCTGTAGCAGACAGTAGGGGGAGCTGTAGCAGACAGTGGGGAGCTGTAGCAGACAGTAGGGGGCTGTAGCAGACAGTAGGGGGAGCTGTTGCAGACAGTAGGGGGAGCTGTAGCAGACAGTAGGGGGAGCTGTAGCAGACAGTAGGGGGAGCTGTTGCAGACAGTAGGGGCGCTGTGCAGACAGTAGGGGAGCTGTAGCAGACAGTAGGGGGAGCTGTTGCAGACAGTAGGGGGAGCTGTAGCAGACAGTAGGGGGAGCTGTAGCAGACAGTAGGGGGAGCTGTAGCAGACAGTAGGGGGAGCTGTAGCAGACAGTAGGGGGCGCTGTAGCAGACAGTAGGGGGCGCTGTTGCAGACAGTAGGGGCGCTGTTGCAGACAGTAGGGGCGCTGTTGCAGACAGTAGGGGGAGCTGTAGCAGACAGTAGTAGGGGGAGCTGTAGCAGACAGTAGGGGGAGCTGTAGCAGACAGTAGGGGGAGCTGTAGCAGACAGTAGGGGGAGCTGTAGCAGACAGTAGTAGGGGGAGCTGTAGCAGACAGTAGGGGGAGCTGTAGCAGACAGTAGGGGGAGCTGTAGCAGACAGTAGGGGAGCTGTAGCAGACAGTAGGGGCGCTGTAGCAGACAGTAGGGGGAGCTGTAGCAGACAGTAGGGGGAGCTGTAGCAGACAGTAGGGGGAGCTGTAGCAGACAGTAGGGGGAGCTGTAGCAGACAGTAGGGGGAGCTGTAGCAGACAGTAGGGGGCGCTGTTGCAGACAGTAGGGGGCGCTGTTGCAGACAGTAGGGGCGCTGTTGCAGACAGTAGGGGGAGCTGTAGCAGACAGTAGTAGGGGGAGCTGTAGCAGACAGTAGGGGGAGCTGTAGCAGACAGTAGGGGCGCTGTTGCAGACAGTAGGGGAGCTGTAGCAGACAGTAGGGGGAGCTGTAGCAGACAGTAGGGGAGCTGTTGCAGACAGTAGGGGGAGCTGTAGCAGACAGTAGGGGGAGCTGTAGCAGACAGTAGGGGGAGCTGTAGCAGACAGTAGGGGGAGCTGTAGCAGACAGTAGGGGGAGCTGTAGCAGACAGTAGGGGCGCTGTTGCAGACAGTAGGGGAGCTGTAGCAGACAGTAGGGGCGCTGTTGCAGACAGTAGGGGGAGCTGTAGCAGACAGTAGGGGGAGCTGTAGCAGACAGTAGGGGAGCTGTATCAGACAGTAGGGGGAGCTGTATCAGACAGTAGGGGGAGCTGTATCAGACAGTAGGGGGAGCTGTTGCAGACAGTAGGGGGAGCTGTAGCAGACAGTAGGGGGAGCTGTAGCAGACAGTAGGGGGAGCTGTAGCAGACAGTAGGGGAGCTGTAGCAGACAGTAGGGGAGCTGTAGCAGACAGTAGGGGGAGCTGTAGCAGACAGTAGGGGGAGCTGTAGCAGACAGTAGGGGGAGCTGTAGCAGACAGTAGGGGGAGCTGTAGCAGACAGTAGGGGGAGCTGTTGCAGACAGTAGGGGCGCTGTTGCAGACAGTAGGGGCGCTGTTGCAGACAGTAGGGGGAGCTGTAGCAGACAGTAGGGGGAGCTGTAGCAGACAGTAGGGGAGCTGTAGCAGACAGTAGGGGGAGCTGTAGCAGACAGTAGGGGCGTTGCAGACAGTAGGGGGAGCTGTATCAGACAGTAGGGGCGCTGTTGCAGACAGTAGGGGAGCTGTAGCAGACAGTAGGGGAGCTGTTGCAGACAGTAGGGGCGCTGTTGCAGACAGTAGGGGCGCTGTTGCAGACAGTAGGGGCGCTGTTGCAGACAGTAGGGGCGCTGTTGCAGACAGTAGGGGAGCTGTTGCAGACAGTAGGGGGAGCTGTAGCAGACAGTAGGGGGAGCTGTAGCAGACAGTAGGGGGAGCTGTAGCAGACAGTAGGGGGAGCTGTAGCAGACAGTAGGGGGAGCTGTAGCAGACAGTAGGGGGAGTTGTTAGAGAATGTAGGTGGTGTTGTAGCGATGGGCTGATGCTATGACATTACTATTGCACTGCTTTAGAGATGGAACAGTAGTGCAACAACGTCAAAGCCACAGACCACCGCAGAGTCGTCTACATCAGGGGTTCCCAAAGCGGGGGCCGCGGGAACATGGGGGTCTGAGTGCTACGCCCTTTTCATATTGCACTGCTCCTCTACAGGTCACAGGAGTCCAACAGGAAAAGGGCCTTGCACTCAGCAGGAACATCCATCCAAACACATGACGTCGCCAAAGGAAGAGTCCCAAAAGAAGCACACCAATTTGCTCCTATAAATACGACTAATAATAACAATCTACTGATTATTCATTCATTTAATGAATGTGATTAGAGGGGAGGAGCCGGGCCAACCCCAACTCCTCCCAACTGGTGTTTATCTACGCTGTGTGCTGAGTGTAATCTTGTTCACTGACGAAGCCTTTTGGATGAGAGGCGAAACGTTTGGAGACCTCAACTACCAAGTACAGAAGATGACTCAAGTACCTTCTTTGAAGATGGACAACTCCTGTACGACTGAGAACTTACACAGTCATTCATTTAAACTAATTATTTCGTTTTAAAAAGGGACTATACAGAGTTTAAAAATGTAAAAAAAAAAAAGAGGATTTTCCTCCCCCTACATGTAGAATGAGCCCAGACCTGTTCACCACAACTGCCTCTAAAATCCTGCACTGTCGCTCAAAAAGGTGTTATTTCGGGTCCGAAGTGCCGTCAAAACAAGCTCAATATAGAACCTGCAGTTACGCATAAGACCTGAGGTGGCAGTAGTGAGTATAAAAATGACCAATTGCATCTAGTCCCTTTAACGTTAGGATGAAAGCATGACGATAAAGATAACACAGGCTGAATGTTCTCAATTAAAACTACCCTTAAATCAATACAAAAATGTACGTACGGTGAACATTTAGACAGAACTGTAAAGGTTTGGAGATTTGTACTTTCTTTCTAAAGTAGAAGAATAGCTGACGTTTTGCTATTGTAGAGTAAATTTATTCTTGCATCCACAAAAAAACAGACCTTGTTACATTGTCTACTCGACCTAATTGTTTATGGAGCGATGGAAGACACACGCGGGCGTGACACATCCTTATAATTCATTTGCCTGAACACTTGGGATGTGCAGGAGGGATTGTGAGAGTTTGGGCAAAAACTAAAAATGTCACTGTTTGAACAGGAGAAATCAGGTACGTCAGCTTTAAGGCGAGCCGTGAATATGGGAAACTTTTTAAATATCGAAGTGAAACTTCTGCAGTAGATTACTGGCTAGGGATGTGAAGATTAACTGGTTTTGCAATTACCGCAGTAAAGCTCACGATAGGTTTTTACCCCTTTGTAGAGCAACAGGGTTTGTTTATGGTGAAGTATAAGCACATAATGTTAAATGTTTATGTTAATAAATGTGTATATTTGTCTATTTTAAGGCTAAAGCTAAGGTTAATTTAAGATTACAGTTGTAGGAGTATGGAAATTAGCTTACACACCGTTTTTATTGTGTGTCCCCAGCTCTTACGGGGGGGGGGGGGGGGGGTCTCAGTCAGATGAAGATTTTAGTGATGTTGCCATATATTGTGGCCTCTTGCGATACGGATATTGCAGCACCTAATATCATGATACAATATTTGTGCGATATACAGCCTTATGAGTCACAATTATTCTGAGGGAAAATATCGCGATTTTAAGATCATTCATATGCACATGCTATTATTGTTAATTTTTTGTATATTTATACATCCGAATGGATGCTTTTTATGCTTTTTTTATTCCGTTAAATGGCTACTTTAAAGGTCTAAATATATAATTAAATTAAAAAATCTTCACAATTCTTTAGCAGTGAAGATATTACTGCGTGGACATCGAAGTACTCCTAAGGTGTTATTACGCCTTATAATATAGTACCCCTTTTTATCCGCTTAGAAAATCAATGTTTAATTTTGTGTATTCGGATCGTGTAACTACTCACGTAACCGTATTTAAATAGGGGAAACATGGAAGAGCTTGGTCGCTTAACTTCACCCCAGTTTGGCCCCAGGCTAAATGCTAACAACACATGGTCTTTTTGCGTGATTGAGCACACGCACAAAGACCAGACGGGTACGCAGCAACTCGTCTAAGCTCAGGTAAGAACATACAGTGCCTTGTGAAAGTACTAATACACCTTGAACTTTTGCACATTTTGTCATGTTTACAACCCTAAACGTAAAGATTTTATTTTGAATTTTTTACTGAAAGTTCACACACAAGTAACAGACAACTGTGAAGTTAAAAGCAAAATGATACATGATTCTGTTATTTTTCAAAAAATAGAAAAGTGAGGCGTGCATAAGTATTCATACAGCATTTTCGGAGTGCATTAAATTGCCTTTATAACATTCCTAATGACTGCAGAATGTTCACACCTTGCCCTAACCATTAAATAGAGGCCACCTGTGCGTAATCTACTCTCAGTATAATTACAGCTGTTCTGTGAGGGCCTCAGAGCTACAGTATGGTCAGAGTGTATTGGTCACTAAACAACATCATGAAGGCCAAGGAGCACACCAGAGAGGTCAGGGATAAAGCTGTGGAGAAGTTTAAAGCAGTGTTAAGTTATACAAAGATTTCCCAGGATTTGAACATCTCACAGAGCACTGTTCAATCCATCATTCAGAAATGGAAAGAGTATAGCACCACTGCAAACTTACCAAGACACGGCCGTCCACCTAAACTAACAGACCGAACAAGGAGAGCACTGGTAAGAAATGCAACCAAGTGCCCCAAGATAACTCTGGAGGAGCTGCGACGTACTGCTGCTGAGCTGGAGGAATCTGTACATGGGACAACTATAAGTCGTACTCTACACAAATCTGGCCTTCATGGACGAGTGGCAAGAAGAAAGCCATTATTGAAAGGAGGCCATAAGAAATCCTGTTTGAAGTTTGCTAGAAGTCATATGGAGGACACAGCTACCATGTGGAAGAAGGTGCTTTGGTCAGATGAGACAAAAATTGAATGTTTTGGCCCAAATGCAAAATGTTATGTATGGGGCAAACCTAACACTGCTCATCGTCCTGAGTGCACCATCCCCAGTGTCAAATATGGTGGGGGGAGCATCATGCTATGGGGCTGCTTTTCCTCAGCGGGACTGGGAAGATTGTAAGAATAGTTGGGAAGATGGATGGAGCCAAATACAGAGACATTTTGGAGGAAAACCTGCTGGAGTCAGCAAGAGAATTGAGGCTGGGGCGGAGATTCACCTTCCAGCAGGACAATGACCCTAAACACAAAGCTAAATCTACAATGGAATGGTTTAAAAACAAACATATTAATGTGTTAGAATGGCCCAGTCAAAGTCCTGACCTAAATCCTATTGAAAGTTGTACATCTCCATGTCTCCTGATGGAGATGTACAACTTTCAATAGGCCAATGGATGCACTTTTTAACTGCATCTTAGATATCAAATCCTGGATGGCAGAAAACTTTCTCCAGCTTAACCAGGAGAAAACTGAAGTTTTAGTCATTGGTCCTGAGGCCCAGAGAGAGAAACATTTACCCAAACTACAGTCACTGTCTTTTAATCCTTCCTCACAGGTGAAGAACCTGGGCATGATTTTTGACTCTGAGCTGACGTTTATTCACCAGGAGGCGGGACCACATTACACCGGTTTTAGAGTCGCTGCATTGGCTCCCCGTGTGTTTCAGGATTGATTTTAAAGTTCTTTTAATGGTTTTTAAATGTCTTAATGGTCTTGGTCCTTCTTATCTTTCAGAATTGCTTTTACCTTATGAACCTTCACGGCCCCTTCGCTCCTCTGGCAGGTGTCTCCTAGTTATTCCTAAAGTCAACAGAAAGACTCACGGCGAGGCGTCTTTCCAATATCATGGCCCTCGCCTCTGGAACGACCTGAGGAGGAGCTCAGGACCACAGAGAACGTTCATGTTTTTAAGAGCAGGCTCAAGACCCACCTTTTTACCTTATATCTGTTTATTTATTGTAGTCCCATTTATTTATTTATCTATTTATTAACCTTGATAACTTGATATTTATTGATATTTATTTCTAGTTTCTGATTTTTACTTTGTTTTTAAACTTTATAATCAATGTTTTTACTGCTTCATATATTTTTAGAATCTCCAGTGTTCCAGTGAAGGAGCCCTCTGCCTCGGGAGCGGTGACTGGCTGTGGCTGTGTGGGTGCTGTCCTGTGGGTGGTGTCTCTGCCGCCCCTCCTATGGGGACCCTTGTGTCGGTGCCTGGATTGGCCGCGGCCGGTCTGCTGCTCCCGGGGAGGACGGCCCCTCTGATGGGGTTTCCTCACCTTGGTCATCTGTACCCAGCCTTATGTACTTGATTCTGTGTGTGAGTGTGAGTGTAGAGTAAAGGGTAGGGGGTGTAGGTGTGTATTGTGATAACTGTATATATTGGGAGGGTGGGAGGGTTTGTCGGGCGAGAATGTTTTAATGTCTTTTTAAATGTCAAAGCACTTTGTGATGCACTTGTGTATGAAAAGCGCTCTATAAATAAAGATTGATTGATTGATTGAAAATCTGTGGAAAGACCTGAAAACTGCTGTTCACAAACGCTCTCCTTCTAATTTGACAGAGCTTGAGTTGTTTTGTAAAGAGGAATGGGCTAAAATGTCAGTCTCTACATGTGCAAACCTTGTAGTCATACCCCAGAAGACTTGCTGCTGTTATTGCAGCAAAAGGGGGTTCCACAAAGTATTAATTCATGCTGTATGAATACTTATGCACTTTTGTATTTTTTAAAGAATAACAGAATCATGTATCATTTTTCTTTCACTTCACAGTTGTCTGTTACTTGTGTGTGAACTTTCAGTAAAAAATTCAAAAATAAAATCTTTAAGTTTATGGTTGTAAACATGACAAAATGTGCAAAAGTTCAAGGTGTATTAGTACTTTCGAGAGGCACTGTATCTCAGTATGGAAAAACGGTGGCCTGTTCCTTTGATGTATACGTGAGGCGTATGATTAAAACCATGTAGCTGCGTTTGTTAAAACATCTGTTAGGGCTGCAAGGTTTATCGATATCGAATCACAATCGAGGTTTTGACTACTGCAATAACCGACCCTCTGAGGTCTGAGTTTCCATAACGCTTTGTGATTCCATCCCAGACTTATTTTAGTCACGTGGCTGTCCCCAGGAGGTACTCTGAATGTCCGTGAAAGGTGGACGATGAACTCCTCCAGAAGAGGGTGCTGTCCACATAAAACAATTTTTTTTTTTAAACTAGAGGATTGTGTATTGTTACAATGTGGGACAATTTGAGCAAGAATTGGGGTGACAGTGGCGCAGGTGGTAGTAAGGTCAGGGGTTCGAAGCTCCTGAAGGTGTACAGTGTCGTTGTGTCCTTGGGCAAGACACTTCACCTTCCTTGCCTCCAGTGTCTGCGTACACTGGAGTATGAATGAGAGTAAATGGATCCATTTACAGTGCCGAATGTCCTTCACTCACCATTTTAGCAGTTTATGCATTTAAATCATGAACTAAGTAACTCATGCCCCTAGAGGCCATAAGCGCCACTGCAGGTGTCGTAGCATGTTGCGTTTTTTTACTCATTAATTGTCCGTGAGAGTAAATACTACGCTGACAGAAAAGACAAAGGGACAGAGGGATATTGTACATCCAGTTACACAATGGAGATCATTTTTTGCAGTCAAACTTGGCTGTAAATACTGTTTAAGTGGCGCTAGCCCACAGTTAGCTTTGCCTGTTAGCTTCTTCTTCATGATTCCATTAGTGTGCATTGGGCCTCTGGCTTGGAGCAGGGAAAGTTGCAATTGTGGTTTTCTGGCCAGAGACACCAGCGGGAGATGAAAGACCCCCCCCCCCAAATCATCCCATTAACACTTGTATTACCCCCAGAGGGACTATGGAAAGGATTTATTAAGGTAAACACGTTACTTAGTTCTGCTTTAAATGTATCAAATATGGAAATCGCAAATTGAATCGCAATCGTTTTTTTGTCAAAAGAGTGCAGCCTTAACATCTGGTATGAACTTACGGGTTATTCATTTCTATATTAGCATATGATCACGCATTTCCAAAGGGCTGCACATATTTCAATCATTATCTGCCTATTGGACATTCATTTACTCACCGATGTATATATTAACCTTAGTTATTCACTCCACCTGTAACATTTCTGCCCGTGGAGTGAGATTTTTTGCATTCAAAATAAGAAAAACCTTATTTGCAGATCACATGACACACGGTGCACATGTGTTTTAATTAACCATGACGGAAGGAGTGTTAAATCTTTTTTCCCCCATTATTACTGTTGTGCAATAAGCTGAAATGTAATGACTGAGAACCACGCGTATCCACTCACAAATACTGTTTGGCATCCACGCGACTTTTCCATACCGGTACTTTAACGACACTTGGTTTACGATACCTGAACAATACTTTATTTCTGATACCGGTACTAAAATATTTGTCGTCTAGAACCAGAAAACCGAACAGTAATGTGTGGAAGATCTGCCAATTTACAACACCGGGCTCATCTCCAATGTCAAGAAATGTGTGTAAAATGGGGAATAATTTAGAGGGGAATTGGGAGAAACTGTGGCAAAAATAAGGGGGAAAAAACATTTGGAAAATAAAATTGGAAAAAATAGGGAAGAAAATGGGGGGAAACAGAGAAAATATTTGGAATAAGAATTGAGGGAAAATGGGGGTGGGAAATTGGGCAAAAAAATAAAATAAAATAGGGGAAAAAATTTACTTGAGCTGAAACAACCAAGTAGGCCTGCCACGATAATTTTTTTTTGAGGACGATATATCGTCTCAGAAAATATCGCGATAAACGATAATATTGAGTATAATGCAAATACTGTAGGCAATAAAAAGAAAACTGTAAGCAACTATTTTAATTGAAATGTATTGAACTTCTGACATTCAATATTAACACCTTACCAAACAAAGTGCAAACTAGAAGGGTCAACATATTCTAGGACACTGTATCCATCTGTGCTTCTCAACCTTTTAACATAACTTACTCTCTCACCAGGTTCTGTGTTTGAACTAGGCCTGTCACAACATTTTTTTTTTTTTTTCAAATAGTCAATATACAGTGTCATCTTTAAAAAAAAATCCCAATAACAATTGATATTATTCTGGTTAAATATTTCCTGACAAAAACTCACTTCTGTGTTAAATCAAATCTGGTTCGAATAAAATGTATATTAAATGTATGGATTCACATACTGTAATACTGTATTACTGCAAAAGTAGAGTAGCCATATGTTGTGTTCTTTTTCCTTTTCTTTTAAAATATAACCTCCTGTACACACGGGTGTTGGAGTGAAGCAGCTTTTTTGGGAAACTTGTTGATTCTTTGTCAAACCGCTACAGCATTTCTCTGGCTTTTGAACAGTAACATAGAGTAATGTTCTCAGGACTATCGCGCTTGTATTTGGATAGTGGCTAAAGCGCTCGGATTCCTCTCGCTAACAGTAGCTCTGATTAGCTTTGATACACTGACTGGGCGGTGGTTTTGTTTCGTTCTCAGTTGGACAAACCTGCAGTCGCATTAATGTTGTTATTCTCTCCGTGATGCTTCTTTTGGCTGGAACTCCAAGTGTTTTCACACGAGTCCCTCTTGCTCCGCAATAAAGTTCACAATGTGTTGGAATCAGCAAAGCTCCGTAGTAGCACGGCACTTTGTTTACACCCCGCCTCTTTCCAAAAGCAGCGCTGATCTATAAATGATCTGGATACATGCGGGGAAACGGCTGATGTGTTCAATACTGTCTTTATGCACAGAGAGACGGGTTGGCTGGACGCTCCGCTCACTCAGCGTTGTGATAGCGTTCATGTTTCTGTATTTATTTTAAGCACACACAGCACGTGCATTTATCGAGACTAAAAATGTTATCGTCCTTCATTTTACTTATCGAGCGATAACTCGATATAGTAATTATCGTGGCAGGCCTACAACCAAGTCACTTCCTTTAATTCTATCCCTTGACCAACAGCATCAAAACTTGGATGTAAAGATATAAGATTTTTTTCTTTTGGTACCTCCTTACCGATATATCGGGCTGATATTTCAGGATTGCATTGGAAAGAGCAAAGTCAGGGCTTTAAAACAAGTTCTCCCCATAGACTGTTAAAAAGAATAGACAACTCCTCCTCACTCCTCCTCACTCCTCCCCGTTTACCACAATGACCACGTTCGAGGGGGAAATCATGGCGGATTTACAGACTCCTCCTCCCCAGCTCTGACGAAGCATGTTCCTAATAAGGGCGGGATCTCACTGTAGACTCGGCCCTTGCGTGACGTGTAGCTCGTGCAGCTCCAATGCTAACAGTCCGACCTCCGTTAAGTAGGAGATTTTTTTTTTAAATATTTCGAAAACCAGCCTGGTTTCTATTTTTTTGACTAACCCAGCGTTATCTCAGGAGGAATATGTAGCCATATTAAGCGTTGAAAAAATTGAAACCAGGCGTTAAAGTTGTTTTTAACGTGTCTAAAGTCCAATGCTTTTCAATGGGGCCTAGCGATGATATGGAGGTACTACAGCAATGGCGGAGCAATGGCGGAGCAATGGCGGAGCAATGGCGGCCTCCGGTGTTGCGATCATAAAGCAGAGCAGCTAGCGGCCATTGGTTCTCCCACTTCTCCCTAGGCCTCAGGGGAACAGAGATGGAAATTGGTTTGCTACAAGTTTGTTAAACACAAATTTCACTAAACTTCAGTCAATATGGACGGATGCTGCGTGTCATTTTGAAGCACAAAACCTGGGGAATTCAATCGCTGAGTTAGTTTTAACTTTTAAGCTCCACAAGGCTAGCAACAGTAGTATGCTAATGCTAATGTTAACAGCAGTATGCTAATGCTAACAGCAGTATGCTAATACTAACGACAACCAACCAAAGCTAAGACAGAAGATGATTGAATCACCTAAAGTAATACAGTAAAATCGGTCTCTGCTGGAGTGGCCAAGTATTTATGTTTTTACTGGATTATACACCAGACATTTGGAAATACACAAATATCGGTCAAAAATATGGCTTAGGCGTAGCCAGAAGGTTCTCACTTTTTAGTTTTTTTGCCTATTTACCTATTCTGACTCCCATCTGACTTGCTGCTGAAGAAACCGTGGCTGAACATGAGACTAATGTACGGCCCAGTCACTGCGGGGGTGTCACAGTAGAAGCAGCAGTAGTAGTAGTAGCAGTAGTAGCAGTAGTACGTGGTATTTGCAGTAGCGTGAAGTCCTAAACAGGATTTGACCCGAACAATGGGCGGCGCCGGCGACTCCAGGAAACTCCCGAAATTAATCCTTTTACGCCATTATCAACGCCACGATAACCGCGAAAAGTGACGAGAGCAAGAGAAGATGGAATATGCAAGATCAGCTATTCAGTTGGAAGGTATGAGAATGAATCAAATAACAAAAATGGTTAAAAAAATAAAATAATAATAATAAATAATATAAAATAGGACAAAAATTGAAAAATGACCAAAAGTAGAAACAACTGAAAGGAGAGGGGAAAATTAGGAAAAGACCATTTTGACTATGTAAGTTCATCTGTTTATTTTTGAAGGTATGAGAATGAATCAAATAAGAAAAATGGGGAAAAATAAAAAAATAAAATAAAATTAGAAAAATGACCACAAACTGAAGCAATGAAAATGAGAGGGGGAAAAAAATAAGGAACATGTCGAAAGAAAGAAAAAATGGCGACATTAAAGTAAGTTGATCTGTTTAGTTTCAAAGCATATGGGATTAAAATCAGCAAAAAGTAAAACAAAAACTGAAAATGACCAAAAATAAGACCAAAAGGAAAATTGGTAAAAATGACAAATGGATAACCACTCTGCCACAGGAGCGTGTGAAAAGGGAAAAAAATAAGAGAAAATTAAATTTGTAAGTTCAGCGGTTTAGTTTGAAAGTCTGACGTTGAATCAGTAAAATGGTTTAAAAAATAAAAAAAATTATATATATATATATATATATATATATATATATATATATATATATATATATATATATATATATATATATATATATATATAAAGAAAAGGACCAAAAATAGAAAACAACAAAAATAAAATGTGGGGTGAAAAAACATGAAAGGAAAAGGGAAAATACAAAAACGAGGGGGAAAAATAATGAAAAATTACCCCAGAAAGTGTGTGAGTGTGTAATTTCAGCTGTTTGAAAATATGGGATTCAAACAAATCAAATCAAATCAAATCAAATGAAAAGAAAAAAAGACCAAAAATAGAGAGACAAAATGTGAGGAAAGAAAAGAACATTTGTGGGGGGGGGAGGAAAGACTACCACAAAAGAAAAATGTAAAAAGGAAAAAAACAGATAAAAGAAAATTGTGTTTACTTTGAAAGTATGGGAATAAATTGGTAAACAATGGTGAAAACAAACCAAGACAAAAATGCTTTAATAATAAAAAAACAACAATAAGAAACTGAAAGTTAAAAAAAGCTAAGAAAGAAAAAACAGAAAATGATAAGATGGATGGCCGAAAAACCAATTACAATTTTGGTTTGAATGAAATGAAAAATATCGCGGTAATATCGTTGTTGTTATTACCCCTGTATCACATGTATCAAAGTGTCTCCAGTATCGTGCAGCGCTAACAGATGGATAGTTCAGACATTTACATGAAAACAATTCACTGAAACATTTGAAAATACATGTTTCACTTTCTGTCACTTCATTTCCCAAATGTAGCGTTTGTTTTCTCTCACGGACAAAGCACAGACCGTCTTTCAAACTGTTCAGTCCCTTCTTTTTTACCTCATCGACATATCTGTACATTTTAGCAGAGTTTTAGTCTCTTTTTTACTTCAGTTTGGGCCTCATTTGAGTCACAGAAACTCTGTGACTGAAACTGTGAGGAGATACTTGAGTGAGCGCAGAGTAGAGGCGCTGGATTCCTGTTTGGTGCAGGTGGAGGAGAAGAGCCACATGAATGTGGGTCAAAGAGCACATTCTTACGTAAACAATACTGCCTCACACTAAAGGCCTGTGCCACGGCTGTGTTACTACTACTACTACTACTACTACTACTACTACTTTGTTACACTTTATTTTGTATGTAGAAAGTACATTTTAATGTTTATTATATTTTTGTTTTATGCCACAAACGCAACAAATCTACACATGTACAATTTTTAAAACTTGCAAACTTCCGATGAAGCAGAGGAAAGAATTGAAACTTTGATCATTTGAAAATCAATTTGACAGATTGGGCCAAAAATGTGTGTGTATGTGTCTTTTTTTATTCATTTATGGCCTGAACGCTCGAACAATGTTGTTATCACTCATTTTGCTTTAGAGTTAATCATATAGCTTCAGAGTCGATATTATCGTTTATCGCGATATTTTCCTGCCTCAATAAATTGAACTTCGAATTTTCGCATCGTGACAGGACTACTACTACTACTACTACTACTACTACTACATGACCACATTAGAATTCAAACTTCACCAAATCATCTGTAAAAACGGGCCTCAGCTCCATCTGCACATCAAACCATCCCTCACAGTATTCAATCAGAGCGGCGCGATATTCGATCACTTATACAATATCGCGATACGACGATACTGCGAATCTGTTTGGTTTTGGATCAGGGACGAGTGGGTTGGAGATTTCCTCGGTGTGATCACCGTCAAATGGCTTGAATTGAGACAATTAATGCTGATTTTGAGTAGGTGTAGGTTTGGACTGTCTTGAAATAAACAAACACATTTCGATAATTCAAGCACTTTTAAGTCATTTTTGTCTAAGATAAGATGACATGGTTTCCCAGTGAAGCCTTTTAAACGGATTAACAGAAAACAGGGCCTTGAAAAACCCAAAATGGTTTGTTTACGGTACATTCTTTTACAGACTTCAGGACATTATGGACCCATTCATAATTTATGATCCAAACGAACCTTTTAAATGGAGACAGTGTTGAAAGATCTGTAAAACAGCCTCTTGTTTTCTATTGTTTCCCAGGCCTTTTACTCGTGCGGATGATACGCCTCGTTTTGGAGCGGTCCGAGCGCGACATTTCCCAGTTTCCTGTAACGGTTGAAATGCGTCGTGGCAGGTCGGAACGGACTCGCTTTAGCGCAGAGTTCAGAAGAAAGACCACTTTCCGATTTGTTGCAATGTTTTTCTGCCGTAAAACCTCGCTTTTAGGGAGGCAATATGCAAAAGGAGCGATCAAATCGGATGAAGGGCCACTCGTTTATTCCACCAGATGCTACGACACCGATGGCATCGTGCGTGTCCATTTTTAGGGAAATATCTTGTTGTAAACTTCATTTTCCTGGCTCTATATGCCATTATGATTTACAAGTGTTGACGTAGCGGGTGCAGGAGCAGCTTTTCAGAGGAAATCGCCTCCTCGACAGTGTTGACACTTCACCGCGGTTTAATCCGGTATCGCCTCCGATTGATACGATCCTTCAGCGACACATTGTTATGAATGGTTTAGAATTTCGCGGGATCTTTCGGAGGCCGAAGATTCCCCGCAGTTTGAAGAGTTAAAGATTTGTAATGGAGTAAATGACATGAACGCCTCACTCAGCAGAACACAGGGAAGTTCTAATGCTCTGGATTTACTGTGAGTAACGTCTGCATTGCCGATGGTACAGAGACTTGTTCAGGACTGAGCACACTTCATGAACTTCATAAAGAAATGTAAATGAGGCACATTTTTACCCCCATTTCACAAACGCTCAATATGAAAGTATAAAAGACGGTCACAGATTGACTTGGTTGGTTTGGGGAGCTGTGGATCAGAGAATGGACGTGTTTAAAGCCTCAAGGCCTTTTTAGTGACAAACTTCTGCTTCTACTCCCAAAGCTTCACCCGCAAATGTGCTCAGTCAGCCCTGCTTCAGATCAGATCAATCCATGTCCACAGTGTCCTCCTGCAGCCACTCATTCATGGTCTGATCATGGTCTTGGTTTAGTCCTAGTCCCAGTCCCAGTCTAGTCTCGGTCGTTGCCCTGCGCAGCTGGCGGCTCATGAACGGAACCGTAGCGGCTCTGGACGCGCTCTGTCGCCGCTGCAGACGCTGAAGCTCCGGTAAAACGAAACGGAAAAACAGGGAATAACAAAAGCGTCAGACAGCACACCGCTCCCGCTGCTCCTCCCGCGCGGCAGGAGCAGCGGGAGCGGCAGGCGCCTGGGGCCAAAGCACATACCTGCTCCTCCACTCGGGCTGCTCCGGGTCCACGCCGCTGCAGAGGCGCTCAGACTCGGCTGAGACTCGATTGGGACTCGGCGTTTTACCCCGTGTCCGCGGCGGTACAACGCTCACGGGTTCGTGCGCGTGTTCGAGGTGGTCCTGGCGCGTGCGCTCGGCCCCACGGCCCGCACATACGCGCACACGCGGGGACCACACGGGACCGCGGGCCGCAGACTCCATCTTTGACTCGTTGACATTCCGCTCTCGCAGACACAGCACGGCCTGGACCCGCAGGCCGGAGCCACTAATCCAGGACCGCACATTCATGACAGCACATTCACGACCGCACAAAGTTGGAAAGGGGAACACAACAGGCACTAATCCGCATTTTAAAGCTTATTTTGTTATGCACTTTATTCTGTAAATTGGCCGACATGTTACATGTTACATGGACATATTTAGTCTCGTGGATGTGTCTGACCGCTCCACGCACAGGAGCATTGATAAGCAATATCAGACTTCAGACTTCATTTATCAGTATACTGCAGTGAAATGAACTCTCCTCTTGAAGCCGCGGCCCTGGATCTGCGGCGGCTCCCCTCTGCAGACGCTTCACTCCAGAGAGCTCCTCATTTGCATGCTCCGCTCTGATTGGCCGCGGCCTGCCCGCGAGCTCTGACTGGCTGCGCGTGCGCTCCGTCACTGAGACTTTCACAATGAACAGATCTGAGCCATTCACAAATCACTGGGACATCATCTGTATACCCCACATTTACACTGGGATATCATCTGTATACCCCACATTTACACTGGGACATCATCTGTATACCCCACATTTACACTGGGACATCATCTGTATACCCCACATTTACACTGGGACATCATCTGTATACCCACATTTACACTGGGATATCATCTGTATACCCCACATTTACACTGGGACATCATCTGTATACCCCACATTTACACTGGGACATCATCTGTATACCCCACATTTACACTGGGATATCATCTGTATACCCCACATTTACACTGGGACATCATCTGTATACCCCACATTTACACTGGGACATCATCTGTATACCCCACATTTACACTGGGACATCATCTGTATACCCCACATTTACACTGGGAATCATCTGTATACCCCACATTTACACTGGGACATCATCTGTATACCCCACATTTAACTGGACATCATCTGTATACCCACATTTACACTGGGATATCATCTGTATACCCCACATTTACACTGGGACATCATCTGTATACCCCACATTTACACTGGGACATCATTTGTATACCCCACATTTAGACTGGGACATCATCTGTATACCCCACATTTACACTGGGACATCATCTGTATACCCCACATTTACACTGGGACATCATCTGTATACCCCACATTTACACTGGGACATCATCTGTATACCCCACATTTACACTGGGATATCATCTGTATACCCCACATTTACACTGGGACATCATCTGTATACCCCACATTTAGACTGGGACATCATCTGTATACCCCACATTTACACTGGGATATCATCTGTATACCCCACATTTACACTGGGACATCATCTGTATACCCCACATTTACACTGGGACATCATTTGTATACCCCACATTTAGACTGGGACATCATCTGTATACCCCACATTTACACTGGGACATCATTTGTATACCCCACATTTACACTGGGACATCATCTGTATACCCACATTTACACTGGGACATCATTGTATACCCCACATTTACACTGGGACATCATCTGTATACCCCACATTTACACTGGACATCATCTGTATACCCACATTACACTGGGACATCATCTGTATACCCCACATTTACACTGGGACATCATCTGCAAACCCACATTTACACTGGGACATCATCTGTATACCCACATTTACACTGGGACATCATCTGTATACCCCACATTTACACCGGGACATCATCTGTATACCCACATTTACACTGGACATCATTTGTATACCCCACATTTACACTGGGACATCATTTGTATACCCCACATTTACACTGGGACATCATCTGCATACCCCACATTTACACTGGGACATTATTTGTATACCCACATTTACACTGGGACATCATTTGTATACCCCACATTTACACTGGGACATTATTTGTATGCCCCACACTTACACCGGGACATCATCCTCATACCCCTGTGTTTGGGGAGTATTGGGTAAATGACGCGCTGCTGTTGGAATGTCAGGAATGCACGTGCACACGGCAGCCAGGCGTGCATGTGCATGTGTGTGTGTTTGTGTGTGTGCGTGTGTGTTCTTGTAATTACGACATTGTGAGGACCAGTTTGAGTTTTTAACCAACAGAGTGAGGACATTTTTGGAAAGTGAGGACATTTTGGGTGGTCCTCACTTACTTGAAGGACTGTTTGAGGGTCAAGATGTGGTTTTAGGGTTAGGGTTAGAATTGGGTTTAGATTAGGGTTAGGATTAAGGTTAGGCTTAGGGTTCAGGGTTAGGGTCTGGGTAATACATTATGTCTATGAGTGTCCTCACTAAGATAGAATTACAAATGTGTGTGTGCGTGTGTGTGTGTGTGTGTGTGTGTGTGTGTGTGTGTGTGTGTGTGTGTGTGTGTGTGTGTGTGTGTGTGTGTGTGTGTGTGTGTGTGTGTGTGTGTGTGTGTGTGTGTGTGTGTGTGTGTTCAGGGGTTCTCAACAGGCCCAAAAGAGACAAATGTAAATCAGTTTAAGCTGAAAATCTGATTGGACCTGACACCGACAATAGACCCTGCAACAAAATTTTTTAGCAATTTTTATTTTGACATTTTCCAAACTAAATGTACAACATTCAAATCCTTTAGTCATTTTCAGACAAAAAACAAAAATCAGATCCATCGCACCCCTCAATCATTTGATGACATTTGTAATCATTTAGAAACCAAATGCTCCAGTCTCTGACATTACATTTAATCAAATATTCTTATTCTGTTGTTTTGTTTTGATGACTGTTCTGTCAGGTTGTTCTGGTTCCGCACAAACAAGACGGCACATCCCAAGTGGATAATGATCCTTCTAATGAATATTTAAATCTGTTTAATAAATTGTGAGCTTTTTTCAAAAAGCAGATATGGTGTTAGGGTTAAAGGTGCATTATGGAACTTTTCATACTAAATAAACAACCTGATATTAGTTTGTATTTGACTTTTCAGTAACCCCAGCGGGTGGTTACCATGGCACCATTACTTTCCATTACTGTGGCCTTTTATAACGCTCCAGGATCAATTGTTTTTTGGGTTTCAGGTAGGATTTCACTGCTGACGGACCCTCACCATGGTTACGCATATATTCTATCCAGTTTTCCCTAAAAATCATTGATCCTGGAGCGTTGTAGGCCACTGTGATTGAAAACATAGTTTACATGCTAACCACCCATACAGCCACTAGCTCACAAAAAGGTAAATTACACACAAAAATCAAGTTTGTAGCCTGTGCCCACCCACTTTCATCCGTGGCCCACCCGACCGTCCGCATCCACAGCCTGAAGTTTTGTCTGCAGAACACACCGGGCTGTGTCAGAGCCTCATCGTGCTCTCTGCTCCAAAAACTATGTCCGTTCCTGTTATCCCACAGCGCTGTTTGTGACCGGTGCGGTGCAGAATCAAGTTGGATAATTGATCAATAGTTAGAAACTTATTTTTAACCCAAAGACGGCGGAGACGCGTCTTTCCCCTCTCTCTGTCTCTGAGCCTTTCTTTCTCTCTCCACTGTGACCGGCTCCAGAGAACACTACAGCCCGTTAACTTTCTGTTGGGGTGTCTGCATTTATATTTGCTAATGATTGTTTTATGTTTTGCCTGATGAATGAACAGAGAGACTTCAGCACGATGTCTGTGCGTGAAGTCTGCCCTGATCGCGGGTCGCAATGGCACATGTTACTCCTGTTCCTCCCCGTTCTCATTGAATACAGTATTTTTGCCAGCTGCATTCATAAAACAGCGACGCAAATACTGTTCAACGCCATTCAATCACAGTGGCCTCGGTCGGAGCGTTTGATGGCCAAAGCATAATGAGCATAAAGCAGGCGGCGGCGCTGGGAGAGGAGTGACTTTTCAGCGTCCGTTAGCCAGCTCAATGTATTTTTCTATAGCTGAGGTATTGCTTTCAACTGGATTGAATCCTATTTAATAAACCGTAAACAATATGTTCAAATGGGGCAGTGCAGATCCATGTGTGATACCCCAGTGTGGGGTGTCCCCCAGGGATCGGTGCTGGGACCTAAACTATTTTTATTATATATCACATACTTGGTTTCTAAGAAGCTTAAACCGGTTCTTTTTGCAGATGATACAACAATCATACTCTCAGGTGCAGACTTACAGCAAATGGTGATCGAGATTACAGAAGAAATGGATAAATTGAAAGATTGATTCTGCGTAAACAAATTGTCTCTAAACATTATGAAAACCAAAGCAATGTTCTTTGGAAATCGTGTAATGAATGTACAATTACCAGTTAAAATTGGCAACGAAACTATTGAAAGAGTCTATGAACATTTCTTGGTGTAACACTCGATCATAAAATCAGCTGGAAACCTCACATCATAAAAAATAAAACTAAAGTTGCAAAGATTTTAGCCATAATGAATAAATCCTAATATATCATTGATAACAAAGCTCTATATATTATATACTGCTCACTTATCCCTCCTCATTTAACATATTGTGTAGAGATCTGGGGAAATGTGTATAAAAGTAATCTTGACCCATTGTTTAAAGTTCAGAAAAGGCAATAAGAATAATCCATTTAGCTGGATACCGTGATCACACAAATCCATTATTCTTTAAATCAAAAACAAAGAAATTTGAGGACCTTACTGAATTTAAGATGGATCAAATCATGTTCAAAGCCTCACAAAAGTCACTTCCTGAAAGTTTACAAAATATGTTCTGCAAACGAGAAATTAAATACAACTTGAGAAGTAAAATTAGTTTCGATAAATAATACTCCAGAACAACCTTAAAAAGTATGTGTCCCACGAGACGAGGTGTAGAAATTTGGGAAAATCTAGATCAAAGCATCAAACTCTGTAAAAATCTGGCACACTTTAAAAAGATCTCAAAGAATCCATATTCCTCAAATATGAACAGACATTGTTTTTTTATTATTATTTTATTGTGTCAAAAGTTTTTAAATTTCATTACACGATTAACATGTCAAAATTGGCACAATATTTTTTTCTTTTTTCCTTCCCACCCAGTGAAATGAAAATTAAAAAAAATAAAATAAAAAATAAAAAATAAAAAATAAAAAATAAAAAATTAAAATTAAATTAAAAATTAAAAATTAAAATAAAATAAAAATAAACAATAATAATAATAAAAAGATATATATACATATATATACATATACACACACCTACATACGCACATATATACATACATACAAAATTAACAGGTGTAAAAAAATAAAAATAAAGATAAAAACACGAAGAAAAAAAAACACGAAAAAAATAAATAAAAAAGGCAGCAAAGATATGACAAAAACCAAAACTATATATATATATATATATACATATACATACACATACACACACATATATCCTTGTATACATACATACATAATGCCTACACACATATCCTGTACATACGCATACATACATGCATGCATACAATTTAAATGGCCTCACTAATACCAAAAAAAGGCAGTAGGCCAGACCTGACGTAATCAACTTTCAATTTTCACAGTTTTCTTTTGTTTTTTATTATCTCTATCCTTACTAATTCTGCGAGAACGACCATGATGTAATGGTTACAGCGGTGCTAATGGAAACGACGAACAGACATTGTGAGTGTTGTTGTATATTCTTTTGCTGTTGTTTCTTTATTTTGCTGTTGTTGTTTTTATTACTGTTTATTATTTGCTGTTACCTTGCCATATGTTCCCTTGTTTATGATTTGTTTATGATTTGTTAAATGACATGTTATTGTTTTTACTTTTAGGGTGGGCGCTTATAAGCCTTTGGCTTCAGCCCACTCCTTTTGAGCAGAACACTGCTCAAATAAATAAATAAAATAAAATAATTTGCCATGATTGATGGCTGATTATTATTACGTGTTGGATTCATAGCACAGATCAAGAGAGTGTCGTGCCCAACTTTGAACATGAGGTGATATTTCTAACTTAAGCCTCATTTGTTTAAAGTGCATACTCTGAAAATATTGCTCAGTATTATATTTGAGCATGTTCACAAGCGCTGATTAAAGACCTTTGCTTTCTGAGGCTCTGACATGTCGTGACACAAACACTTCTCAGTGAAGCCAGTGATTCTGCAATTGGTGCTTTGCATTTCGCTGTTTGTACAGACTGTTTTTGGAAATAGACTCAAACTCTGAGCTGAGAAGCGTGCAAAAAGTTTCAGTAATCTAATCCCAAACCTCCGGCACTTCAGCCGCATTTTACATTTTTAATTTCCTGTCATTATGTCACTTTCCTACTGCGACTGCTGACCCTCACTGATATGTTATGGGAATATGTTGGTCTAATTTGAGTTATATAAAGTCTCATTCTTTGTACCGATACAAAAAATCCTTATTTCCATGGTTATTTTGATGAGTGAGATGAATAAACTGAGCTTTGTGCAGGCGGGAGGGCATCTGAGCGTAACTCGCCCGCCCCCTCCTGCAGTGGCGACCTCTGACCTGGTGGGTCATGTGTCAGATGGGGGAGGGGGGTGGTAACCATGGTAACTGGTTAATGGCTAATATGTGCATAATTCCTGGGGTTATCCACAAGAAAAACATTTATTTATGAATATATTTATTTGTAATTTAAATTTTGAACATGTCAAGTTTTACTTTTTAATTTTTTTATATTGTTTGTTTAACAATAACTTTATTTGTGTCACAACACAAGATAAGTCAATGGGCTGTGCACAGTGCCATCACGTGAATTCTGCCTAGACAGTAACATCGGCGCTGTCCTTCCTGTCCCGTATCTTTTACATTCAAAATGAGCAGATCCCACATAAGTGAAGAGATAGCTCAGGATTTAAAGGACATTGAGTAAAAGTTAGGATGTGACTGGAGCAGGTTAAAACATTACGTGTGACATAACGACTTCACTGGAGGAAACCTCTGTGTTCATACGAATGTTTTTGTCTTGAGGCTAACGGCTAACACGAAATAAAAATGAAAACTAGAGCAAACGAGGCTTTGAACGAGCCTGTCCATCAGTAACTCGTTGTCCTTTACTCAAACCTGAGCTATCTCTTCATTTGTTTGTTGCTAATTTTGAATGTAAAAGATACAGGACAGGAAGTACAGCACCGATCTTATTGTCCAGGAAGAGATCACGTGGGGACATCGTGCATATAGCCCACATCACAACATTCTAAACAACCAATAAAAACTGAGGTGATGGGCAGAGGTAGAAATGACTTTAGCTGAGCCTGTTCCTACAAATGTACATATTTAGTTTACCGTCGAATCCTGGACCTGATTTAAATTGATCATTCCATCCCCATACAAATAGGGAAGACAAGCGCCATACTAACGAATGGGGAGGTATGTTTTGTTCTTTTCATGGAATTTACATCATTTCTGTGGTTTCTTTATCATTATCATGTGTATCCGATCCACAAAAAGCAGAAACTTAACTGAATTTGAGTTAGCATTTAGCTCAGAGGACCTTTTTATTAACTTTTTTTATAGCACTAATTTGTATCTAAAGTAAAATCTCTAAAAGTCTGTACGTTCACCAATAATTTCTAACCAGGCTTTGACCTAAATGTGGTCAATGGTTGACAACAGCTGAACACTATCTGGATTGTTCATAATTTGTGATGATAGATGGCTAATGCTAACGGCTCTAGCAAAAATTCAATGAGCAGGCTAATGGACTCTGAAAAGTCTCCCGGACTAGCCTACTTGCTAACTGTCTGCATATGTTAGGATCGAACACCGCTTCTCCTTTTTATTTCTATGGTGAGTAGTTAAGAATTCCATGATGGTAACTATAGTAACTGTCAAAATGCAGTTTTTATATTGTTTCATGGCTTATATCTCGGTTATTACTGTCCACATGAAACAAAAACGGTCATAATGTTCAGTGTCTCCTCTGTCAGCATATATATTACTGAAGTCCAATTATTTTCACAAAAGTCGCAACAATGTTCAAGAACATTTGTGTGACTTTGTCCAACAGTAAGGAGTTTCAGCCATAAGAAGACTGGCAGGTTCTTCAATCCATTCACTTTCAAATAAAAATCAACATTTGCTAATTCTCTTTTTGGAGATTTCCTTCTAAAACTGTTTCTCTGCCACAGATTTGCATTGGTCCATGTCCTCCATCTGAGATTATGACATCATCTAATTCAGTCCTGTGATAATGTGAGGTGGAACAGGGGCCGATACAACTCAACGGGAGGGACGCCGTTTCAGAAAGAAATCTCCAAATGGTTTCCCTAATCATTAGTTAGAAGTGGTTGGATTCATGAACCTTCGTCTTATGGCTGAAAATCCTTTCAGCGTTCTGAATATTGTCTCTCACCTTTATGGACAGTCATGTGACCGTAGTTCATATGTGCTGACTTTAAGACAGTTTTTGTTTCATATGGACAGGTCCAGCCGTTACAGAGATATTAACCATAAACCATGTCCAAACTTCAGCATTTCGACCATTACCATAGTTACTACAATAGGATTCTTAGCTCCATTTTAAACTATAGGCTGTTTACAATGTTGTGAGTTCAAATAATAGCTTAATAGCTCTGTAAAAATTCAAATCTCTCCTTGTTTTTTTGGGTTGAAAGCTCAACAAATCAGTCATTAATTAGATATGTAAAAATCCCTGTGAAAAAAAACCTTCCAAAGGACTGGAAGTTTGGAGTCTGTCAGAGCTACTGAAGTGGAGATGTTGTTGTAAACGTGTGAAAAATGGCCCTTGATATTAGAATTCCCCAAATAAATCTGTGGAGGGGAAACATCGAATCAGTGCGTGCAATAATTTAACATGTTATTGTGAAGATTAGGGTATTCTCTTTTTGTTTTCAGGTGAAAGTTAACATGTTAAGAGACTGAACTAACAACACAATCTGAAAGTGTAGAAATGTGTGGCTCGACCTGTAAAACTGAAACGGTCTGTAGTTTTTGCGGTCAGACGTGTCCCGACTCGAAAAAAGAACTCGACACCAAAGGTTTTTTGCAGGATTCCACTCATTTTCCTCCGCTGATCATTGAGTCTGTAAATCAGGCAGAAAACCTCAAACAGAACGACTACATTAGCAGGTTTACAGGTCCTAGACACGGTTCATGTTGGCAGTCTTTACAAAGTATTCACACAAATACACAGTGCAATAAGGAGAAATGAAAGCTCCAGACAAGTATTGCTGTTAATTTTAGGTTTATCAGTGAGTAAATATGACTTTGTAATTTACCCTCTGTCATCGCACTGCAACATGCTTTTCGTCATCACTTCGAAAAACACGTGCCAGGCTGTGTTCCTGATCGCAAATCGATTTTATTGTGGGTGGATGCCTAGATGGAAACGGGGAATGTGTCCAAAAGAGATAAATATCTCAAAGGACTTTTTTAAGAGAATCCCTCCCGGGCGACTCATCTCCCTGAGAGGAGACTTAAACACGCCTGATCATTTCCTGTAGGTTTATTCCAATCCCTGGTTTATAACGATCGTCCACAGACCCTGAAGACCTGCAATTAACATCAACAAACCAGTCAACATGTTTGAAAGAGACGAGAGGACCAAACCTTTCCAAATCGTCTGAATCAACATTTAAAATGTATTCTTTGCAAACTGTTTATTTTTTATTTATTTATTGGTTTATTTGGTCGGGACAGTGCATGTTAATGAACATACATGGGTCTCATGCATGTAAACACGCCACACCGGATTATAGCCTTAGGCTAATTTCCATCCGTCGTCCTCCATTCACACTCTCAAACACACTCTCATTCATCCTGGCCTATTGTACATGTTTTAGTGTGTAAAATTAGATCCTCAATGTTTGGAAACATGCAGTTTTTATTTCTTTTTTAAATTAATTTCCAGGCTATATAGAACGTTTTAATGTTCAACATGAATTACCAGGAGAATGACTTGTTTTTTTTGTTTTTTTAGTTTTCACTGATCAATCCATTCACCATTTGCAATCATTTTTTCCTGGTTTAAAACACTCAAACCAGTAACATGCTTCGCTTAGTCCAGTGGTCCTCAAACTGTCCAGCCCAAGCTCCCCCTAAAAAGGCCAAAGTTAGCGCCCAAATATGGCAAGTATCACACCTTTAAACGCTTTTCTGGGCAGCCAAGAGTCTATCAGGTCTAGTTTGAGGGATTTTGCTCTTTGGAGGGCCACAGATTTTCAGTGATGTTTAGGTCAGGAGACTCTGAAGGCCACGTCAAAACCTTCAGACTGCACCTCCTGAGGTCATCCATGGATTTTGAGCTGTCTTTACAATTTGTAGCCATTTGCTTTTAACGTCAGCTTTGTCACAGCTGGTCTTACATTGTCCCTCACAATTTGTTGAAAAATTGTGGCGGCACGGTAGTACAGTGGTTAGCGCTCGTGCTTCACAGCTAGAAGGTCCCGGGTTCGATTCCCACCAAGGCCGGGGCCTTTCTGTGTGGAGTTTGCATGTTCTCCCCGTGTCTGCGTAGGTTTACTCCGGGTACTCCAGTTTCCCCTACCACTAAAACATGTACAATAGACCAGGATGAATGAGAGTGTGTTTGAGAGTGCGCATGGGGGATGACAGATGGAAATTAGCCCAAGGCTACAATCCGGTGTGGCTTGTTCATTAACTTGCACTGTCTCGACCAAATAAACCAACTAAACATCAATTTAATAAATTATTTGCTCGACCTAAGAAATGTTCCCTGTGCCACTGGCTGCAGTATAACCCCAAAGAATTTGGTGCCCTCTCTTCTCCAAACGAACCTTTGCACATTCAAGTTGGAGTAGTGAGTACATGCAAGAACCAACTTTACCACTACTACTAGTACTACCAGCTACTTCAGGAGATACTCGACTTGTCGCGGATAAAGTTATGAACCAGTGACTTTTCAAATGCACTGGAGTTTAGAGGCCTGGTTCAAGCACAAACCGGATTGATGCTGGTTCAGTTTGTATCATTCTGATGATATGAAATTATACATTTAACATGGTGTAAATTGAAATATAGGCTATGTAGCTATCTGTAAACAGAGGAGAATAATACAGTATAGTTAGTCAGTTCTCACTTAATATATTTTCTTTTTACAAATAATAAATAATTATTTAGATTATTTAGCCTTCATCAAATTTGGAAATTGTTGGTAAATTGTATTTTTAGCTTGAAAAGTCATGCAGATTCTTAAAATATATATATATATGTGTATATGTATAATATAATATATATGTATAATATATATATATATATATTATACATATACACACACACACATATATTTCATTTTATTTTTCAAATGTATTTAGCTGATCTGAGAGCCTGATTTTTATGCTAAAATTAATTTTCAAAACACCAAATGGAAAATCGTGGCGTTATTATATATATTTTTAATGCCATGACGCATTTCACTACAATAATGTACACTTTTATTCTTGACAACGCAGCTAATATTTGTCGTGTTTTTATTTCCCTACGGCCGCGGAGTGACACACACGGCCGTCCTCTGTACTCACCCCATTCATTTAAACGCGTAGCCATGGCAACTTGCGTATAGACGCACTATACTACCTGTCCGCGGAGGGATACGCTAACCTTAAACATTCCTTACGTTGAGCTAGCGGCTAAAGCTAACGCTGACACCCGCTTGTTTTTGGATTTTTTTAGAAACATTTCAAAGTATTCCCCCTCAGTTTCAGAGTCTAGGGTCACGGCGGGCCCCAGACAGCGGCCCCGGAGCTTCTGCTAGGGTAAATATGGAAGAAGGAGGCGAGAGCAGGCCGAGTACGGCGCCTCCTCTCCGGCCTCCACAGCCGCTCCTCTGCTCTCCGGGGCCGGGGCTGTGGAGGCGCTCAAGGCCTCTGTGCGGAGACGGCTCTGACAGGATTAAACCCGTGAATAAACCCTTCACAGCCGCTGGACAAAGCCCGAGCGCGGACACGGCGGGGGCTCGCTTCCCCAATGTCACAAGAAATTATTCTGAACGAATTATGTGGCGACGCGAGCTTTAGAAACATAGGGGTTTTATGTTGATGTGGTTTTATGTTGATGTGGACTGCATTAATCAATTAGGGATCGATGACAGTTATAATGAGCTGATGTCTCTGTTCACAGTTTGGAGGAAATGAACGATATTTAAGCCTAAGTATAATGCAGAGTAATGAGTGTTTCATTTGGCCTGGTCTGTGATGAACCCATGGTCTCTGAAACAGGACTAGCCTATTATTAATATCCTTTGAAAAGAAAAGATACTAATAAATAGAGGAGCTCCTCTTCCCTCAGGCTTGTCACATAGGCCACTGGTTCCCAAAGTGGGGGTCAGGACGCTCCAGGGGGTTCCAAGATAAACAAAAATGAAAGATATGAACACTGTATTTTATGAATTTCCTAATCGAAACAGCATAGGCCTATACAGTGGGGGAAAAAAGTATTTAGTCAGCCAACAATTGTGCAAGTTCTCCCACTTAAAAAGATGAGAGAGGCCTGTAATTTTCATCATAGGTAAACCTCAACTATGAGAGACAAAATGAGGGGGAAAAATCCAGAAAATCACATTGTCTGATTTTTTATGAATTTATTTGCAAATTATGGTGGAAAATAAGTATTTGGTCAATAACAAAAGTTCATCTCAATACTTTGTTATATACCCTTTGTTGGCAATGACAGAGGTCAAACGTTTTCTGTAAGTCTTCACAAGATTTTCACTGTTGCTGGTATTTTGGCCCATTCCTCCATGCAGATCTCCTCTAGAGCAGTGATGTTTTGGGGCAGGCGCTGGGCTACACGGACTTTCAACTCCCTACAAAGATTTTCTATGGGGTTGAGATCTGGAGACTGGCTAGGCCACTCCAGGACCTTGAAATGCTTCTTACGAAGCCACTCCTTCGTTGCCCAGGCGATGTGTTTGGGATCATTGTCATGCTGAAAGACCCAGCCACGTTTAATTTTCAATGCCCTTGCTGATGGAAGGAGGTTTTCACTCAAAATCTCACGATACATGGCCCCATTCATTCTTTCCTTTACACGGATCAGTCGTCCAGGTCCCTTTGCAGAAAAACAGCCCCAAAGCCTGATGTTTCCACCCCCATGCTTCACAGTAGGTATGGTGTTCTTTGGATGCAACTCAGCATTCTTTCTCCTCCAAACATGACCAGTTGAGTTTTGACCAAAAAGTTCCATTTTGGTTTGATCTGACCACATGACATTCTCCCAGTCCTCTTCTGGATCATCCAGATGCTCTCTAGCAAACTTCAGACGGGCCGGGACATGTACTGGCTTAAGCAGGGGGACACGTCTGGCACTGCAGGAATTGAGTCCCTGGCTGCGTAGTGTGTTACTGACGGTAGCCTTTGTTACTTTGGTCCCAGCTCTCTGCAGGTCATTCACTAGGTCCCCCCGTGTGGTTCTGGGATTTTTGCTCACCGTTCTTGTGATCATTTTGACCCCACGGGGTGAGATCTTGCGTGGAGCCCCAGATCGAGGGAGATTATCAGTGGTCTTGTGTGTCTTCCATTTTCTAATAATTGCTTCCACAGTTGATTTCTTCACACCAAGCTGCTTACCAATTGCAGATTCAGTCCTCCCAGCCTGGTGCAGGTCTACAGTTTTGTTTCTGGTGTCTTTGGACAGCTCTTTGGTCTTGACCATAGTAGAGTTTGGAGTGTGACTGTTTGAGGTTGTGGACAGGTGTCTTTTATACTGATAACAAGTTCAAACAGGGGCCATTAATACAGGTAATGAGTGGAGGACAGAGGAGCCTCTTAAAGAAGAAGTTACAGGTCTGTGAGAGACACAAATCTTGCTTGTTTGTTATTGACCAAATACTTATTTTCCACCTTAATTTGCAAATGAATTCATTAAAAATCAGACAATGTGATTTTCTGGATTTTTTTCTCATTTTGTCTCTCATAGTTGAGGTTTACCTATGATGAAAATTACAGGCCTCTCTCATCTTTTTAAGTGGGAGAACTTGCACAATTGTTGGCTGACTAAATACTTTTTTCCCCCACTGTATTTGTGGATAAGGATCACACATAAGCAGAGTTTTAAGTTTTGCTTCCTGATCATATTCAAAGCACCAAAAACTTTGTAAAGCGGGGATCACCTATAGGGCTCTACGGTCTTACGTCACAAATGAAGCGGAGGTGAATACAACGCTCTTGCTTCATTGAAAACAATGGGAGATCTCTGATATTTGGTGGTTGTTTGAGAGGATTTATTAAGGTGAATAATTGTCAGATTGTGATGAAATGTGATTGGATTACCATGATAACCTGCCTATTGAGGCAAAAGTCTGATATTAACAGAAATTTGACTGTTTGTACAAACTGCCAAGAGGTCGCCTAGTACGCGTCGCTAATCCATCGTAACTTTGTGTTGAATTTCACACATTTATGTTTCGCCTTTCGGGAAATAATCATGATCTAAGTTAAACGTAATGCTGACGAGAAAATGTTTTTGATTAACAATTTATTTTATGTTTAAAGCAAAGTAAATGGTAGAATTTAGAGCCTGATGTGTCCGGCACAGTTACGTTAAACTTTAAAACATAATCCACACAATGTGTTTGGATCTGCAGATGTCGATTCTAATCATAAAACTTACTCAGTTTACAAGATTGAAGCTGTAGTTCCCACAAAATGGAACATCCGACCGCACAACAGCTTTTAGGCCGGATTTACTGAGAAAAACTAAATTTATCGAACACAATCTGTCATTTACAGGAAAAAACGCTGTTTAATACCGCCATTGTTTTCACCTCCACATCTGCGGCGCTCTGAAAGTACCCGGATGGTAGAAGAGCCCTATAGCTCGCATTGTCATTTTGGAGGCAGTGGCATGAAAAGCTTTGGGACCACTGAGAGACCATCACCCTGGAGGACAAGCCCTGACTCAAAGAAGAACTGGATTAGTTACATTTCCCACAAATGACCATTGAATTAGCATTAAAGCGCATATGACAGGTTTGAATCCTTTTGTAATTATGACTTAGTTCAATGGATAACATCTGTTGTTAGCAATAATCATAGTTTTATTTCAGTGAAGCAGCAATCGAGTGGAGAAAAGACAAATGTTGAAATTGACCAATATTTGGATGTGGTTAATTCACAAACTTGATAAATTACATTCCCTTCTATGGCTGAAAGTCCTTTCATCTGACCAATATCACGCAAACGTTTTTGAATATTGTCTCCACTTTGGACGAGAAAATGATGGATCTTAGTTTATACGTGATGACAGAGAAGACATTGAACTTTGTGACCGTTTTCGTTTCATTTGGATTGCTGCAAATGCCAGAGAAGTTAGTCAAAAACCAAGACAAAAAAAATCTGAATTTTGACTATTACCATAGTTACTATCACAGAATTCTTACTTGCCCTCCGCCTCGTAATGTAAACAAAACGGCTAATGCTACAACAGTTAGCTAATAAGATGTTTATATATTTAAACCCTTGTGCCCTGTTAACTTTATGCCACCACTGCGAGTGCTTCGTACATTCTGTGTATTTCAATGCTTTACACGGCCATAAAATCCTCAATTATTGACGGATTTGAAAAAATCTTTTTTTTTATTTTTTCGTGAAGGGGTTCCCTTGAAAATGACTTAGTGCTTTCATATATTACCATAAATCATTAACCCTTTAGATGCCATATGTTTACCATCAACAAACAACAACATTAAAAAAAATACAATAATTGTAAAATAACTTACTTTTATTTTTATTGTTATTATGGCTATTGTCTGTGTGACCGGCCTGTCAGTGTGGATAATCAGTAGGAAGATTGAATTTGGTGCATTTTTTGTCAATTTGAAAAAAAATGTCTCCTTTGGGAGTGTTTCGTACATTCTGTGTATTTCGATGCTTTACAAGGCCATAAAATCTTCAAATATTGATGGATTTGAAAACTTTTTCTTTCATTTTTTTCGTGAAGGGGTTCCCTTGAAAATGACATGACGCTTTCATACATAACCATAAATCATTAACCCTTTAGATGCCAATGTTTACCATCAACAAACAACAACAATTTTACATAACATGCAATGATTCTGAAGTAACTTATTATTTTTACTTATGGCTATTGTCCGTGTGACCGGCCTGTCAGTGTGGATAATCGATAGGAAGATTATATTTGGTGATTTTTTTGTTTTTGTGTACAGTCAATTTGGGGGGGAAATGTCTCCTTTGGGAATATTTCATATGTTCTGTGTATCTCGACCTTTAAACTGACATAAAATTGTCAAAGATTAACATTTTCTCAATATTATTTTTTTATTGTTTTCATGAAAGAGTCCTCTTTACATTGACATATTAACTTTATAAATTATCAAATAGAATTAACCCTTTAAATGCCAGTGTTTGTCATATACAACCCTCAGTAATGTTGAATAATATGAAATAATTTTAAAATTACACTTTTTTTTAACTGATTAATTTTATGTTGATGTTTTATTGATTGATTTGATCTGTTTTCTTGTAATTTTATGCAACTGTGAAGCATTTTGAATTGCCTTGTGTATGAATTGTGCTCTACAAATAAACTTGCCTTGCCTATCAGTGTGACAGGCCTGTCCATGTGGATAATCAGCGGGATGACTTTGGTGTGTTTTTAGTTTTTGTGTAAAGTCAGTTTGTTTAGTTGTGTCCCATAGACTCCCATAAATGCATGATTTTAGAGACCCCCCCCCCCCCCCCCCCCCCCCCATTATACAAAGCCAGAAAAAAAAAGTCTTACATTTGCCATTTTTCAGCATCAATCTGCATACGATTATGCAAAATGTCAGAATTTTTTATTTTTTTTAACTAAATGACCACATTTTCAGTATATCCTGAAACCAAGGCTTTGCATTGACATTGACATGTAACTGTTATTGACTCCTAACTCAACAATGTTAAAACAAATTTCACTTTGGCTGATATCATTGTGACCGGCTCACCCATTTGAATGATCAGAGGGAAGATTGAGTTTGGGACAGTTTTTGTTTTGGTATAATATCAGTTTGAACAATAATTGCTTCCATAGTGTTAAACTACAGACGTGTCCCATTGACTTACATTGGAATGAGCCGATTTTCACCCGCTGTCAACAGAAAGTGAAAACAATTTGTTTTTTCTTTTACTGCCCATTTTCTGGCAGCCGTATCCATCTAATAAGCAGAATTACAGAGCTTGGCTATTTTTTTTTCAAAATTAAATTTTTTCCCCACTCCAAACATTGTCCCTGAATGCATATTTTTGACGACTATTTGAGATTCCCACACATTTCCCACGGCCTCCACACGCCCCCACAGAGGGTCAGTGGGTATTGAACATGAAGGTACGGGTCTAAGTTGTGTGTTTCCACAATAATATCCAAAAAAAAGTAAGATATTTTGTCAGTGTGGCCTGTAATGTCAAATTTTTTACAGTTTTCAATTTTTTTGTTCATTTTTTACCTGTATTTTTTTAGGCTTGGTTGTTTCCTTTCGGGAAAACTATTAAAAACCCTCTAAATCAACAAAATCTGGGTAAAAAACATATTGGACTCTTGCCTTTAAAATGAATGCCTGCACTTGTTGTAAATACATTTTTTCCCTGCCTTACAAGAGGAACAAAATGTGTTGTTTTAAGTTGTTTTTACAGTTTTGTTTATTAACACAATGAGGAGAGTGGAGCCTGCTGATCAACCATCCATAGACACACTCCTGGGACATTATTTTTTGATTCCAATCATTCCGACTCAAAGGGGACTCACTGACAACACATTCAAACCATTTTAGAGAGAAAAAAAAAAGGTCTGGTTTCTAGACATGAATAAACCAATACTGCCTGGTTCTGGTATAGGGCTATAATATAGGGAAAGGGAGCAACGAGGGAAGGGGTTAAAAATGGCCAAAACAAAAAAATACATATTTTTTACATTAAAGTAAGGGGTTGGTAGAATAAAAACTGAAAATTGCAGGGAAAATTATTTTAACCTTGATATATAGAGGGGAGGTCAAAATCTGAAACGGGGGGAAGGGGTTAAAAGTGAGCACAATTTATAATGACCTTATTTTTTCAAAAATGTAAAGGGTTTAGAAGATAAAAAAGGGAAATTGCGTGAAAAATAAGTTTCACCTTGATTTAGAGATGGGAGGTCAAAAAAAGAGTTTATAATGGAAGTCTATGGGTATGCAGATTTCCAAACACTCCCAGAGGGTACAGAACTTCTCATGCCATCAAAACTGATCAGAACTGAATGAAACTCAGATATGTTTAAAAACATGTAAAGACACACCTCGGTGCCAGTTTTCATGGGAATTGAAAAACCACAGCAAAAGTTATCGCAACAAGTATACCCTCCGATACGCAGATTTCACAAGGGATATAATTCAAAACATGCTACATAACGTTATAGTGAAGGCTAATGCAGCTGCACCTCTCCACTGGGGGCGTCATTGCTGTCTTCATCTCGTATCTGAACTCGGACCAGTCTGGACATCTCTAAGTTGACACGTTCGAGCGGCGTTCCAAGGCATTTTTTCCAAGTGGGAGGTGGGAAAATTACCAGTTACCAGTCGCCTGGAACGCACCATGAAACAAAGCCTAAATGTCACAAAAAATGTCAAAATAACTTTAGATAAATTTAAAAACATTTTTCGATACTTAAAGGGATATTTCAGGATTTTTGACATTGGGCCTCATTTCCTAGTTATCCAGAGTGTTGTTGATGTCTGGAGATACTTTTTTCTTAAATTCATGCAGTTCTTATATTTGAAGAGCTTAGTGGCGCTAGGCTAGGGCAAGGCTAAAGCATGTCTATGGTATCAGTTAGCCTGCATTAAAACCAGTCTGACCCACTCCACAGTGCACCTGAGGTAAATCACTTATAACACCAGACTAACCATATAAATGTCTGTGTTAATAGAATAATGTTTGAAATATAACTGACCTTGCATCACATGAATTACCGCATTTTGAGGGACTATTTTCTCGCAGATCACTCCACCGCTGCGTTAGCTTACAGCCACGAAGCTGATGCTGCTCAAATATAAGTTATTTTAAATGCAAAATGGTTAAAATTATTCTATGGACACAGACATTTATATGGTTAGTCTGGTGTTATAAGTGATTTACCTCAGGTGCACTGTGGAGTGGGTCAGACTGTTTTTAATGCAGGCTAACTGATACCATAGAAATGCTTTAGCCTTGCTCTAGCCTAGCGCCTCTAGACTCTTCAAATATAAGAACTGCATGAATTTAAGAAAAAAATATCTCCAGACATCAACAACACTCTGGATAACTAAATGAGGCCCAATGTTAAAAAATCCTTTAAGTAAAATATCCCTTTAAGTATCGAAACGTTTTTGGACACTGAAATACACTTTACATGACCTCATTCACTTTATTTTTTATTACCCGACTATTGTAGCCACAGACATAGGTGCCTTGCCCAAGGACACAGATATTCAAACTGCCGACCTTTGGGATTGGGGGAAACTGCATTCGAGCTGTGACGAGTTACTCCAACTGAGGAAACAACTATTTGAGATTTTTTAAAAAGAAAGAAAAAAAAATGTCGAAAGAAAAATCACATATTTTAGACTGAGAAAAACAAAGCTTAACCTCTTAACCTCCACCTGAACCGTTTCCTCCAGTTTGGCTTCACCCAAATCTTAAAGCTTCTGGAAAAAAGGGTCAAAATAGCGACGAAAACGAGGATGGAGAGGCAACAAAAAGTGACTAAAAAACGGAAAAGTGACAAAAATGGATAAGAAACACAATAAAAAAAGTTTTTAGATTTGGGTAAAGCCAAACTGGAGACCATGTGCTCGGTTCAGGCGGAGGTTAAGAGGTTAAAATGAACAAGCTAATCCTGATCCAAAAGTGTGAATATCACCAACTGTAATGAGATGATAAAAATATCAACCTCTACATCCCCCACGTTAACACATTAAAAACACACGACTAAAGAGTAAGGAAAAAGCAACAACAAAATCAAAGAGAAAGGAGTGACAAAAAAAACAAACTACACAGTGACAAAAATGAACCACGACAAAAACTCTCAAACAAACCTGATCAGTTGTTTGTGAAACTTTCCGCTCATTTTACGTCCTGTCGCGCCCTCTGCTGGTGAAAACGGGAACAGCATCAACTGTTGAGACTCTGGAAGTGTCAGGATTTTTTTTTCTGCTGTTGTTTCTTTTCTCGGATGTTTCCCTGTTATGATCAAACAGAAAAGAGTAAAACTGTGAGTTGAACGTTAAGTTAAAACATCCTGAAATGAGGAGATGTTTGTCCAGTTTACAACTTATGTTTCTGTTTTAAAGCTGGAGTCGTTTACTGCAAAAAGCTACAGGTCATGGCTTTAAAACTGTAGCCACAGTTTCCCCGGGGGCAGACTGAAGCTCTGACCACCAACTTTCACTTACTCATCATTCATCCTATTGTACATGTTTTTAGTGGTAGGGGAAACCGGAGTACCTGATTCTGATACGCAGACACGAGGAGAACATGCAAACTCCACAGAAAGGCCCCACGCGGGAATCGAACCAGAGACCATCTTGCTGTGACGCACGAGCGCTGACCGCTGAGACGTCCCGTTGAGGAGCCGTGGACAGAGTGTGACAGCCAGCTCTTTCCAGATGAAAGTTTATATAAGACCACATTGGCCCGGAAACTGAAAATATATCTGCTTTGCTGCCGTTTGTGGCACTTCAAAACATTTATGCGTCACATTGATTTAAATAAGAAAAGAAAAAAAGCATTAAATCTGACTCGTTCCTGCTTTAGAAACACAGATTTCAACACAGTGCGGAAAATGTTCAGAAAGAACAAAAAAACATCGAAAACGCGGCTCTGCTGTAGCGCTGCAGTGACTCCTCCGCTCCCACAGGGGGCGCTGCTCCCGGAAGAGAAACTGTCATGGCGGCGGGCTGACACAATCTGAAAACAAAACCGCTTTTTCACTTCATTTACTCAATATTACCCTCGAAATAAGGCCTTTTTTAGACGCGGTTGATCGACTATAAACTAGTCCCGTATGTGAGGACCAAACCGAGGAGGAAAAGGACAGATTTATCCCAAAATGCGGACGGTTTTGATGGTCGCGGAGAAGCCCTCACTGGCTCAGTCCATCGCTAAGATCCTCTCCAAAGGTGAGTTCTTTCAGGAAAAAACGGAGACTTTTGGAGCGATTCCCTCGACAAAAGGATTTCACGTCTTACTGTTTAGTCAGAGCCATGTTTTTGTCACTAGAATGAGACAAACACGGAAGAAAAAGTAGTTAGTGAGACTTAAACTGACTAAAATCTGCAGATATTTCGGTCGAGTAAAGACATGTTTGAAAGAGACTCATATCATTGGAATTCACTGCCAAAGGAACAGGTCTGTGCAATTTAATAATGGAGGAAATAATGAGTTTTTAGCCTTTTTTTTATCTACTTAAATTATTTAAGTAGATAAAAAAATCTATTATTTATTCTGTGAATTCCCAATTGTCTTGATATGTAAAATGATTGTTTATTCCGAGTTCAATGTACGTTACATGCTGTAATTAACCTAGCGCATTTTCACCAGTTCAGCTTTACCCAAATCTAAACGTTTTTGACTGGAGTTTACAGCATTGAGGCCAGAATGACGCCTCATTTGAAAGCTAAGACCTATGAAAGTGACAAATAAGTGATTGTGTTTTCGTCACATTTTTGTCTAATTTTGTCTGGTTTTCGTAAGGTTCTTTTGCCGTGTTTTGGTCATTTTGTTGCTTTCTTCATCGGCTTTGGTCTCCTGATCATGCTTTTTTGTCGTGTTTTTATCGCTTTTTAATTGTGTTTTGTTGCTTTTCCGGAAAGTTTATGTCATTATTTTGTCACTCTTTTCTGCTTTATTTGGTCACTTTTTTAGTTGTATTTCCATCCTTGTTTTCGTCGCTATTTTGATATATTTGGGT
Source organism: Neogobius melanostomus (assembly GCA_007210695.1). Lineage (NCBI taxonomy): Eukaryota > Metazoa > Chordata > Actinopteri > Gobiiformes > Gobiidae > Neogobius > Neogobius melanostomus. Next base: position 227,910 of record VHKM01000722.1, read on the forward strand.
GGGGGTTAAGCTTTATTATGTGCAGCGTTGGCAGCTTTTAACTTACATTCATGTCATGGTGGCTTGGTGGCATAGCGGTTAGCGTTCGTGTTTCACAGCTAGAAGGTCCGGGTTCGATTCCCACCTGGACGGGGCCTTTCTGTGTGGAGTTTGCATGTTCTCCCCTTGTCTGTTTCCCCTCCCACTAAGAACATGTACAATAGGAGTATGTGTGTTTGAGACGATGGATGGAAACGAGTCCCATGTGTGCTCATTAACATGACATTAACATGTCCTTAATAATACTGCACATTATTGCACTTGGAAAGGAGCAGGAGGAAGAGTTTTATTACTAGGGCTGTACCGCCAAACACCTCTGTGTCTTCAGTGAGTCGTCTTCTGTGCTCTGTAGTTGAAGTGTATGATGAGCAGCTCAGGACGCTCCGAGACCACCTGTTTCAGCCGCACTCGAGACCGGCTTAAAGTGCTGCAGTTGGATACACACTGACCTAAAAGCGCCGCTCTCTAGAGCCTGTGTGAAAACGCCCTCACATGTGGGTAAACATCTTGATCTAATGAAACTACAACATGGCGTTTCTGCATAAAAGCACTGCATGTAATGAGGCTCCTAAACAGACTGTAGCTCAGTTTAATCCGCGGATATTTGACCAAACAACACAAAACAAAAAGTTTTTTTTTTTGCTGATAATCCTCTCTCTTGGCCTAAAGTACCACATGTGCGTAAAGTCTTTGTGAAAGATCGCGGAATTAGAAGATATCCACAGAGGTGAACTGGTCAACACACCCGCGGGTCAGAAAACTCTTTGACGGTGCCATTTTCAGGCATAGGTTTATTGTGAGCAGCTAATCACAGCTCGTAGTTTCGTCTCCGCTGTGACGGCTCATGTTCCCACATAGTTCACTTTTCTAAAGCTCTTAAAAAGTGGATTAGAGCGAACGGTCTCCATGCAAACAAACAGCAGAAATCCCTCCCAAAGGCTCATGGGGCGGAGGAATAAGGTGGGCAATTTGTCGTCTCCCATTTCTTTCCTCAATTTTTGATGACCAATAGCAAAACTTGAATATAAAGATTTCATATATTTCTCAGTACCTGCTTTCTATACTTTTATTTTGTATTAGTTTGATGAATTCATGCTTTTAAAATCAGACCATGTTGAAAATGGCTTAATCATAAAATCACATCCGTCACTTGCGCAGCAGCGTTTCAGACGCTCCACAGCGGCTGTTGGAAATGACACCAGAGGAGAATCCAACGACTTTCTGACCATCTCTGCTGCTTCACAAAGCCAAATCATGATGTCATAGTGCACATCTGTCTCCATGCAGAAAAACCTCTGACGCTGCTCGCTCAGTCAGAAAACAAACACGCTCAGAGCTGCTGGAATACACGACGCTCATTTTCATTTCTGGATTATTACGATGTCTCCACCAGGAAAACGTTTCTTTGGACGTCCAGGAGAAGCACCGTTTTCAAGTGTCCGGGCCGTGACACAGGGCCAGATCAGTTGGACTTTGTGGGGAGCATTGTTTGGACCAAAATCTTATTTGTGCTCAGCATTTTACGTAAACAAGGACTTATTGGAAAAATAAGCACTTTGTTACAAACCTGGTGCAGTCCTAAGATATAAGACGCTGCTGCTTCACCAACCTTCAATGGTAAGTAAAAAAAAGGGATGCGCGATACTGGTATCAAATATCGGAGCCAATAAAAAAGTAAAAATAAGGTAAAAATAAGATTTCGGGTATCGGCAGCAAATATTTAATACTGAACTGATAGCACAACTTTCACCAACTAAACCTAAGTGAATATGGACATGCTGCACCTCATTTTGAAGCTCTGAATTCAAGGGGAATTCAGTCACTGAGTTAGTTTTAAACTCCGCAAATGTTTTTTTCATCGCCACACAAAATGCCGCAGATAGCAACCGTATGCTAGGTCAGAAACTATGATTTTGTCGCACAAAATAGCCTAATATAATAGTGTTTATATTTTATGAAATGCTGAAGAAGAACTGATCTAACGTTGTGAGTTGTTCATATTAATGTTACCTATAGGATATTTAGAAAAGTCCAATAATTTTTTTGTTAATTTCATTACAGTTTATTAATTGATAATTGATCTGTAACAGAGGAACATTCTCTTTTTCACTCACAGCAGCCACTTTTAAGAAAGTCTCTTGGTATCGGTTAATATCGGATAGCAGCAGATAGTCAAATCCCCAGTATCGGTATTGGAAGCAAAAAAGCTGGATCGGTGCAACTGTGACACTAATGTTATACATGTCTTAGAACAACACCATCACTACAAAACTCTCCTCATGAAACAGGGCAGTGCTTTATTACCGTCATATGTTTTCTTCATGTTTTACATTCACAGTGACTGTTTTTGTGTTGGTTTAGTTTGTGAGACATTTTGGTCTTGACACTGTGTTTTGGTGAGGGGCGTCCGCAGGATTTGGACCGGAAATGGACCACTCATTTCTATTTTCAAGTTGTTTATAGGGCAATATCTTCTCTTGCAATGTTTTAAGTGTTGAATAATGTTGTATGTGTGGAATAGATGATCACAAAATGTCTGAAAAAATGCCATAATATGTCTTTAAATTTGAGCGGCTGCTGCTACTGTCCTGTAAAGAGTGTGGTAGTGGGTCCCGCCGCTCTGCTCTCGGGGGCGTGGTGCTCAGTTGTTCCTGGAGGTGGCGCACAGGCAGGCCACAGTGATGAGCTCAAAGTCCAGGGAGTAGCCGGTGGAGGGGAAGCAGCCGGCGGTCTTCTTCAGCACGGGCACCCGCAGCGTGACGGGGATGGTCTCCAGGCTCAAGAGTCCCTCCAGGGCGCGGCACGAGTGCGTCGTGTGGCAGCTGGCCTCGTGGATCACCTGTGGCACGCGGTTCAGGTCGATGTTCTCCCTGCAGGGGGGGCACATACATATTATATACATACTAAAGAAGTATTCGTGAGTAGGGCTGGATACCAGTACTTTGATGATACTTGGTTTTTGATAATGATACGTATGTGTCATCAAGAACCATAAAATAGATTAACCTCTTTACCCCCATCTGAGCTGACTACATTTTCTCCAGTTTGGCATTACACAAATCTAAAAGCTTCTTGAAAAAAACATCAAATAGGGCCAAAATGAGGATGAAAATACAACAAAAAAGCCACAAAAAAGCGATGAAAGTGCGACAAAAACGTGACAAAAACAAACATGTGGTTTAAAATGTGACAAAAAATGTATAGGAATTGGTAAATATGAGATGAAAAAAAAACGTGAAAAACTCGACGAAAGCAATGCGAGGAAAAAGTACCTAAACTTTTTTTCCATACCATACTGGTATCGTTTAACGGTACACAGCCCTATTAGTGAGAGCAGGTATTGATACTTTCCATTATCTCCTACGCCCAGCTCCCGCAGCCATAATGTTTCCCAAAGCCTTGACTTTTATCTAACCAGCTCTTAGTTTTACTAAACCTCTGGATAAAGCTCTAAAAACTAAACCTAGGATCTGCTCCTGTAACCGGACTCGCTTTGATATAAAACCGTGGAATTAGCGAGTGTTGCTAACGATAGCTTAGCGGCCCATTCATTCCTATGGCTTTATATGGAGTGGCAGCAAATAGCTGCTGAAATAAATGCAATGTTTTAACCACTGATATTGCGATTTAGGATTGGATTTGTGTTTTTAATATTTGCACTTGTTTGTTGTATAGTTTGCAGACTTGGTTTATAGCAACTGTAGCTCATACAAAACATGATTCTCCTGCAGACAAACATAAATGTCTGGAGGGGTCAGTGTGGTCTGCCTCACGGCCTGAAGGGGCAGTGTGGTCTGCCTCACGGCCTGAAGGGGTCAGTGTGGTCTGCCTCACGGCCTGAAGGGGGGCAGTGTGGTCTGCCTCACGGCCTGAAGGGGTCAGTGTGGTCTGCCTCACGGCCTGAAGGGGTCAGTGTGGTCTGCCTCACGGCCTGAAGGGGGCAGTGTGGTCTGCCTCACGGCCTGAAGGGGGCAGTGTGGTCTGCCTCACGGCCTGAAGGGGTCAGTGTGGTCTGCCTCACGGCCTGAAGGGGTCAGTGTGGTCTGCCTCACGGCCTGAGGGGGCCAGTGTGGTCTGCCTCACGGCCTGAAGGGGGCAGTGTGGTCTGCTCACGGCCTGAAGGGGGGCAGTGTGGTCGTTGTGCAGGTGCAGTGACTTACACGTAGCTCCAGGAGGCGATACTGCGGTCGTTGATGCGGGTGGGCAGGTTCACCATCTGACTGTAGTATTCCTGAAGGTTATAGGAGCAGAAGGTCTCATCCACGCACTGCGCCCCCATGGGGACGGCCAGGGAACTGCGCATGAGGAGCAGGAGCACCAGCAGGGGGCGCACTGTCTGTGGAAACATGACTACATCAGAAAGGAGCGCCAACAGGGGGCGCACTGTCTGTGGAAACTGACTACATCAGAAGGAGCGCCAACAGGGGGCGCTCTGTCTGTGGAAACATGACTACATCAGAAAGGAGCGCCAACAGGGGGCGCACTGTCTGTGGAAACATGACTACATCAGAAAGGAGCGCCAACAGGGGGCGCACTGTCTGTGGAAACATGACTACAATCAGAAAGGAGCGCCAACAGGGGCGCTCTGTCCTGTGGAAACATGCCTACATCAGAAAGGAGCGCAACAGGGGCGCTCTGTCTGTGGAAAACATAATACATCAGAAGGAGCGCCAACAGGGGGCGCTCTGTGCTGTGGAAACATGATACATCAGAAAGGAGCGCCAACAGGGGGCGCTCTGTCTGTGGAACATGACTACATCATGACTACATCAGAAGGAGCGCCAACAGGGGGCGCTCTGTCTGTGGAAACATGACTACATAGAAAGGAGCGCCAACCGACAGGGGCCGCTCTGTCTGTGGAAACATGCCACATCAGAAAGGAGGACACCAACAGGCGGGCGCTTACTGTGCTGTGGATGACAATGCCTAACATCAAGGACACAAGGAGCGCCATTACCAGGGCGCGTCTGTCTGTGGAAACATGCCTACATCAAAAGGAGCGCCTAACAGGGGGCGCTCTGTCTGTGGAACCACATGACTACATCAGAAGGAGCGCCACAGGGGGCGCACTGTCTGTGGAAAACATGACTACATCAGAAAAGGAGCGCCACAGGGGGCCCGCTCTGTCTGTGGGAAACATGACCTACATCAGAAAGGAGCGCCAACAGGGGGCGCTCTGTCTGTGGAACCATGACTACATCAGAAAGGAGCGCCAAACAGAGGGGCGCTCTGTATGTGGAAACCATGACTACATCAGAAAAAGGAGCGCCAACCAGGCGGGCCGCACTGTCTGTGGGAAAACAATGAACTACATCAGAAAGGAGCGCCAAAAGGGGCCGCTCCGTCCCTGTGGAAACATGCCTACATCAAGAAAGGAGCGCCACAGGGGTCGCCCGCGTGAATACATGCCTACATATGCAGAAAGGAGCGCCACAGGACAGGGGGGCGCTCCGGGTCTGTGGAAACATGACTACAAATCAGAAAGGCAGCGCCACGGGGGCGCTCCGTCTGTGGAAACAATGCCTACATCAGAAAGGAGCGCCAACAAGGGGGGCCCTCCGTACTGTTGGAAACATGACTAACATCAGAAAGGAGCGCAACAGGAGGGCGCATACCGGTCTGTGTAAAACATGACTACATCAGAAAAGGAGCGCCAACAGGAGGGCGCTCTGTCTGTGGAAACATGACTACAATCAGAAAGTGAGCGCCAACAGGGGGCGCTCTGTCTGTTGGATAACATGACCAATAGCATCAGAAAGGAGGCGCCTAACAGGGGGCGCTCTGGTCTGATGGAAACATACTACATCAGAAAGGAGCGCCAACAGGGGGCGCTGCTGTCTTGTGGAAACATGACTACAGTCAGAAAGGAGCGCTCAAACAAGGTGGGGGCGCTCGTGTCTGTGGAAACATAGCCTACATCAGAAGAGCACGCAGAACAGGAGGGGCGCTCCTGTCTGTGGAAACCATGCCTACATCAGAAAGGAACGGCCAACAGGGGCGATCTGTCTGTGGAAAACATGCCTACATCAGGAGAGAGAGCGCCAACAGGGGGGCGCTCTGTCTGTGGAAAACATGACTACATTCAGAAAGGAGCGCCAACAGGGGGGCGCACTGTCTGTGGAAATTGACTACGATCAGAAAGGAAGCGCCAAAGGGGGCGCACTGTCTGTGGAAACATGACTAACATCAGAAAGGAGCGCCAACGTAGGGGGCGCTCTGTCTGTGGACGACAACATGAACCTAACATCAGAAAGGAGAGGGGCCAAAGGGGGCCGCTCCTGGTCTGATGAAAACATGAACCTACAGTAGAAAGGAAGCGCCAACAGAGCAGGTCCTAGGGGCGCACTGGGTCTGTGGAAACATGACTACAAATCATGAAAGGAGCGCCCACAGGGGGCGCTCCGTCTGTGGAAACCATGCCTACAATCAGAAAGGAAGCGCCAAACGAGTGGGGCGCTCCCGTGCTGTTGGAACATGCCTACATCAGAAAGGAGCCGGCCAACAGGGGGCGCTCCGTCTGTGAAACAATGACTTACATCAGAAAGGAGCGCCAACAGGGGCGCCTCCGTCTGTGGAAACAATGCCTACAGATCAGAAAGGAAGCGCCTACAGGGGGGCTACCGTCTGTGGAAAACATGGACTACATCAGAAAGGAGCGGCCAACAGGGGCGCACCGTCTGTGGAAAACATGAACTTAGCATCAGAAAGGAAGCGCCAACAGGGGGCGCTCTGTCTGTGGAAACATGACTTACAATCAGAAAGGAGCGCCAACAGGGGGGCGCTCCCGCTGTCTGTGGAACATGACTACATCAGAAAGGAGCGCCAACAGGGGGCGGCTCATGTCTGGTGGAAACATGACTACATCAAGAAAGGAAGCGCCAACAGGGGGGCGCTCTGTCCCTGTGGAAACATGACTTACATCAGAAGGAGCCGCCTAAACAGGGGGGCGCTCCTGTCTGTGGAAAGACATGACTAACATCAGAAAAGGAGCGCCACGAGGGCGCTCTGTCCCCTGTGAAAATGAACTAAGCAAATCAGAAAGGAGCGCAACAGGGGGGCGCACTGTCTGTGGCAAACATGACTACATCAGAAAGGAGCGCCAACAGGGGCCGCATGTCTGTGGAAACATGACTACTACATCAGAAAGGAAGCGCGCAACAGGGGGGCGCTCTGTCTGTGGAAAACAATACATGAACTACATTCAGAAAGGACCTGCCACACAGGGGGCGAGGGGCGCAACTGTCTGTGGAAAACAGCAATGACTACAATCAGAAAAGGAGCGCGCAACAAGGCGCACTGTTACCTGTGGAAACATGACTACATCAGAAAGGAGCGCCAACATGATGGGCGCTCTTGTCCCCTGTGGAAAACTATGCTACACGAAAGGAGCGCGCAACAGGGGGCGCTCTGTGCTGTGGAAACATGACTACAAATAACTCAGAAGAGGAGCGCCAACGAGGGGGCGCTCTGTCCTTGTGGAAAACAATGCCCTACATCAGAAGGAGCGCCAACAGGGGGCGCTCTGGTCTGTGGAAACATGGACGTAGCACTCAAGAAAGGGCGCCAACAGGGGGCGCTCTGTCTGTGGAAAAACATGACTAGCATCAGAAAGGAGCGCCAACAGGGGGCGCTCTGTCCTGTGGATAACATGACTACATCAAGAAAGGGAGCGCCAACAGTCTCGGGCCGCTTGTCCTGTGGAAACATGCCTACATATCAGAAAGGAGCGCCAACAGGGGGGCGCTCTGTTGTGGGAAACTGCTACATCAAGAAAGGAGCGCCAACGAGGGGGCGGCTCTGTCTGTGGAAACACGGACAACATGACTACATTCAGAAAGGAGCGCCAACAGGGGGCGTCTCTGTCTGTGGAATACATGACTACAATATCAGAATAGGAGCGCCGACAAGGGGGTGTCGCTCTGTCTGTGGAAACAGTCCTGACATTCATAAAGGATGCGCCGACAGGGGGGCCGCTCTTGTCCTGTGGATAAAATCTAATTGACTACATCAAGAAAGGAGCGCCGACAGGGGGGGGCGCTTCTTATCCTGTGGAAACATGACCCTACAATCAGAATAGGATGTCGCCGACAGGGGGCGCTTCTGTCTGTGGAAATCATGCCTACACAGAAAGGAGCGCCGACAAGGGCGCTCTGTCTGTGGAAACATGACTACAATCAGAAAGGAGCGCCGACAGGGGGCCGCTCTGGTCTGTGGAAACATGACTACATCAGAAAAGGGAGCGCCAACAGGGGTGCGTCACTTCTTGTGGAAACAATGACTTACAGTCAGGAAAGGAGCGCAACCGGGGGCCGCTCTGTCTGGTGGAAACATGAAACTACATCAGAAAGGAGCGCCATACCAGGGGGCGCTCTGTCTGGGAAACCATGACTAACATCAGAAAGGAGCGCCAACAGGGGCGCGCACGTTGTTGTGGAGAACATGACTACTATGCAGAAAGGAGCGCCAACAGGGGGCGAGCTCCGTCTGTGGAAGAACATGCCCTACATAGAAAGGAGCGCCAACAGGGGGCGCTCCGTCTGTGGAAACAACGTCGATGCCTACAGTCAGAAAGGAGCGCCACAGGGGGCGCTCCGTCTGTGGAGAACATGCCTACATGCAGAAAGGAGCGCCAACAGGGGGCGCTCCGTCTGTGAGAAACAATGCCTACATCAGAAAAAGGAGCGCCTAAACAGGTGGCGCTCCGTCTGTGGAAAGCATGACTACAATCAGAAAGGAGCGCCAACAGGGGGCGCTGGCCGTCTGTGGACATGACTACATCAGAAGGAGCGCCAACAGGGGGCGCTCTGTCCTGTGGTAAACAATGCTACATCAGAAAAAGGAGCGACCAACAGGGGGCGTGCTCTGTGCTGTGGAGAACATGACTACATCAGAAAGGAGCGCTCAACAGGGGAGCGCTCTGTGCTGTGGAAGACATGACTACAATCAGCAAACGGAGCGCCAACAGGGGGCGCTCTGTGGAACATGACTACATTCAGAAAGGAGCGGCCAACAGGGGCGCTCTGTCTGTGGAAACATGACTACATCAGAAAGGAGCGCGCAACAGGGGGCGCTGCTGTCTGTGGAAACAATGACTACTAAGAAAGGAGCGCCAAAGGGGGCAGCACTGTCTGTGGAAAACATGGCCTAATCAGAAAGGAGCGCCAAACGAAGGGGCGCTCTTGTCTGTGGAAACATGCTGACATGCAGAAAGGAGCGCACCAACAGGAGGGCGCTCTGTCTGTGAAACATGACTAACATATAAAGACTGATCAGAAAGGAGCGGCCAACAGGAGGGCGCTCTGTCTGTGGAAACATGCCTACATCAGAAAAGGAGCGCCAACAGGGGGCGCTCTGTCTGTGGAAACATGACTACATCAGAAAGGAGCAAGGTCTGAGCAGCGACGAGGGCGCTCTGTCCGTGGAAACAATGCTCTACAATCAAGAGAAGCGAGCGCCAACCAGGTGGGCCGCATCTGTCTGTGGTATATATATCTATGTACTACACCATCAGAAAGGAGCCGCCACGAGGGGGCGCTCCTGTCTGTGGAAACATGACTACACAGAAAGGAGAGCGCAACCATGAAGCGGCGCTCTGTCTGTGGAAAACATGCCCTACATCAGAAAGGAGCGCCAACAGGGGGCGGGCTCTGTCTGTGGAAAAATGACTACATCAGAACAAAGGAGTCGCCAACAGGGGGCGCTCTGTCTGTGGAAACATGCCTACATCAGAAAGGAGGCGGCCAACAGGGGGCGGCTCTGTCTGTGGAAACATGACTAGCCAGTCAGAAAGGTATGTCGGCCTGCCAACAGGGGGCGCTCTGAGTACTTGTGGAAACATGACTATCAATCAGAAAGGGAGCGCCAACAGGGAGGCAGCTCCCGTTCCTGTGGAAACATGACTAACGATCAGAAAGGAGCGCCGAACGAGGAGGCGCTCTGGTCTGTGGAAACAATGACTAGCAATCAGAAAGGAGCGCCAACAGGCGCGGGCGCCTCTGTATCTGTGGAAACATGAACTACAACTACAAATCAGAAAGGAGGCGCCAAAACAGGAGGGCCGCACTGTCCTGTGGAAACATGACTCACAGAAAGGAGCGCAGACAGGCGGGCGTCCGTCTGTGGAAAACAGATGATCTATAAGATCAATAAAGGGAGCGCCAACAGGGGCGCTCTGCGGAAACAGTCATCTTAATCAGAAAGGAGCGCCAACAAGGGGGTCTGCTCCGTTCTGTTGGAAACATGCCTACATCAGAAAGGATAGCGCGCAACAGGAGGAGCTCCGTCTGTGGAAACATCCTACATCAGAAAGGGCGCCAACAGGGGGCGCTCCGTGCTGTGGAAACACGATGCCTAACATCAGAAAGGAGCGCGCGAACGAGGGGGCGCTCCGTCTGTGGAAAACAATGCCCTACATCAAAAGGAGCGCCAACAGGGGGCGCTCCGTCTGTGGAAAACAATGCCTACAAGATCAAGAAAAGGAGCGCAACAGGGGGCAGGCTTCCGTCCTGGTGGAAACGATAGAACTACAATCCAGAAAGGAGGCTCAACAGCGGGGCGCTCCGCCTCTGTGGGAAGACATGACACATCAGAAAGGAAGCGCCAACAGGGGGCGCTCCCCGTCTGATTGGAAACATGACTAATTACAATCATAAAGGAGCGCCAACAGGGGCGCTCTGTCTGTGGAAACAATGACTACAATCAGAAAAGGAAGCGCCAACAGGGGGGGCGCTCTGGTCCCCTGTGGAAACATGAAACTACAAGGTCAGAAAGGAGCGCCAACAGGGGGCGCTCGTCTGTCTGTTGGAAACATGACTATACATAGAAAGGAGCGCCAACAGGGGGCGCTCTGGTCTGTGGAAAACATGACTAGACTTACAATCAGAAAGGAGAGCCAACAGGGGGCGGCACCGTCAGTGGAAACAATGACTACATCAGAAAAGGGGAGCGCAACAGGCGGGCGCTAGCTGTCTGTGGAAAAATGACTACAGAATCAAGAAAGGAGCGCCAACAAGGGGCGCACCGTCTGTGGAAACATGACTACATCAGAAAGGAGCGCAACAGGGGGCGCTCTGTCTGTGGAAACATGACTACATCAGAAAGAGCGCCAACAGGGGGCGCTCTGTCTGTGGAACATGACTACATCAGAAAGGAGCGCCAACAGGGGGCGCACCGTCTGTGAAACATGACTACATCAGAAAGGAGCGCCAACAAGGGGCGCTCCGTCTAAGTAATATCAATGTGAAAGTTCTGCTGTAGATTATTGACATAAATATGTAATAAGTCTTCTGTCATTTCACGTTTTATATATAACAAAATATTTTTTTTGTTTAAAAATGGCCAGCAACGAAATCTTGATAATGGACAGAGCCACATTTAAATGTGTGGTTTTAATTTGTGACGTATCAGTTACAAAGATTTGCTCAGAGGGAATTGGGATGTTCTTTAGTTTTTGAATCAACTAGTTATCAGGGAAAACTGTGTGGCCTGAAAGGCTGTGTCCGAGATGACGCTGTAATCCAAATACGGTCATTTCCTTTGTGGGAAACGGCAGCGGATAAAGACTAGGGCTGGATACTGTTAAACTGTACCTACTTGGTACCGACCAAAAAGCTCCGGTAGGGGGCTGTATCAAAAAACAAAAATTATTTCAATGCCTCGTTTTGGTGCTTTGTTCTCTCCAGAAATGATTAGAAATGTGTAAAAGTTCATTTTAGTTCAACATTGACTAACTTAGTTCAATTGTATTCTCGTTGTGGTGCTGAAGTAGTCTTTCTTTAAGACTTCTTTTGACACAATTTGCTGAAAAACTAGTTACTCATGATTTGTGTTTAATTAGAATGGAACATGTTGTGTTGAAATGGCATAGTGAAATATCGCAATAAAATCGTTATCGTGATATTACACAGCCGTATCGCATATCGGAAGTTACTATTTTTAGCCCTAATTTTTTAGCCACTTCAGTGCAAATGGAGGCTGTTTTCTTAGTTAAAGCAAGGCTATAACGTACCAAAACTTTTGTAAGTTATTAGAGATGGCTGTGCCGGCCTATGTTATTTTAATTGAATTAAAATAAGATGGGTATCGAAAAAAGTAAAAAAAGTACTGTTAAGTCAACGGTACTGAAAAGCAGGTATCGTTAAAGTAATGGTATCGAAAATAAACAAATGGTACCCAGCCCTACTAAAGATGGGAGAAATATACACAGGGCACATGTGCCGACGTTACAAAACTTGGGCTGTTTTCTCCAATGAGGTTTTCATTCCAATCGTCTCTTGCAACAACATCTCCACTTTAGTAGCTCCCACAGACTCCACACTTTACAAGCTCGGACTCAACAACGTATGGAAGGTTTTTTTCACCAGTGATTTTTTAATTCCTGCCTGATTTATTGAGCTTTGAACCCAAAAACACTTAGAACTACTAAATAAAACCACACATTTAAACCTGGCTCTATCCATTATTTAGATTTAGTTGCTGAAAATATCTGCAATTTGGGCCATTTTCTATGCATAAAAATGGTAAATGGACTCAACTTATATAGCGCTTTTCTAGCTTTATCGGGCCCAGAGCGCTTTACAGTAAGGAACCAGTCACCCAACTGAAGCACAGTTACCAAAGTTCCTTCTTTCACCTTTTATTCCATTTTTAGTATTCAACCAAATTATCTGCAGATTTAGTCACAGTTTTAGCCTCATTTTGGTCTCAAAAATATGACTTTGACTAGAATTATGACCGAATATTTCAGTTGGCGAAGTTAAGAAGTTAACTCAACAACAAAGTTAGAAATGTAGAAAAAAGCACATATGTTCCCGTGGCCCGTCGCGTCTCACCTGTGTGTGCTGCATGTTGTCAGTCGTCGGGTGGTGGTGGTGGTCTGGTCGGGTGGTGGTGGTCTGGTCGGGTGGTGGTGGTGGTGGTGGTCTGGTCGGTTTGCGGTGCTCAGACTTCGCTGCGTCCATGGGTTCAGACTCGCCTCATTTATACGCGCCTCGTTAATGTCACATGTGCATCGCCGCCGTTTCTCTGGCCTCTGATTGGGTCATTTTAATTCTGAATGAATCATCCTCGCCGCGTCCATTAGCCTCAGCCTTGGACACAACATTTACATTTAGATCCAGCATTAGCATTTAGCCTTCGCCGGACCCACGTCATGTCTAGAACTTTCCACCAAAGCCTGTCTGCGTTAAACATGATTCTGTCTCAGCCTTCGATAATGCACTAAAACTTTGTTTACTGTAATCGGTTCACATGAGCTCTCGGGATGAATTGATGAAAAAAGTTGATATTAGTATTTGACCTGCCCAGCGGCTGTATAGGTGATTAGCTTGGCCTCTTTGCTTTCCATAGAGGCCACTTTATGAGACTCCAGGATCAATTTTGTTTCAGGTTTTTTAGGGTTTCTGGTAGGTTTTCTGGATGAAATGTATACGTATCCATGAAGACGGATCAATCATCAATGAAAACCACCTGTGGTCTGATCTTCATCAAAATCATAAGAATGAATAAACAGTGTCTGCTTAAACTAATACCACCCAAACATTTACATTTGATCATCTTTTTATTGGCCGTAACATGTAAACATTCACAGGACAGGGAGGAAAAAGTAAGTGAACCCAGGAATCTCGCTGAACTGCAGCAGTTTTGTAAAGAGGAATGGTCCAAGATGAATTCCTGATCGTTTGAGCGTCTAAACTGCAACTACATATTTTTTCTATTGATGATGGCACGTTGTCCAGGCCCTGAGACAACAAAACAGCCCCACACCATGATTCTCCTGCTCCAGACTTCAAAATCAGCGTAGGGTTTTGATGTTGACGTGCTGTTCCATTTGTCCTCCACACATGAAGTTGTGTGTTCCTCCTAAACTGTTCAACTTTGGTTTGTGAAAGAGCTCTTGGATATGGAGGACCGTGGCTGCCAAAACAATAAATAAATATTTAAATAAATAAATAAAATAAAGATCAAATTTGCAAAGAAATGCATGCATTTATTGTAATAAGTGCATTTATTTATTTATATACTGTATGTATTTATTTATTTATATATTTATTATTTATATATTTATTTCTGTATTTCTGTATTTATTTTGTTTTTGTTTATTTATTTCTGTATTTATTCCTTTATTTCTGCATTTCTCTTAATGTATGCAAACATGGGCGGGTCTGGATGCCGCTGCTGTAAGGTGATTGGTTAATCTTTCTCCATGCACACATGCCTTGTCCAGCATAGACACTGCCAAACACGAGCTCTGCTTCAGTCTATTGACAGTGGCACAGATAGTAGAGCGGGTCATGTTGTGACTGGAGGATCAGCAGTTCGAATCCTGCAGGGCACATTGTCGTTGTGTCCTTGGCAAGACACTTCACCTGCCTTGCCCCCAGTGTCTGCGTACACTGGTGTATGAATGGGTGAGTGGATACTTGCTGGAAAACGCTTTGAGTGCCTAATGTAGGTGGAAAAGCGCTAGACTAAAGCACAGTTCGGCAATGTTTATGCTGGAGGCGAGATTCAAATCCTTGACCTTCCGATCATGAGACTACCAGCTCTACTAACTGTGCCACTGACGCCTTTCTACACTCAAAGTGCTTTCCAACAAGGATCCACTCACCCATTCACACGCTCATTCATACACCAGTGTACGCAGACACTGGGGTCAAGGCAGGTGAAGTGTCTTGCCCAAGGACACAACAACAGTGTGCCCCTGCAGGATTCGAACTGCTGATCCTCCAGTCACAAGATGACCCGCTCTACTATCTGTGCCACTGTCAATAGACTGAAGCAGAGCTCGTGTTTGGCAGTGTCTATGCTGGACAAGGCATGTGTGCATGGAGAAAGATTAACCAATCACCTTACAGCAGCGGCATCCAGACCCACCCCATGTTTGCATACATTAAGAGAAATACAGAAATAAATACAGAAATAAATAAATAAATACAAAAATAAATACAGAAATAAATAAATAAAAACAAAATAAATGCATAAATAAATAAATACAGAAATAAATAAATAAATAAAAATGGAAATAAATAAATAAATACAAAAGTAAATACAAAAATACAGAAATAAATATATAAATAAATAAATATATAAATAAATAAATATATAAATAAATAAATGCACTTATTACAATAAATGCATGCATTTCTTTGCAAATTTGATCTTTATTTTATTTATTTATTTATATATTTATTTATTGTTTTGGCAGCCACGGTCCTCCATACTTGGATGCTCCACTGCACTACTGGATAAATATGCTGTGGACTGTTGGACCCAAAGTTGAACAGTTTAGGAATAAGTTGATATAGTCTTTATTGTGACAGGCCTCCTCCCCAAACGGAAGTGCTTATGTAATTCTGAAGTTGATAATAAGACTTTTCCTCCTGCATAGATCATCTGGACTGATCTATAATGATGTCCTCTCTGTGTCGTCGTAGGCAGCTGCTCGAGTCGGAAGGGGCTGAATGGAGCGTGCTCAGTCCACGAGTACAGCGGCTCTTTCCAGGGCCAGAGCGTCCGCTTCAAGATGACCTCGGTGTGCGGCCACGTCATGAGCCTGGACTTCATCGGTGTGTACATTAATAACTCCATAACATGCAGCCACAGGGGAAAGTCAAGTCACAGTTAGGACATTCATCATAGTTTCCTTTCCGTGTAACATTATAGATTATTAGAGCATCACTTCACTTCAACTTCCCAGACTGAAAGCCTCACTGTGAGCTTTGTGTCGCCTTCAGGGAAATACAACAACTGGGACAAAGTGGACCCTGGCGAGCTGTTCAGCAAAGCTCCCACTGAGAAGAAGGAGGCCAACCCCAAACTCAGCATGGTCAAGTTCCTACAGGTCACAGCATTTCATTGTTTTATTTATCAAATGTGAAAATGAAGCCATGGAAGTGACCAGTTGCTTCAGATAATTCACAGAGAAGATGTTGTAGAAGATGTAAACTGAGCAGCTGAATCATGACTTGTCTTGACTTTTGTTATCTAACTTTTTCGCTGGCTGCTTTATAATGTCATTACAGCTTCAACTTTTAGTCTGGCCCTTTTATATTGTCATTCAATTAAAATCATACAGCCTATGATGTAGTTTTGTAGCTTTATAGCAAATGGTTCATGGTTCATTCAGCAGCTAACCTACTAGCTGCTAATGCTAATGTTAATGTGTGTTTAAAAACCCAGAGAATCATTAATTAGGCCTAATGCTGAACAGGTTTAATAAGTCTGAATATTTACCGATTTAAGACGTCACAAAGGGCATAAAACACGGCCACCAGGAGGACCGGTTTCCTCAATAATGAGCCCTGACAGAGAGGAGCGATCATAAACTCACTCATGTAATTTTCCACAAAAAATAATAATTTCCAGTCGTCTTCTGACAGTGTGTTGATGTGTCCGTAATCAAGACATTTGCCTGTGGTTCTGACATCCATTCATCCATCCATTTTCTTCCACTTGTCCGTTGCCGGGTCGTGGGGGCAGCTGTTGGAGCTGCTCCAGCCCCTATGGCTCCTCCTGCAGGTGGTGGGTCCACAGAAGGACGGCCTCATGGTTCTAACCGGGCCTGTTGGTCTCTCATAAGGGGCTTCTGAACCGCTCTTTGTCTGACCCGTCACCTAGGACCTGTTTGTCATGGGAGACCCTACCAGGGGCACCAAGCCCCCGACAACAGAGCTCCAGGATCATTCAGGCTCAAACCCCTCCACCACGTTAAGGTGGTGGTTCTGACACGGGTCTGGAATATTTTATCCTCAAGAGAGAAATGATCCTGTTCCCACAAACACACCAATGACATGTTTAACTCTTGTTTCCCCCAAAAGGGGGCGTGGCTTAGCACAAGTTCCTGGATGTTGCTCCAATCTGTCGTCAGTTACAAACGTTTCCATGGCTACAAGGCAAAATTGACTTCATTTTGCTCTTGCAGATCAGGGTGCAAGAACAGTTCTTGCGTCTTATGAAGTATGAATGAGCCTCTCTGGAGTATGAATTGGCCAGTCGCTTTTGTTTGATCTTACTTTTACAAATGAAATGTGTGTACTGTACCCAGGCTGTAGCAGTACAGACTGTACTCTGTAGTATGTGTGTACTGCAGTATCAGACTGAAGTTCTTTTGTCCTCTTGTGCAGGTGGAGGCTCGAGGCTGCGACGTGGTGGTTCTGTGGTTGGACTGTGACAAGAGGGAGAGAACATCTGCTTCGAGGTATGGTCACAACTGCTCTGTTACTGTTACTGCCCCGTAAAGTGGGGGTACTCCTCTCCTGTTACTGCCCCGGTAAAGTGGGGGTACTCCTCTCCTGTTACTGCCCCGGTAAAGTGGGGTACTCTCTCCTGTTACTGCCCCGGTAAAGTGGGGGTACTCCTCTCCTGTTACTGCCCCGGTAAAGTGGGGGTACTCCTCTCCTGTTACTGCCCCGGTAAAGTGGGGGTACTCCTCTGCTGTTACTGCCGTGATAAAGTGGGTTACTCCTCTGCTGTTACTGCTGTGGTAAAGTGGGTTACTCCTCTGCTGTTACTGCTGTGGTAAAGTGGGTTACTCCTCTGCTGTTACTGCTGTGGTAAAGTGGGTTACTCCTCTGCTGTTACTGCCGTGTTATAAAGTGGGTTACTCCTCTGCTGTTACGCTGTGATAAAGTGGGTTACTCCTCTGCTGTTTACTGCTGTGATAAAGTGGGTTACTCCTCTGCTGTTACTGCGGTAAAGTGGGTTACTTTGCTGTTGGTAAAGTGGGTTACTCCTCTGCTGTTACTGCTGTGTAAAGTGGGTTACTCCTCTGCTGTTACTGCTGTGGTAAAGTGGGTTACTCTCTGCTGTTACTGCTGTGTAAAGTGGGTTACTCCTCCTGTTACTGCTGTGGTAAAGGGTGGGTTACTCCTCTGCTGTTATGCCGTGATAAAGTGGGTTACTCCTGCTGCTGTTACTGCGTGATAAAGTGGGTACTCCTCTGCTGGTTACTGCCGTGATAAAGTGGGAATACTCCTCTGCTGTTACTGCGTGATGAAGTGGGTTAGCTCCTCTGCTGTTACTGCCGTGATAAAGTGGGTTACCCCCTCTGCTGTTACGCTGTGATAAAGTGGGTTACTCCTCTGCTGTTACTGCTGTGAAAAGTGGGTTACTCCTCTGCTGTTTACTGCCGTGGATAAAGTGGGTTCACTCCTCTGCTGTTACTGCTGTGATAAAGTGGGTTACTCCTCTGCTTGTTACTGCCGTGATAAAGTGGGTACTCCTCTGCTGTTACTGCCGTGATAAAGTGGGTTACTCCTCTGCTGTTACTGCCGTGATAAAGGGGTTACTCCCTCTGGCTGTTACTGCCGTGAATAAAGTTGGTTACTCCTCCTGCTGTTACTGCTGTGGTAAATGGTTACTCCTTCTGCTGTTACTGCACGTGATAAAGTGGTGACTTCTCCTCTGGGCTGTTACTGCCGTGATAAAAGTGGTTACTCGCTCTGCGTTACTTGCTCGTGAAAAGTGGGTACTCCTCTGCCTGTTACTTACTGCCGTGGTAAAGTGGGTTACTCCTCTGCTGTTAACTGCTGTGGTAAAGTGGGTTACTCCTCTGGCTGTTTACTGCTGTGATAAAAGTGGGTTACTCCTCTGGGCTGTTACTGCCGTGATAAAGTGGGTTACTCCTGCTGCTGTTACTGCCGTGATAAACAAGTGGGGTTACTCCTCTGCTGTTACTACTGCCGTGAATAAAGTGGGTTACTCCCCTCTGCTGTTTACTGCGTGATAAAGGGGTTACTCTGCTGGCTGTTACTGCTGTGGTAAATGGGTTACTCCTCTGGGCTGTTACTGCTGTGGTAAAGTGGGTACTCCTCTGCTGTTACTGCCGTGATAAAGTGGGATACTCCTCTGCTGTTACTGGCTGTGGTAAAAGTGGTTAACTCCTCTGCGTTACTGCCGTGATAAAGTGGGTTACTCTCCGCTGCTGGTTACTGCGTGGTAAAGTGGGTTACTCCTCTGCTGTTACTGCTGTGGTAAAGTGGGTTACTCCTCTGCTGTTACTAGCCGTGAATAAAGGTGGGTTACTCTCTGCGTTACTGCGTGATAAAGGGGTTACTCCACCCCCTCTGCTGTTACTGCCGTGATAAAAGGGTTACTCCTTGGCTGTTACTGCCGTGATGAAGTGGGTTACCCTCTGGAGGCGTTACTGCTGTGGTACAAGTGGGTTACTCCCTGCTGTTACTGCGTAATAAAGTGGGTTACTCTCTGCTGGTTACTTGCTGTGGTAAAGTGGGTTACTCCTGCTGGGCTGTTACTGGCCGTGGTAAAGTGGGTTACTCCTCTGGGCTGTTACTGCTGTGTAAAGTGGGTTACTCCTCTGGCTGTTACTCTGTGGTAGTGGGTTACTCTCATGGGGCTGTTACTGGCTGTGGTAAAGTGGAGTTACTACTCCTCTGCTGTTATGCTGTGATAAAGTGGGTTACTCCTCTGGCTGTTACTGCGTGATAAAAGTGGGATACTCCTCTGGCTGTTACTGCCCGTGATAGTGGGTTACTCCTCTGCTGTTACTGCCGTGATAAAGTGGTTAACTCCTCTGGCTGTACTGCCGTGATAAAGTGGATACTCCTCTGCTGTTACTGCCGTGAATAAAGTGGGTTACTCCTCTGGCTGTACTGCCGTGATAAAGTGGGAATACTCCTCTGGCTGTTACTGCCGTGAATAAGTGGGTTACTCTGCTTGTTACTGCCGTGGTAAAGTGGGTTACTCCTCCTGCTTTGTTACTGCGTGATAAAGTGGGATACTCCTCTGCTGTTACTGCTGTGATAAAGTGGGTTACTCCTCTGGGCTGTTACTGCCGTGATGAAGTGGGTTACTCCTCTGCTGTTCTGCCGTGATAAAGTGGGTTACTCCTCTGCTGTTACTGCTGTGGTAAAGTGGGTTACTGCCTCTGGCTGTTAGCTGCTGTGGTAGTGGTTACTCTCTGCTGTTACTGCCGTGATAAAGTGAGGTTACTCTCTGCTGTACTGGCCGTGAAAAGTGGGTTATCTCCTCCTGGCTGTACTGCTGTGATAAGTGGTTACTCCTCTGGCTGTTACTGCCGTGATGAAGTGGGTTACTCCCTGGGCTGTTACTGCCCGTGATAAAAGTGGGTACCTCCTCTGGCTGTTACTGCTGTGGTAAAATGGGTTACTCCTCGCTGTTACTGCTGTGATAAATGGGTTACTCCTCTGCTGTTACTGCTGTGGTAAGTGGGTTACTCCTCTGCTGTTACTGCCGGATAAAGTGGGATACTCCCCTGCTGTTACTTGCTGTGGTAAAGTGGGTTAACTCCTCTGCTGTTACTGCCGGATAAGTGGGTTACTCCTCGCGGCCTGTTAGCTGCTGTGGTAAAGTGGGTTACTTATATCTCCTGCTGTTACTGCTGTGGTAAAGTGGGTTACTCCTCTGGCTGTTACTGCTGTGGTAAAGTGGGTTCTCCTCTGCTGTTACTGCCGTGATAAAGTGGGTTACTCCTCGCGTTACTGCCGTGATAAAGTGGGAATACTCCTGCTGCGTTACTGCCGTGATAAAGTGGGTTACTCCTCTGCTGTTACTGCGTGATAAAGTGGGTACTCCTCTGCTGTTACTGCTGTGGTAAAGTGGGTTTACTACCTTCTGGGGCTTTACTGCCGTGATAAAAGTGGGTTACTCCTCTGCTGTTACTGCTGTGGGTAAAGTGGGTTACTCCTCTGCTGTTACTGCGTGATAAAGTGGCTTTACTACTCCTGCTGTTACTGCTATGGAAAGTGGGTTAAACTCCTCTGCTGTTACCTGCCGTGATAAAGTTGGGTTACTCCTCTGCTGTTACTGCTGTGTGTAAAGTGGGTTACTACTCCGCTGGCTGTTACTAGCCGTTTGATAAAGTGGGTTACTCCGCCTCTGGCTGTACTGCGTGATGAAGTGGGTTACTCTTCTGCTGTTACTGCTGTGTAAAGTGGGTTACTCCTCTGCTGTTACTGCTGTGATAAAGTGGGTTACTGACTTCCTCCTGGCTGTTACTGCTGTTGTAAATGGGTTACTCTACTCCTGCTGCGTTAAATGGCTGTGATAAAAGTGGGTTACTCACTCTGGCTGTTACTGCCGTGATAAAGTGGGTTACCCTCTGGCTTGTTATCTGCCGTGGTAAGTGGGTTAACTCCTCGCTGTTACTGCCGTGATAAAGTGGGATACTCCTCTGGGCTTTACTGCGTGATAAAGATCGGGTTACTCCTCTGCATGTTACGCCGGTGATAAAAGTGGTTATCTCCTCTGCTGTTAACTGCCGTGAAAAAAGTGGGTTAACTCCTCTGGGCTGTAACTGCCGTGAATAAAGTGGGTTACTCCTCTGGCTTGTTACTGCCGTGATAAAGTGGTTACTCCTCTGCTGTTACTGCCGTGATAAAGTGGGTACTCCATCTGGCTGTTACTGATGTGATAAAGTGGGTTACTCCTCTGCTGTTACTGCTGTGATAAAGTGGTGTTATCCTCTTGCTGTTACTGCCGTGATAAAAGTGGGTTACTCCTCCTGCTGTTACTGCTGTGGTAAAGTGGGTTACTCCTCTGGCTGTTTACTGAATGTGGTAAAGTGGGTTACCTTGGCTGTTACTGCGGTGATAAAGTGGGTTACTCCTCTGCTGTTACTGCCGTGATAAGTGGTTACTCCTCTGCTGTTACGCGTGAATAGTAGGGAATACTCCTCTGCTGTTAACTGCCGTGATAACAGTGGGTTACTCCTCCTGCTGTTTAACGCCGTGATAAAGTGGTTACTCCTCTGCTGTTACTGCGTGATAAAGGGGTTACTCCTCTGCTGTTAACTGCCCGTGATAAAGTGGGTTACTCCTCTGCTGTTACTGCCGTGATGAAGCTGGGTTACTCCTCTGCTGTTACTGCTGTGGTAAAGTGGGTTACTCCTCCCTGCTGTTACTGGCGTGATAAGTGGGTTAGCTCCTCTGCTGTTACTGCTGTTGTGGTAAAGTGGGTTACTCCTATGCTGTTACTGCCGTGGTAAAGTGGGTTACTCTGCTGCTTGTTACTGCGTGGTAAAGTGGGTTACTCCTCTGCTGTTACTGCTGTGTAAAGTGGGTTACTCGCTCTGGCTGTTACTGCTGTGGTAAAGTGGGTTCTCATCTTGATTACTTGCTGTGATGAAAAGTGGGTTACCTCCCTCTGCTGTTACTGCGTGATAAAGTGGGATAGCTCTTCTGTCTGTTACTGGGGCCGTGAATAAAAGTGGATACTCCTCTGGGCTGTTACTGCGTGATAAAAGTGGGATACTCCCTCTGGCCTGTTACTGCCCGGTGATAAAGTGGGATACTCCTCTGCTGTTACTGGGCTGTGGTATGTGGTTACTCCTGCTGGCTGTTACTGCCGTGATTAAGTGGGTTACTCCTCTGCTGTTACTGCCGTTATAAAAGTGGGTTACTCCTCTGGCTGTTACTGCTGATAAAAGTGAATACTCCTCTGATGTTACTGCCGTGATAAAAGGGATACTCCTCTGGCTGTTACTGCGTGATAAAGTGGGTTACTCCTCTGCTGTTACTTGCCGTGATAAAGTGGGTTACTCTCTGGGCTGTTAACTGCTGTGATAAAGTGGGTTACTCCTCTGCGTGTTACTGCCGTATGAAGTGGGGTTACTTCCTGCTGGGGCTGTTACTGCCGTGATAAAGTCGGGTTACCTCCTCTGCTGTTACCTGCTAGTGCGGTAAAGTGGGTTAACTCCTCTGCTTTACTGCTGTGATAAAGCTGGGTTACTCCTTGCTGTTACTTGTTGGTAAAAGTGGGTTACTCCCTCTGCTGTTAACTTACTGCCGTGATAAAGTGGAAATACTCCTCTGCTGTTTACTGCTGTGGTAAAAGTGGGTTACTCCTCTGGCTGTTACTGCCGTGATAAAGTGGGTTAGCTCCTCTGGCTGTTACTGCTGTGTAAGGGTTACTCCGCTGGGTGTTACTGCTGTGGTAAAGTGGGTTACTCCTCTGCTGTTACTGCTGTGGTAAAGTGGGTTACTCCTCTGGCTGTTACTGCGTGAATAAAGTGGGTTACTCTCCTCTGGCTGTTACTGGCCGTGATAAAGTGGGATACTCCTCTGCTGTTACTGCCGTGAATAAAGTGGGTTACTCCTCTGCTGTTACGCCGTGATAAAAGTGGTTACTCCTCTGCTGTTACTGCTGTGGTAAAGTGGTTACTCCTCTGCTGTTACATGCCGTGATAAAGTGGGTTACTCCTGCTGGCTGTTACTGCTGTGGTAAAGTGGGTTACTCCTCTGGCTGTTACGCCGTGATAAATGGGTTACTCCTGTGCTGTTACTGCTTACTGCTGTGGTAAAGTGGGTTACTCCTCTGCTGTACTGCCGTGATAAATGGGTTACTCCTCTGCTGTACTGCTGGGTAAAGTGGGTTACTCTCTGCTGTTACTGCCGTGATAAAGTGGGTTACTCCTCTGCTGTTCACTGCCGTGATGAAGTGGGTTACTCCATTACTCCTCTGCTGTTACTGCTGGTGGTAAAGTGGGTTACTCCTCTGCTGTTACTGCTTGATAAGTGGGTTACTCCTCTGGCTGTACTGCGTGGTAAAGGGGTACCTCATGCTGCTGTTTACTGCCGTGATAAAGTGGGTTACTCCTGCCTGCTGTTACGCTGTGGTAAAAGTGGGTTACTCCTCTGGCTGTTACTGCCGATAAAGTGGGTTACTCCTCGTGCTGTTACTGCTGTGGTAAAAAGGGTTACTCCTCTGCTGTTACTGCGTGATAAAGTGGGTTACTCCTCTGCTGTTTACTACTGCCGTGATGAAGTGGGTTACTCCCTGCTGTTACTGCTGTGGTAAAGTGGGTTACTCCTTACTGCTGTTACTGCTTGTGATAAAGTGGGTTACCCTCTGGCTGTTACTGCTGTGATAAAGTGAGGTTACTCTGCTGTAACTGGCCGTGATAAAAAGTGGGTTCTCCTCTGCTGTTACCTTACTGCCGGGTAAAGTGGTTACATCCTCTGCTGTTCTGCCGTGATAAAGTGGGTTACTCCTCTGGCTGTACTGCCGGTGGTAAAGTGGGATACTCCTCTGCTGTTACTAGCTGTGATAAAGTGGGATACCTCCTCCTGGCTGTTACTGCCGTGAAAAGTGGGTTACTCCTCCTGGCTGTTACTGCCGTGAATAAAGTGGGTTACTCCTCTGCTGTTACTGGCCTGATAAATGGGGTTACTCCCCTCTGTGTTACTGCCGTGATAAAGTGGGTTACTCTCTGGGCTGTTACTGCCGTGATAAAGTGGTTACCGCCTCTGCTTAACTCGCCGTGATAAAGTGGGTTACTCCTCTGCTGTTACTGTGCTGTGATAAAGTGGGTTACTCTCTGGCTGTTACTGCTGTGATAAAGTGGGTTACTCCTGCTGCTGTTACTGCCGTAAATAAGTGGGTTACCCTCTGCTGTTACTGCTGTGGTAAAGTGGGTTACTCCTCTGCCTGTTACTGCTGTGGTAAAGTGTGGGTTACTCCTCTGGCTTGTTACTGTGCCGTGATAAAGTGGGTTTACTCCTCTGGCTGTTACTGCCGGTGATAAAGTGGGTTACTCCTCTGGCTGTTACTCGCCGTGATAAAGTGGGAACTCCTCTGCTGTTACAGCCGGATAAAGTGTGGTTACTCCTCTGCTGTTACTGCCTGATAAAGTGGGTTACTCCTGCTGCTGTTACTGCCGTGATAAAGTGGTTACTCCTCTTGCTGTACTGCGTGATAAATGGGTTACTCCCTGCTGTTAACTGCCGTGGTAAAGTGGGTTACCCTCTGCTGTTACTGCTGTGATAAGTGGTTACTCCTCTGGCTGTTACTGCGCGTGATAAAGTGGGTTACTCCTCCTGGCGGCTGTACTGCGTGGAAGTGGGTTACCCCCTCTGCTGTTACTGCTGTGATAAAGTGGGTTACTCCTCTGGGCTGTTACCTGCTGTGGTAAGTGGGTTACTCCTCTGCTGTTACTGCTGTGAAAAGTGGGGTTACTCCTGCTGCTGTTACTGCCGTGATAAAGTGGGTTACTCCTCTGCTGTTACTGCCGTTGGAAAGTGGGTTACTCCTCTGCTGTTCTGCCGTGATAAAGTGGGTACTCCTCTCTGTTACGCTGTGGTAAAGTGGGGATACTCCTCTGCTGTACTGCTGTGATAAAGTGGTTACTCCTCTGCTGTTAACTGCCGATAAAGTGGGTTACTCCTCCCGCTGTTACTGGCTGTGGTAAAGTGGGATACTCCTGCTGCTGTTACTAGCGTGATAAAGTGGGAATAACTCCTCTGCTGTTACTGCCAGTGATAAAGTGGGTTACTCCCTGCTGTTACTGCCGTGATAAAAGTGGGTTACTCCTCTGCTGTTACTGGCCGTGATAAAGTGGGTTACCCTCTGGCTGTTACTCTGCCGTGGATAAAGTGGGTTACTCCTCTGGCTGTTACTACGCCCGTGGTAAAGTGGGTTACTCCTGCGCTGTACTGCAGTGATAAAGGTGGGATACTCACTCTGCTGTTACTGCCGTGATAAAGAGTGGGTTACTCCTCTGGGCTGTTACTGCACGTGATAAAGTGGGTTACTCCCTGGCTGTTACTGCCGTGATAAAGTGGATACTCCTCTGCTGTTACTGCGTGGATAAAGTGGGTTACCCGCTGCTGTTACTTGCGTGATAAAAGTGGGTTACTCCTCTGGGCTGATTACTGCCGTGATAAAAGTGGTGTACTCCATCTGGCGTTTACTGCCGTGGTAAAGTGGGTTAATCCTCTGCTGTTACTGCCGTGATAAAGTGGGTTTACTCCCCTCGCTGTTAACTGCCGTGACAAAGTGGTGTTACTCCTCTGCTGTTACTGCCGTGATTAAAAGTGAGGTTAACTCCTCTGGCTTTACGCTGTGGTAAAGTGGGTTACTCCTCTGGCGTACTGGGCTGTGATAAAGTGGTGTTACACCTCTGCTGTTACTGCCGTGATAAAGTGGGTTACTCCTCTGGGGCTGTTACTGCTGTGGTAAAGTGGGTTACTCCTCTGGGGCTGTTACTGCCTGTGATAAAGTTGGGTACTCCTCTCTGTTACTGCTGTGGTAAAGTGGGTTACTCTCTGCTGTTACCCTGCTGTGATAAAGTGGGTTAACCCTCTGCTGTTACTGCCGTGATAAAGTGGGTTACTCCTCTGCTGTTACTGCTGTAGGTAAAGTGGTTATCTCCTGCTGTTACTCTGTGGTAAAGTGGGATACTCCTTCTGCTGTTACTGCTGTGGTAAAGTGGATTACTCCTCTGCTGTTACTGCTTGGTAAGTGGGTTACTCCTCTGGCTGTTACTGCTGCCGTGATAAAAGTGGGTTACTTCCTCTGCTGTTAACTGCCGTGATAAAGTGGTTACTCCTCCCTGCTGGTTACTTGCCGTGATAAGTGGTTACTCTCTGCTTTACTGCCGTGATAAGTGGGATACTCCTCTGCTGTTACTGCTGTGGTAAAGTGGGTTAATTACTCGCTCAGGCTGTTTACTGCTGTGGTAAAGTGGGTTAAACTCCCTCTGGGGCTGTTACTGCTGTGTAAAGTGGGTTACTCCCTCTGTGTTACTGGCCGTGATAAAGTGGGTTACTCCCTGCTGTTACTGCCGTGATAAAGTGGTTACTCCTCTGCTGTTACTGCCGTGATAAAGTGGGTTACTCCCTCTGCTGTTACTACTGCGTGATAAAGGGGATACTCCTCTAGGGGCTGTTACTGCCGTGATAAAAGTGGGTTACTTCCTCTGCTTACTGCCCGTGATGAGTGGGTTACTCCTCTGCTGTTACTGCCGTGATAAAAGTGGGTTACTCCTCTGCTGTTACTGCCGTGATGAAGTGGGTTACTCCTCTGGCCCTGTACGCCGTGATAAAGTGGTTACTCTCCTGCTGATTACTGGCTGTGATAAAGTGGGTTACTCCTCTGGCTGTTACTGCCGTGATAAAGTGGTTAGCTTCCCTCTGCTGTTAACTGCTGTGGTAAAGTGGGTTACTTACTCCTGCTGCTGTTACTGCTGTGGTAAAGGGGTTACTCTCTGCTGTTACTGCCGTGATAACAGTGGGTTACTCTCTGCTGTTATGCCGTGATAGTGGGTTACTCCTCTGCTGTTACTGCCGTGATAAAGTGGTTAACTCGCTCTGCTGTTACTGCCCGTGATAAAGTGATACTCGACTCCTCCTGCTGTTACTGCGTGATAAAGTGGGTTATCCGTCCTGCTGTTACTGCCGGATGAAGTGGGTTACTCCTCTGGCTGTTACTGCCGTGAATAAAGTGGGTTACTCCCTCTGCTGTTACGCCGTGATAAAGTGGGGTTACTTCCTCTGCTGTTACTGCCGTGATTAAAGTGGGTTACTCCTCTGCTGTTACGCCGGAAACAAGTGGGTTACTCCTCTGGGGCTGTTACTGCGTGGAATAAAGTGGGTTACTCCCCTCTGCTTTACGCCGTGTAAAGTGGGTTACCGCTCTCTGTTACTGCTGTGGTAAAGTGGTTACTCCTCGCTGTTACTGCGTGTAGTGGGTTAACCCTCGACTGGCTTGTTACTGCCGTGATAAAGTGGGTTAATCCCTCTGCTGTTACTGCCGGTGGTAAAGCTGGGATACCCTCTGCTGTACTTGCCGTGATAAAAGTGGGTTACTCCTCTGGGGCTGTTACTGGCTGTGGTAAAGTGGGTTACTCCTCTGCTTTAATGCCGTGATAAGTGGTTACTCCTCTGGGGCTGTTACTTGCCGTATAAAGTGGGTTACTCCTCTGCTGTTACTGCCGTGATAAAGTGGGTTAACTCCCTCTGGCTGTTACTGCTGTGATAAAGTGGTTACTCCTCTGCTGTTACTGGCCCGTGATAAAGTGGGTACTCTCTGCTGTACTGCTGTGGTAAAGTGGGTTACTCTCTGCTGTTACTGGCGTGATAAGTGGGTTACTCCTCTGGGGGCTGTTATCTGGCCGTGATAAAGTGGGTTACTCCTCTTGGCTGTTACTGCCGTGTAGTGGTACTCCTCTGGCTGTTACTGCCGTGATAAAGTGGGTTACCTCTCTCTGCTGTTACTGCTGTGATAAAGTGGGTTACTCCTCTGCTGTTCTGCTGGATAAAGTGGGTTACTCCTATTGCTGTTACTGCCGTGATAAAGTGGTTTACTCTCTGCTGTACGCTGTGGTTAAAGTGGGTTACTCCTCTGCTGTACTGCCGTGATAAAGTGGGTTACTCCCTATGCTGTTACTGCTGTGTAAAGTGGGTTACTCCTCCTGCTGTACCTGCTTGTGATAAAGTGGGTTAGCTCCTCTGCTGTACTTGCCGTGATAAAGTGGGTTACTGACTCTTGCTGTTACTGCCGTGAATAAAGTGGGGTTACCCTCGGCTGTTTACTGCTGTGAATAAAGTGGGTTACTCCTGCCTGCTGTTACGGTGATAAAGTGGGTTACCCTCTGCTGTTACTGCCGTGATAAAAGTGGTTACTCCGTCTGCTGTTACTGCTGTGAAAAGTGGGTTACTCCCTGCTGTTACTAGCCGTGATAAAGGGTGGTGTTACTCCTCTGGCTTTACGTGTGGAAAGTGGGTTACTCCTCTGGCTGTTACTGCCGTGATAAAGTGGGTACTCTCTGCTGTTACTGCTGTGGTAAAGTGGGTTACTCCACTGGCTGTACTGCTGTGATAAGGTGGGGTTATCCTCGCTGTTACGCCGTGATAAGTGGGTTAACTCCTCTAGGCTGTTACGGCCGTGAATAAAGTGGGTTACTCCTCTGCTGTTACTGCGTGATAGTGGGTTACCCTGGCCTGTACTGGCCGTGATAAAGTGGGTTACTCCTCTGCTGTTACTGGCTGTGATAAAGTGGGTTAACTCCTCTGCTTGTTACTGCCGTGATAAAGTGGTTAGCTCCTCTGCTGTTACCTGGCTGTGGTAAAAGTGGTTACTCCTCTGCATGTTACTGCTGTGGTAAAGTGGTTACTCCCTCTGCTGTTACTGCTGTGGTAAGTTGGGGTTTTAAAAAGCTTCCCCCTTCCTTTGGGGCTTTAAAACTTGTGCGTGATAAAGTGGGTTTACTCCTCTGCTGTTACTGCTGTGATAAAGTGGGTTCTCCTCTGGCTGTTACTGCCGTGATAAAGTGGGTTACTCCTCTGCTGTTACTGCTGTGGTAAAGTGGGTTACTCATCTGGCTGTTACTGCCTGAAAAGTGGGTTAACTCCTCTCTGTTTACTGCTGTGGTAAAGTGGGTTACTCCTCATGCTGTTACTGCTGTGAATAAAGTGGGTTTACTCCTCTGCTGTTACTGCCGTGATAAAGTGGGTTACTCCTCTGCTGTTTACTGCCGTAAAAAGTGGTTACTCCTGCTGTTGGTTACTGCCGGTAAAGTGGGTTTACTCCTCTGCTTGTTACTGCCTGTGATAAAGTGGGTTACTCCCTGGCTGTTACTGCACGTGAAAATGTGGGTTACTCCTCTGCTGTTACTGCCGTGATAAAAGTGGGTTACTCCATCTGGGCTGTTATCTGCTGTGTAAAGTGGGTACTCCCTCTGCTGTTACTGCTGTGGTAAAGTGGGTTACTCCTCTGGCTGTTACTGCTGTTATAAAGTGGTTACTCCTCCTGCTGTTACTGCTGTGGTAAAGTGGGTTACTCCTCTGCTGTTACTGCCGTGATAATGGGTTATCTCCTCTGCTGTTACGCTGTGATAAAGTGGGTACTCTCTGCTGTTAACTGCCGTGATAAAGTGGGATACTCCTCTGCTGTTACTGCTGTGGTAAAGTGGGATACTCCTCGGCGTTACTTGGTGTGGTAAAGTGGGATACTCCTCTGCTGTTACTTGCTGTGATAAAGTGGTTACTCCTCTGCTGTTACGCTGTGATAAAGTGGGTTACTCCTCTGCTGTTACTCGCCGTATAAGTGGGTTACTCCCTGCTGTTACTGCTGGATAAGTGGGTTAACCCTCTGCTGTTACTGGCCGTGTAAAGTGGTTAGCTCCTCCTCTGTACTGCTTGTGGTAAAGTGGGATACTCCTCTGCTGTTACTGCCGTGATAAAGTGGGTTACTCCTCTGGGCTGTTACTGCCGTGATAAAGTGGGTTACTCCTGCTGTTACGCCGTGATAAAGTGGGTTCTCCTCTGCGTTACTGCCGTGATAAAGTGGGTTACTACTTCCTCTGGGGCTGTTACTGCCGTGTAAAAGTGGTTACTCCTCCTGGCTGTTACTGCCGTGGTAAAGTGGGTTACTCCTCGTGCTGTCACTGCTGTGTAAAGTGGGGTTTACTCCTCTGTCCTCTGCTGTTACTGTGTGGTAAAGTGGATACTCCTCTGCTGTTACTTCCGTGATAAGTGGGTACTCCTGCTGCTGTTACTCTGGCCGTGATAAAAGTGGGTTACTCCACCTCCTCTGCTGTTACTGCCGTGATAAAGTGGGTTACTCCTCTGGCTGTTAACTGCCGTGATAAGTGGGTACTCCTCCTGCTGTTACTGGCCGTGATAAAAGTGGGTACCCTATGCTGTTACTGGCCGTGAATAAAGTGGGTTACTCCTCTGGCTGTTACGCCGTGATAAAGTGGGTTACTCCTCTGCTGTACTGGCCGTGATAAAGTGGGTTACCCTCTGCGTCTGCCGTGATAAAGTGGGTACCCTCTGCTGTTACTGCCGTGATAAAGGGGTTACTCTCTGCTGTTACTACTGCCGTGATAGTGGGATACTCCTCTGCTGTTAACTGCCGTATAAAGTGGGTTACTCCTCTGGGCTGTTACTGCCGTGATAAAGTGGGATACTCCTCTGCTGTTTACTGCCGTGGTAAAGTGGGTTACTCCTCTGCTGTTACTGCCGGATAAAGTGGGTTACTACTCCTCTTGCTGTTACTGGCCGTGATAAAAGTGGGTTACTCCTCTGCTGTTACTTGCCGTGAAAGTGGGTTACTCCTCTGCTGTTACTGCCCGGATAAAGTGGGTTACTCCTCTGGGCTGTTACTAGCCGTGATAAAGTGGGTTACTCCTCTGGGCTGTTACTGCCGTGGTAAAGTGGTTACTCCTCTGCTGTTACTGGCTGATGGTAAAGTGGGTTACCCTCCTCGCTGTTACTGCTGTGATAAAGTGGGATACTCCTCTGCTGTACTGGCCGTATAAAGTGGGAACTCCTCTGCTGTTACCTGCCGTGATAAAGTGGGTTACTCCTCTGGCTGTTAATGCCGTGGTAAAAGTGGGATACTCCTCTGCTGTTAACTGCTGTGGTAAAGGGGTTACTCCTCTGCTGTTACTGCTGTGGTAAAAGTGGTTATCCTCTGGCTGGTACTGCTGTGGTAAAGTGGGTTAGCTCCTCTGCGTTACTGGCCGTGATAAAAGTGGGTACTCTCTGCTGTTACTGCCGGATAGTGGGTTACTCCTCTGCTCTGTACTGCTGTGGGTAAGTGGGTTACTCCTCTGCTGTTACTCGCTGTGGTAAAGTGGATATCTCCTCTGGATGTTACTGCCTGTGATAAAGTTGGGTTACTCCTCTGCTGTTACTGCCGGATAAAGTGGGGTTACTCCTCTGCTGTTACTGCCGTGATAAAGTGGGTTACTCCTCTGCTGTTACTGCCGTGATAAAGTGGGTTACCCTCTGCTGTTACTGCTGGGTAAAGTGGTACTCCTCTGGCGTTACTGGCCAGTGGTAAAGTGGTTACTCCTCTGAATGTTTATGCCGTGATAAGTGGGTTACTCCTCTGCTGTTACTGCTGTGGTAAAGTGGGTTATCCTCTGGCTGTTACTTGCGTGGTAAAGGGGTTTACTCTCTGCTGTTACTGCCTGATAAGTGGGTTACCTCCTCTGCTGTTTAACTTGCGTGATAAAGTGGGTTTACTCTCTGGCTGTTACTGCGTGATAAAGTGGGTTACTCCTCGCGTTACTGCCGTGATAAAGTGGGTTACTCCCTGCTGTTACTGCCGTGATAAAAGTGCGGAATACTCCTCCTGCTGTTACGCCGTGATAAAAGTGGGTTACTCCTACTGCTGTTTACTTGCCGTGATAAAGTGGGTTACTCTCCTCTGCTTTACTGCTGTGGTAAAGTGGGTACTCCTCTGGCTGTTACTGCCGTGAATAAAGGGGTTACTCCTCTGGGCTGTTACTGCGTGATAAAGTGGGTTACTCCTCTGGGCTGTTACTGCCGTGATAAAGTGGGTTACTCCTCTGCTGTTACTGCCGTGAGATAAAGTGGGTTACTCGCTCTGCTGTTACTGCCGTGATAAAGTGGGTACTCCTCTGGCTGTTACTGCCGTAATAAAGTGGGATACCTCCTCTGGGCTGTTACTGCCGTGATTAATGGATACTCCTCTGCTGTTACTGCTGTGTAAAGTGGGTTACCCCTGGGCTGTTACTGCCGTGATAAAGTGGGAATACCTCCTCTGGCTGTACTGCCGTGATAAAGTGGGATACCCTCTGCTGTTACGCTGTGATAAAGTGGGTTACTCTCTGCTGTTACTGCCGGTGGTAAAAGTGGGTTACTCCTCTGGCTGTACTGCTGTGGTAAAAGTGGGTTACCTCCTCTGGCTGTTACTGCCGTGGTAAAGTGGGATACTCCTCTGCTGTTACTGCTGTGGTAAAGTGGGATTACTCCTCTGCTGTTAACTGCCGTGATAAAGTGGGTTACTCTCTGGCTGTTACCGCCGTGAATAAAGTGGGATACTCCTCTGGGCTGTTAACTGCCGGATAAAGGGGTTACTCCCTCTGCTGTTACCTGCCGTGGTAAAGTGGGTTACTCCTCTGCTGTTACTGCGCGTGGTAAGTGGGATACTCCTCTGGCTGTTTACTGGCTGTGGTAAAGTGGGTAACTCATCTGCTGTTAACTGACGTGATAAAGTGGGTACTCCTCGTGCCTGTTACTGGCCGTGATAAAAAGTGGGATACTCCTTGCGTTACTGCTTGATAAGTGGGATACTCCTCTGCTGTTTACTGCTGTTGTAAAGTGGGTTACTCCTCTGCGTTAGCTGCCGTGATAAAGTGGGTACCCTCTGGTGTTACTGCCGTGATAAAGTGGGTTTAACTCCTCTGCTGTTACGCCGGGTAAAAGGGGTACTCCTCTTATGTTTATTTGCCAGTGATAAAAGTGGATACTCCCCTGCTGTTACTGCTGTGGTAAAAGTGGGTTTACTCTCGCTGTTACTTGGTGATAAAGTGGGTTACATCCTCTGCTGTTACTGCCGTGGTAAAGTGGGTTACTCTCTTGCTGTTACTGCCGGATAAAGTGGGTTACTCCTTGCTTTACTGCCCGTGATAAAGTGGGTACTCCTCTGGCTGTTACGCCGTGATAAAGTGGGTTACTCCTGCTGGCTGTTACTGCCGTGATAAATGGGATACTCCTCTGCTGTACTGCCGTGAATAAAGTGGGTTACTCCTCTGCTGTTACATTGCTGTGATAAAGTGGGTACTCCTCTGCTGTTACTGCCGTATAAAGGTGGGAACTCCTCTGCTGTTACTGCCGTGATAAAGTGGGTTAACTCCCTCTGCTGTTACTTGCTGTGATAAAGTGGTTACTCCTCCTGGCTGTTACTGCCGTGATAAAGTGGATATCCTCCTGCTGTTACTGCCGTGATAAAGTGGGTTATCCATCTGCTGTTACCTGCCGTGATAAAGTGGGTTACTCCTCAGCTGTTACTTGCCGTGATAAAGTGGGATACTCCTCTGTGTTACTTGGCCGTGGATAAAGTGGGTACTCCTCTGCTGTTACTGCCGATAAAGTGGGATACTCCTCTGGCTGTTACTGCCCGTGATAAGTGTTACTCCTCTGCTGTTACTGCCGTGATAAGTGGTTACTCCTTGGCTGTTACTGCCGTGGATAAAGTGGGTTACTCCTCTGGCTGTTACTGCCGTGAAAAGTGGGTTACTCTCCTGGCTGTTACTGCGTGATAAAGTGGGATACTCCTTCTGCTGTTACTGCCGTGAATAAGTGGGTTACCCTCTGCTGTTACTGCCGTGAATAGTGGTACTCCTGCTGCTGTTACGCTGTGAATAAGTGGGTTACTCCTCTGCTGGTTAACTGCCGTGATAAAGTGGATAACTCACCTGCTGCTGTTACTGCTGTGGTAAAGTGGGTTCTCCTCTGCTGTACTGCCGTGTAAAAGTGGGTTACTCCCTCTGCTGTTAACTGCTGTGATATGGTTACTCCTCTGCTGTTACTGCTGTGGTAAAGTGGGTTAACTCCTCTGCGTTACTGCTGTGGTAAGTGGGTTACTCCTCTGCTGTTACTGCCAGTGATAAAGAGGGGGGTGGGTTACTCTCTGCTGTTACTGCTGTGGTAAAGTGGGGGTTACCTCCTCTGCTGTACTGCTGTATAAAGTGGGTTACTCTCTGGCTGTTACTGTCTGTAAAGTGGGTTACTCCTCTGGCTGTTACTGCCGTGGTAAAAGTGGATTACTCCTCTGCTGTTACTGCCGTGGTAATGTGGGATACTCCTCTGCTGTTACTGCCGGGTAAAGTGCGGTTACTCCTCTGGCTGTTACTGCCGTGGTAAAGTGGGTTACTTCCTCTGCTCGTTACTGGCTGTGGTAAAAGTGGGGTACTCCTCTGCTTGTTACTGCGTGATAAAGTGGGTACCCTCTGCATGTTACCTGCGTGATAAAGTGGTACTCCTCTGGGCTTTACTTGGCCGGTGATAAAGTGGGATACTCTCTCTGCTGTTACTGCCGTGATAAAGTGGGTTACTCCTCTGCTGTTACTGCCGTGATAAAGTGGGTTACTCCTCTGCTGTTACTGCCGTGATAAAGTGGGTACTCCTCTGCTGTTACTGCCCCCGTGATAAAGTGGGGTTACTCCTCTGCTGTTACTGCCGTGATAAGTGGGTTACTCCTCTGCTGTTACTGCCGTGATAAAGTGGGATACTCCTCTGCTGTTACTGCCGTGATAAAGTGGGTTACTCCTCTGCTGTTACTGCCGTGATAAAGTGGGTTACTCCTCTGCTGTTACTGCCGTGATAAAGTGGGTTACTCCTCTGCTGTTACTGCCGTGATAAAGTGGGTTACTCCTCTGCTGTTACTGCCGTGTAAAGTGGGTACTCCTCTGCTGTTACTGCCGTGATAAAGTGGGTTACTCCTCTGCTGTTACTGCCGTGATTAAAGTGGGGTTACTCCTCTGCTGTTACTGCCGTGGTAAAGTGGGTACTCCTCTGCTGTTACTGCGTGGTAAAGTGGGTTACTCCTCTGCTGTTACTGCCGTGTAAAGTGGGTTACTCCTCTGCTGTTACTGCCGTGGTAAAGTGGGTTACTCCTCTGCTGTTACTTGCCGTGTAAATGGGTTACTCCTCTGCGTTACGCCGGGGTAAAGTGGGTTACTCCTCTGCTGTTACTGCTGTAAGTGGTACTCTCTGTGTTACTGCCGTGATAAAGTGGGTTACTCTGCTGTTACTGCCGTGTAAAGGGGTTACTCCTCTGCTGTTACTGCCGTGGTAAAAGTGGGTTACTCCTCTGCTGTTACTGCCGTGTAAAGTGGGTTTACTCCTCTGCTGTTACTGCCGTGGTAAAGTGGGTTACTCCTCTGCTGTTACTGCTGTGGTAAAGTGGGTTACTCCTCTGCTGTTACTGCTGTGGTAAAGTGGGTTACTCCCTCTGCTGTTACTGCCGTGATAAAGTGGGATACTCTCTGCTGTTACTGCCGTGATAAAGTGGGTTACTCCTCTGCTGTTACTGCCGTGATAAAGTGGGATACTCCTCTGCTGTTTACTGCCGTGGTAAAGTGGGTTACTCCTCTGCTGTTACTGCTGTGGTAAAGTGGGTTACTCCTCTGCTGTACTGCTGTGGTAAAGTGGGTACTCCTCTGCTGTTACTGCTGTGGTAAAGTGGGTTACTCCTCTGCTGTTACTGCTGCGGTAAAGTGGGTTACTCCTCTGCTGTTACTGCCGTGATAAAGTGGGTTACTCCTCTGCTGTTACTGCCGTGATAAAGTGGGTTACTCCTCTGCTGTTACTGCCGTGATAAAGTGGTTACTCTCTGCTGTTACTGCCGTGATAAAGTGGGTTACTCCTCTGCTGTTACTGCGTGGTAAAGTGGGTTACTCCTCTGCTGTTACTGCTGTGGTAAAGTGGGTTACTCCTCTGCTGTTACTGCTGTGGTAAAGTGGGTTACTCCTCTGCTGTTACTGCTGTGGTAAAGTGGGTTACTCCTCTGCTGTTACTGCTGTGGTAAAGTGGGTTACTCCTCTGCTGTTACTGCTGTGGTAAAGTGGGTTACTCCTCTGCTGTTACTGCCGTGATAAAGTGGGTTACTCCTCTGCTGTTACTGCCGTGATAAAGTGGGTTACTCCTCTGCTGTTACTGCCGTGATAAAGTGGGTTACTCCTCTGCTGTTACTGCTGTGATAAAGTGGGATACTCCTCTGCTGTTACTGCCGTGATAAAGTGGGTTACTCCTCTGCTGTTACTGCTGTGGTAAAGTGGGTTACTCCTCTGCTGTTACTGCCGTGATAAAGTGGGTTACTCCTCTGCTGTTACTGCTGTGGTAAAGTGGGTTACTCCTCTGCTGTTACTGCCGTGATAAAGTGGGTTACTCCTCTGCTGTTACTGCTGTGGTAAAGTGGGTTACTCCTCTGCTGTTACTGCTGTGATAAAGTGGGTTACTCCTCTGCTGTTACTGCTGTGGTAAAGTGGGTTACTCCTCTGCTGTTACTGCTGTGGTAAAGTGGGTTACTCCTCTGCTGTTACTGCTGTGGTAAAGTGGGTTACTCCTCTGCTGTTACTGCTGTGGTAAAGTGGGTTACTCCTCTGCTGTTACTGCCGTGATAAAGTGGGTTACTCCTCTGCTGTTACTGCCGTGATAAAGTGGGTTACTCCTCTGCTGTTACTGCCGTGATAAAGTGGGATACTCCTCTGCTGTTACTGCCGTGATAAAGTGGTTATCTTGCTGTTATGGTTACTCCTCTGCTGTTACTGCTGTGGTAAAGTGGGTACTCCTCTGCTGTTACTGCTGTGGTAAAGTGGGTTACTCCTCTGCTGTTACTGCTGTGGTAAGTGGGTTACTCCTCTGCTGTTACTGCTGTGGTAAAGTGGGTTACTCCTCTGCTGTTACTGCTGTGGTAAAGTGGGTTACTCTGTGTTTCTGTGTAAAGTTTACTCTCTGCTGTTACTGCTGTGATAAAGTGGGATACTCCTCTGCTGTTACTGCCGTGATAAAGTGGGTTACTCTCTGCTGTTACTGCCGTGGTAAAGTGGGTTACTCCTCTGCTGTTACTGCTGTGGTAAAGTGGGTTACTCCTCTGCTGTTACTGCTGTGGTAAAGTGGGTTACTCCTCTGCTGTTACTGCCGTGATAAAGTGGGTTACTCCTCTGCTGTTACTGCCGTGATAAAGTGGGATACTCCTCTGCTGTTACTGCTGTGGTAAAGTGGGTTACTCCTCTGCTGTTACTGCTGTGGTAAAGTGGGTTACTCCTCTGCTGTTACTGCTGTGGTAAAGTGGGTTACTCCTCTGCTGTTACTGCGTGATAAAGTGGGTTACTCCTCTGCTGTTACTGCCGTGGTAAAGTGGGTTACTCCTCTGCTGTTACTGCCGTGATAAAGTGGGATACTCCTCTGCTGTTACTGCTGTGGTAAAGTGGGTTACTCCTCTGCTGTTACTGCTGTGGTAAAGTGGGTTACTCCTCTGCTGTTACTGCCGTGGTAAAGTGGGTTACTCCTCTGCTGTTACTGCTGTGATAAAGTGGGTTACTCCTCTGCTGTTACTGCCGTGATAAAGTGGGTTACTCCTCTGCTGTTACTGCCGTGGTAAAGTGGGTTACTCCTCTGCTGTTACTGCTGTGGTAAAGTGGGTTACTCCTCTGCTGTTACTGCTGTAAAGTGGGTTCTCTGCTGTGCTGGTAAAGTGGGTTACTCCTCTGCTGTTACTGCCGTGATAAAGTGGGTTACTCCTCTGCTGTTACTGCCGTGATAAAGTGGGTTACTCCTCTGCTGTTACTGCTGTGGTAAAGTGGGTTACTCCTCTGCTGTTACTGCTGTGGTAAAGTGGGTTACTCTCTGCTGTTACTGCTGTGTAAAGTGGTTACTCCTCTGCTGTTACTGCCGTGATAAAGTGGGATACTCCTCTGCTGTTACTGCTGTGGTAAAGTGGGTTACTCCTCTGCTGTTACTGCTGTGGTAAAGTGGGTTACTCCTCTGCTGTTACTGCTGTGGTAAAGTGGGTTACTCCTCTGCTGTTACTGCCGTGATAAAGTGGGTTACTCCTCTGCTGTTACTGCTGTGGTAAAGTGGGTTACTCCTCTGCTGTTACTGCTGTGATAAAGTGGGTTACTCCTCTGCTGTTACTGCCGTGATAAAGTGGGTTACTCCTCTGCTGTTACTGCCGTGATAAAGTGGGTTACTCCTCTGCTGTTACTGCTGTGGTAAAGTGGGTTACTCCTCTGCTGTTACTGCTGTGGTAAAGTGGGTTACTCCTCTGCTGTTACTGCCGTGATAAAGTGGGTTACTCCTCTGCTGTTACTGCCGTGATAAAGTGGGTTACTCCTCTGCTGTTACTGCCGTGATAAAGTGGGTTACTCCTCTGCTGTTACTGCTGTGATAAAGTGGGTTACTCCTCTGCTGTTACTGCTGTGATAAAGTGGGTTACTCCTCTGCTGTTACTGCTGTGGTAAAGTGGGTTACTCCTCTGCTGTTACTGCCGTGATAAGTGGGTTACTCCTCTGCTGTTACTGCTGTGGTAAAGTGGGTTACTCCTCTCCTGTTACTGCCGTGATAAAGTGGGTTACTCCTCTGCTGTAGGTGCTGGATGCGGTCCAGCCGGTCATGTCCAAACCCGGCGGTCGGGAGCAGACGGTGTTTCGGGCCAAGTTCAGCTCCATCACAGACACCGACATCTGGAACGCCATGAACCGGCTCGGAGAACCCAACCACAACGAGGCTCTGTCTGTGGACGCCCGGCAGGAGCTGGACCTGCGTATCGGCTGTGCCTTCACTCGGTATTTACACACTTGTAGATACATCTTGGTATGGTGGACTTCATTATACCTCAATGGACACATTTGTCTGCTTTAGATACATCCACATAACAATAATACACAATAATAAAAACAAAGACACCATAATAATCTGAAGCTACAAGAATAATAAAACAGTGAAACGCTGATACACATTCTTATTCACGAGCCGTTTGGAGGAGGGGATAAATGAATTTTTAAATGTGTTGTATTGTAATGTATATTTGTCTCCTGAACCTACAACAGAAGAAGCATCTTAAACTCAAACATGGGTCGCATCATTTACAGCTTTCTGAGCCTCTTGTTTGGTTTTCTTTGGTCACACCTACTGTCTTTAGAGCAGTTCTCACCAGATTTGAAAGTTCGGTTTTAGACAGCACTGACATGTTTCCAAACCAAACATGAATGCCATAACGTACCATAACATACGCTAAAACGGCCTGATAAATATGAGCATAATTTCACTGCTCACCGCAAAGAGCAACAACTTCCTTAAGAAATACAGTGGGAGGAAAAAGTAAGTGCACTGTTTGGAATTTCTCACATTTCTGCCTAAATTGCTCATAAAATGTGGACTGATCTTTATTAAAATCACAAGCGTGAGTAAACAGTGTCTGCTTAAACTAATAGCACCCATTTACATGTTATCATATTTTTATTGGCCGTAACATGTAAACATTCACAGGACGGCGTGGAATAAGTGAGTACACCCCCTGAATCTCACTGAACTGCAGCAGTTTAGTAAAGAGGAACGGTTCAAGATTCATCCTGATCGTTGTGAGCGTCTAATCTGCAACTTCAGGAAACATCTGGATGAAGTTATTGCAGCCAAAAAACAGCTATTTAATACAGGGGTTCACTTACTTATTCCACGCTGTTGTGAATGCCTCAGGTTTTTCTGCCAAATATCTTGATAAACTTGTGAATTCATTTTTCCATTGATGACAGCACGTTGTCCAGGCCCTGAGGAAACAAAACAGCCCCACACCATGATTCTCCTGCCCCAGACTTCACAGTGAGGAGAGGGTTTTGATGTTGGTGTGCTGTTCCATTTGTCCTGCTCACATGATGTGTGTTCCTCCCAAACTGTTCAGCTTTGGTTTGCGAAAGAGCTCTTGGATGCTCCACAGCACTACTGGACAACCAACATCAAAACCCTATGCTCTTTACAAAACTGTTGGAGTTCCGTGAGGTTCAGGCGGTGTACTTACTTATTCCACGCTCTCTTGTGAATGTTTACATGTTATGACCACATGAATGAAGATCAGAGCACATTTTATGACCAATTTAGGCAGAAATGCGAGAAAGTCCAACTGGTGTATTCACTTTTTCCTCCCACTGTACATGCGCTGCTGTGTCATGAGCACAAACTGTCCACACATGGACCTGTCCCGTGAGGCTGCTATTTGTCACATAGAACCAGAAACAGAACAACAGTGCTAATTTATTCCTTTAAAGACTATTTCTTTTAAATGTGTTTCATTTATTTTAGTTGAATCAATCACGTCACTTCCTTTAATGCTGTCCCTGGCCTGCACCAAAACTTTTTTTCAATACTTTTATTTTTTTCAATACCAGCACTACCTAAACCTTTTTTTTGATACCATACTTGTATTGTTTAATGGTACCCAGCCCTAGTCTTTCATTTGAGGGTATTCTAATTCAAATCAATGTGAAAGTATTCTAAGTATTCAGAATACAATACGTTATTTAATCCTTTTTAATGTGAGTATTCAGTATTCTGTAACTAAATACAATTTCTAATGTAGTTAATAACATATTTACATGTTAGAACTCCCTCCCTTCCCTGCCCTCTCTGTGCTTCCACCCCTGACCCACCACCCCCGCCCCACTCCAAGGACTTGAGGGAAACAAACATTCTAATTCATATGAAGTGGCAACGAATCTTTGAATCTTTAACGTGTCTATAATAAGTTTGTAATTTTAAATTGCTCACGGTTCATGGCAGGTTCCAGACCAAGTACTTCCAGGGGAAATATGGAAACCTGGACTCGTCGCTGATCTCCTTCGGCCCCTGTCAGACGCCCACTCTGGGCTTCTGTGTGGAGCGCCACGACAAGATCCAGTCCTTCAAACCAGAGACCTTCTGGATCCTACAAGCCAAGGTATGGCTGCATCATAAGTTGCATTCACTTGACGTCACAACATTGAAAACAGCCTATAATCTAAATGGAGTTGGTGCAGCTAAGAATCCTATTGTGGTAACTACGGTAACGGTCAAAAAGCTGAATTTTGAACTTGGTTTATGGTTAATCTGTCTGTAACGGCTGGACCTATCCACATGAAACAAAAACTGTCCCTAAGTCCAGTGTCTGCTCTCTCAGCACATATTGCTCCCGTCTGCAGGTGTTCAAAGGGAAGGAGAGCGCTCTGACCCTGGACTGGAACCGAGTGCGAGTGTTCGATCGAGATGTGGGGCAGATGTTTGTGAACGTGGCCAAGACGTCCAGAGATGCCAAGGTCTCACTACGCTTTCTATCTCCAAAATACTCCCACTTTTTCCTCATTCATTCATTTGTTTGTTTTTTCCAAACTAAAATAGTCAGGGCTTTGACGACATGCATATTAAAGTGAGACGCTGCAGGTGAATAATGGGGAAAAATGTAGAGGTGTAAAGTTGAAACTTCTGCTATAGATTACTGACATAAACATAAGGGGGGAAAAGAGTTTTGCTGCAGCGTCTCCTCCTAAAACAACCAAAAATCTCTGACATCATGTAGCTGCCGTCTTGTTGCTCTGGTCGCTTCTAAATAAAACCTCAACTCTGTGCTGCTGTTCCCTGTGTGTCCTGCAGGTGGAGTCAGTGAGTAAGAAGGAGAAGTCCAAGCAAAGACCTCAGGCGCTGAACACTGTGGAGATGCTGCGTGTGGCCAGCTCTGCCCTGGGTCAGTCCTGTTTTTTTAAAGTTAGAATGACTTTAAAGCACTGAATATTTGACTTAGTTTGTGTTTAATATCTCCGTAACGGCTGGACCTATGGACAATTGGACATGAAACAAAAACTGTCACAAAGTCCAGCTTCTTGTGTAGGTACAGCAATGGCCACTGGTGGCACTGCTTTATGACAGCGACGCTAGGGGCTGACATTGTCCGCCATCCATATGTGGGCGGAAAAACAAGCTAGTTTTCCATTAGATAGTACTGCACTTTCAACACGTTTTAAGCAACTGTAAAGCCTGGTTTCAAATTTTTTGGAACTTTTTACAGTTAGATATTCCTCCTGTGATAATGATAGGCTGGTTTTCATTTTAGAAATCTCTTATACTAATGAGGGCCAGACTTTGATTGACGGGCTGTTAGCATGAGAGCTAATGGCGCTGTTACGATCGAACATCGCGAGGGCCGAGTCTACAGTCAAGATCCCGCCCTTATGCCCTTTTTAGGAACATGCTCCGTCAGAGCAGGGGAGGAGCAGTCTGTAAATCCGCCATGATTTCCCTTTCGAACGTGGTCATTGTGGTAAATGGGGAGGAGTGAGGAGACAGTCTATTATTATTATGAGTTTATGAGATACATGTGAAAAGAAAGTAATTACACATGTTAGTATAGGTAATTACACGTTAAAGTTCAAGATGTAATAAAGGTATGGAAAGTGTAACAAAGGTGTACAACATGTACTGTAGGTGTTTGTGTATCAAAGGTGTACACTTCAGATTACAGCCCGCGCTGACATGTAGTTACAAATTACAGTGGGAATCAGATGTTTACATACACTGTATAAAAAGACAGATATGCATTTTGTTCTCTGTGACATGAAACCAGAATTAACTTTTACTTTTTCGGGTCACTTAGAATTTTCAAAATTATTTCTATTTGCTAAATGCCAGAAGAATGAGATAGACTTTTTTAGAATTATTTTTGTTACTTTCCACAAAGTCAGAAGTTTACATACATTTCATTAATATTTGTACTTGTACTTACATGCAGTGGCGGCTGGTGATGTAAACTCCAGGTGGGGCTATTGCACACTGTTTTCATGTTGGGTAAAAAAAAAAAATACTATCAGATCTACTTAAACGCATTTACTGCTGCTTATGAGACTAAAAGAAGTATGTAACCACATATCAGCAAATACCCACGGAACTAGCATTACAGACAACTCTTATTCCCAGAGCTCAGAGCATCAGACATATGACTACAGACACGACAAGGCAAAAGTTTACTCTATAAACGGCAAACCGCTACATAACGTCATTTAAACAGCAGGCTATTACCTAACAATGCATTTACCCTCTGCACAATGATATGAGAGTATAAAGGAGTCGCTTATGTCCTGCTAAAGTTAACAACACTTGAACCCCGATGTGCCCAGGAGGGGCTAAGCCCACCAAGCCCATTGATACCAGCTGTCCCTACTTATGTGGAATTACTAATTGTTATTCTCTGTAATTACACATGCTGTAATCTAAAGTGTTATCATACCCTCTGATGTTGCGTGCAGATTATGTTTTTTTGAGAGGAGCTAAAATCCAGAAGTCGTTCATTCTAGTGTTCTGTAAGGAACTGCTTTTGTCGCTAAATTAAATTAAAATATGACGTATTTAGATGGATAACATCTGTTGTAAGTAATAATTATAATTTTATTTCAATTAAGCTGCAATTTAATGAAGAAATGTTGGGCAGGAAAGTTATTTTTATTTGAATTTTTAAGCTAATGGCAGGAAGTGACATGGATAAAGGTAAAGTTCCATAGTAGTTTGACTCACTCATTTCCCATTGACTTAACATGGTTGGCACGGCAACAGTTGCCTCTATCTATGTCATTTCCTGTCATTGTCCAATAAGGAAGTTTTTGTTTTTCCGTTGCAGGGATGGGTCCTCAACACACAATGCAGATAGCCGAGCGCCTCTACACTCAGGGTTACATCAGCTACCCTCGCACTGAGACCACACAGTACCCCGAAAACTTCGACCTGAAGGGGGCGCTCAAGCAGCAGGCTAACAACCCTATGTGGGCCGACGAGGTGAGTCCAAGGGCACCCTCACTGTGGCGCTGTTCGGATAAATTTACTGATGTCCGAGGCCGAGAAAGAAAGGGAAAAGAAGCAAATGTTCCAAATGTCTAGGACTGGAAGGTTTGTCAGTTTTTACCTGTGGTTCATGTTCAGGTGAAGGAGCTGCTGTCGTCCGGTCTGAACCGCCCGAGGAAAGGCAACGACGCCGGAGACCACCCTCCCATCACCCCCATGAGGTCCGCCACGGAGGCCGAGCTCGGTGAGTCACATACATGAGTTCTACCACAGCTACTACTGCAGATGTCAGTCATGAGACTGCACAGCGCCCTGACTGAGGCTAATGATGAACAGGAAAACAAATGTATACATGTGTTTCCAATGACATCACGCATAGTTCCGGCCACCATTTTGAATGCCGACGTAGAATTATGCAGTACTACAACATGTAACAATATCTCTACTCGGGAGGAAAATAAAAGACAACTGATTGACAGTGGCATTTTTATGTACTCGAAATCCTTGCTCAAGAAGATTAGTAAGTAAGTAAGTAAAAACACGGCCCCAGAGACGCACGTTTATGTGATAAAACCAGCAAATGTGGCACAGACGTAGCAGCTCTGTCTGTCGAGCTACAGCAGGATTTACTAAAGATCTGCTTCACTCCTCAGACTAAATTAACTAATCAAAGAGGAAACAGAAAACCTTTCTCTGTGATTTTTACAGTTTGTCATGTCAACAGAGTCTCAGTCTGAGTCAGTGTTTAAGCTGCTTAAAATGTTATTGGTTAGCAGATTCAATCAACATGGCTACAACACAATAAACACACGTGTGTCTCACATCTATGAACACTGAGGAAATACTACAGTAACAGCTCAGCTCTGACCTCTGTCACATGTATTCAAGGCTAGATGTTTGGAGTGTGGTTCAGACAT
The DNA here is from genome assembly GCA_007210695.1 of Neogobius melanostomus. Classification (NCBI taxonomy): domain Eukaryota; kingdom Metazoa; phylum Chordata; class Actinopteri; order Gobiiformes; family Gobiidae; genus Neogobius; species Neogobius melanostomus. The sequence continues at coordinate 272,674 of VHKM01000722.1, forward strand.
TTCTCTTGGAGAGGTCAGAGCTGAGCTGTTGATACTAAATGCTAACCGATAGCATGCTAACGTTTTGAGCAGCTTAAACACGGACTCACTGGTTTCTTCACATAAATGTGCGTCTCTGGGGCTGTGTTTTAACTGTTATCGTCTTGAGCAATAATTCCGAGTACATAAAAATCCCACTGTCAATCAGTTGTCTTTCATTTTCATCCTGAGTAGAGAGGTTGTTAGATGTTGTATCCATCCATCCATCCATCCATTTTCTTCCACTTGTCCGTTGCCGGGTCGTGGGGCAGCTGTTGGACCAGCCCCTATGGCTCCTCCTGCAGGTGGTGGGTCCACAGAAGGACGGCCTCATGGTTCTAACCGGGCCTGTTGGTCTCTCATAAGGGGCTTCTGAACCGCTCTTTGTCTGACCCGTCACCTAGGACCTGTTTGCCATGGGAGACCCTACCAGGGGCACCAAGCCCCCGACAACAGAGCTCCAGGATCATTCATTTTTACCATAGAACATGTGGAAAAGTACAAAAAAATACAAAAAGTACAGTAAAATATAAACAAAATGGCAAAACAATTAATTAAAGGATCTGTATCATGCTATTTTAGCCATTCCAAAGTAAAGTATAGGCATTTATATGATATATTGTACCTCTATCACTATGGAGTACTCATTTTTGAGAGAAATATAAGTATTTTCTGGGGGTCTTTTCAAACCCGGAAGACAAGACGCTTCGATTCAGTTAACTCCGCCCCTCTCTCCGCTCATTCCACATTTGCAGTATTATAAATATCTCTGCAAAAAGTGAAGTTACTTCACATAATGCAGTTATAAGGAGTTGACATGTGCAACACAGTTTCATAAATGGCTAACACACACGCTAACACACAAGCTAATACACGTTTTGATTGACTCACCGCTCAGCCTGGCATCATCGGGTGTTTACGTTATGGCACTCGCGTTGGTTATAAAAATTAATCCACTTTGATTCTGGCCAAGGTTCACCAAGCATCCATCAGGTTGGTTGATATAGTAGCTAGTAGGGATGTAACAATTCACTCAAGCCCCGATTCGATTCGATTTCCAATTTTAAGTCCCGATTTCGATTTTTTTTTTTTTTCGATTTTTTTTTTACTTTTTTAAAGAAAAGAATAGGACTCATTCATACCAATGTTTCTTTTGTTTTAACATCTGTATTTTTGTCAAACTTGTAACTTTGTAACAAACTGCAACTGTCTCAGTAAGAGAACTTTACATTACATTACATGAAAATGAACTATGATCATTTCGACATGAGTGCTTGTAAATTTACATGTTTTCAGCATAAATAAGATGTGGAAGTGGAAGAAGAAGAAGAAGAACTTTATTTATATAGCACAGACATGGTCACAAAGCGCTTTACATGAGAGCATTTTACAGTCACTCCATAATCGGTGGTGGTAAACTACCTTAGTAGCTTCTGTTTCCCCTGGGGGAGACTGACAGAAGCGCTGTCGCGACTGCACACATCTGCGCCAACGGTCCCTCTGACCACCTCCATGCATTCACACACATACATCATTCATCCTGGCCTATTGTACATGTTTTTAGTGGTAGGGGAAACCGGAGTACCCGGAGGAAACCTACGCAGACACGGGGAGAACATGCAAACTCCACACAGAAAGGCCCAGTCCAGGTGGGAATCGAACCTGGGACCACACATAGTAAAGCAAACATTTTGAGATTATATTTATTTTACCAAACTTTTTTTTTTTTTGCAGTTTGAACATAATACTACCATTTAGAATTAATTTTACAGTGCAGTTCCCCCCTCCCCCCCCACAATCCTCAAACGCCTCACAGCCTCCCGGTGCAGCCTTTGTAAACATAAGGAGGAATAAAACATGACAGCTCCTGTAGGTATTGGATTTTTGACAAGCGGACATTTGATGAGGATTTCAACAGAATCAGAGCAGGTTGGTTTGTTTGTCAGTTTACGATCTTTGGTAAACTTCTGTCAAAATGCTCAACTCTGCGTTAGCCGCTTACGCTAATCTCGTAGCCGCTAACTTTAGCTGCGTCTGCTGCTTCAATGCCTGCACGTGTATATGTTTACATGTTGTGGCATGTGTTGGGGGTGAGGCGGGGGAGGTGTGGAGCTTGTCACGCAAAATTGAGTAGCTGAGGGTGGCTTTAAAATCGATTCTTTTATTTTTTTACATCGATTCACATTTTACGCATATTAAATCGATTTTAAATCGATTTTCGATGAATCGTTACATCTCTAGTAGCTAGCTGAATCCCAGAAAGAAATTCCAACTTCTGGCGAGTTCACTCTTCTTTAGGAAGGTTGACTAGTCCTCTCGTAGCCAAACCATGGATCTAATAGAGCCAAACGCGCATCTGTGACATTATCGTTGGGTAAGAAAAAAGAACAGGCGTGTCCAGAGTAGGTTAGAAAGAGCTCCATCTTCACAAACATGACTTCTGTTCAGATCCTCCGGGGGTGCATTTGTTTACTCTCCCGGGACAGCACAGACGCGTCGGAGAGTTCCTTTTTTTCTTTTTCTTTATTTCTCTCTTACAACAAAAATAATGAAAAAGCTGTTTCATAAATTAAAATCAGGCCGTAAGGCATTACATTACAGACGTTGAGCAGTTCCGTTCCTTTCTGATGACACAACAGAACAACTCAGTCGTTTACCAGGAGAGGGCGGAGCTGGATTCAGGAGGATTACTTAGAACTGCGTGAATGGAGCCAAAAACTGCTCTGGGGGTGTTTTTGAGAAGGAAATAGCATAACAACATGGTTAAAAACTCCAAAAGTCAATTTTGCATGATATAGCTCCTTTAAGAATTACATTTGAAAAATATACAGATAAAAGTAAAGACTACCAGAAAACTACAAAAAAAATCAAAATGTATTGTAAACCAAATAAAAACCCCAAAATGACAAAACAAGGTGAGAAAAATTAGCATAGTTTTGAAGGAGGTGTCCTTGTTCCAGGCAGCGACGGTTGGCGTCTGTTCGACTATATTACGCGTCATTTCATCTCCACCGTGAGCCAGGACTGCAAGTTCCTCCAGACCACCATCGAGTTCAACATTGGAGGAGAAGACTTCAGCTGCAGCGGCAAGACACTCATCTCCCCAGGTACGAGCTCCTTCTCCCCTGATACGAGCTTCTTCTCCCCAGGTACGAGCTCAGTCTTCCAAGGTACGAGCGCCGTCTTCCAGAGCTCCGTCTTCTAAGGTACGAGCTTCTTCTCCCAAGGTACAAGCTTCTTCTCCCAAGGTACAAGCTTCTTCTCCCAAGGTACGAGCTTCTTCTCCAAGGTACGAGCTTCTTCTACGAGCTTCTTCTCCCAAGGTACGAGCTTCTTCTCCCAAGGTACGAGCTTCTTCTCCCAAGGTACGAGCTTCTTCTCCCAAGGTACAAGCTTCTTCTCCCAAGGTACGAGCTTCTTCTCCCAAGGTACGAGCTTCTTCTCCCAAGGTACGAGCTTCTTCTCCCAAGGTACGAGCTTCTTCTCCCAAGGTACGAGCTTCTTCTCCCAAGGTACGAGCTTCTTCTCCCAAGGTACGAGCTTCTTCTCCCAAGGTACGAGCTTCTTCTCCCAAGGTACGAGCTTCTTCTCCCAAGGTACGAGCTTCTTCTCCCAAGGTACGAGCTTCTTCTCCCAAGGTACGAGCTTCTTCTCCCAAGGTACGAGCTTCTCTCCCAAGGTACAAGCTTCTTCTCCCAAGGTACGAGCTTCTTCTCCCAAGGTTATCCAGGGTTCTCTCCTGTTATTACAGTGTTCTCTCTTGTTATTACAGTGTTCTCTCCTGTTATTACAGTGTTCTCAGCTGTTATTTCAGGGTTCTCTCTTGTTATTACAGTGTTCTCTCCTGTTATTACAGTGTTCTCAGCTGTTATTTCAGGGTTCTCTCTTGTTATTACAGTGTTCTCTCCTGTTATTACAGTGTTCTCTCCTGTTATTACAGTGTTCTCAGCTGTTATTACAGTGTTCTCTCCTGTTATTACAGTGTTCTCAGCTGTTATTACAGTGTTCTCAGCTGTTATTTCAGGGTTCTCTCTTGTTATTACAGTGTTCTCTCCTGTTATTACAGTGTTCTCAGCTGTTATTACAGTGTTCTCTCCTGTTATTACAGTGTTCTCAGCTGTTATTTCAGGGTTCTCTCTTGTTATTACAGTGTTCTCTCCTGTTATTACAGTGTTCTCTCCTGTTATTACAGTGTTCTCAGCTGTTATTACAGTGTTCTCAGCTGTTATTTCAGGGTTCTCTCTTGTTATTACAGTGTTCTCTCCTGTTATTACAGTGTTCTCAGCTGTTATTACAGTGTTCTCTCCTGTTATTACAGTGTTCTCAGCTGTTATTTCAGGTTCTCTCTTGTTATTACAGTGTTCTCTCCTGTTATTACAGTGTTCTCTCTTGTTATTACAGTGTTCTCTCCTGTTATTACAGTGTTCTCAGCTGTTATTTCAGGGTTCTCTCTTGTTATTACAGTGTTCTCTCCTGTTATTACAGTGTTCTCTCCTGTTATTACAGTGTTCTCTCTTGTTATTACAGTGTTCTCTCCTGTTATTACAGTGTTCTCAGCTGTTATTTCAGGGTTCTCTCTTGTTATTACAGTGTTCTCTCCTGTTATTACAGTGTTCTCTCTTGTTATTACAGTGTTCTCTCCTGTTATTACAGTGTTCTCAGCTGTTATTACAGTGTTCTCTCCTGTTATTACAGTGTTCTCTCCTGTTATTACAGTGTTCTCTCCTGTTATTACAGTGTTCTCTCCTGTTATTACAGTGTTCTCTCCTGTTATTACAGTGTTCTCAGCTGTTATTACAGTGTTCTCAGCTGTTATTTCAGGGTTCTCAGCTGTTATTTCAGGGTTCTCTCTTGTTATTACAGTGTTCTCTCTTGTTGTCTTGTAGGCTACACGTCGGTGATGCCGTGGCAGGGCATCCCCCTCGAGGAGGCGCTCCCGGTGTGCGAGCGTGGAGATGTGTTCACCGTGGACGAGGTCAAACTGGTGGAGCGACAGACCAACCCCCCGGAGTACCTCACTGAGGCTGAGCTCATCACCCTCATGGAGAGACACGGCATCGGTAACAACTACACCACAACACCCCAGCTGCTGATATGAGGTTGTGGGTGGCTGTCTGGAACATTGCTACTACAATATTGTTGCGATATTTGACTTGACAATTTCAACACAATACGACGCACAAAAAATATAATGGGATTTTGTCAAAACGAGTCTTAAGCCCTATTCACACAGGACTAAAATGATCTGGGGACCTCAGGTAAAAAGTACAAATGTTGGTGATTTGGATTGTCAAAATCCCCCTGATCTTTGCCTTTGGGGTGATGCTGCAAACTCCAGGGTCCTCAGGTGATTCCGGTACAGTGTGAATTGACATTGTTTTTCTAAAAAATTGACCTTAAAATATCCAAATTTGAAATCATTCCTTCTTCAGAAATTATAAATATGTAGATTTGTTAGTTTGTGCCATTGAAAATATTCTATTGACTTTTGCTGCCTGTAGAAACGCGGTTCATCCTTTTTCTTAAATTAATCTTTGTTCTGTAGGCACAGACGCCAGTATCCCGGTGCACATCAACAACATCTGCCAGAGGAACTACGTGACTGTGGAGAATGGGCGCAAACTCAAACCCACTAACCTGGGCATCGTCCTGGTGCACGGATACTACAAGATCGGTAATACTACTACTCCTACAGCTACTTCTACTACTGCTGCTACTATACTGCTACTACTACATCTCTGTAAAGTTATGTACTTGCTTTTATTCTGCCTAGCTTGTTGTCCCCAGGCACGTAGCACCAAATTCTAGGCCCTGGTTACAAACTATCTGGAATCACGCTGACTAGTCTCCAAAGCTGGGAGTCTGCAAATGCGTGCGGAAATAGCACCCGGGGCTTTTGTCACTGTATTGGCCTGATGGCTTTTAAGAAACTTTAGAGGCTAAAACGAGGAGAGAAGGAGCGAAGAGCAGCTCTCTCTGTCTGACTGTCTGACTCTGCACCGTCCGCTTCTCAGGCAGAGGCAAGGACTCACGTCGCCTCATGTTTAACTGCCATTTATGACAAAAAAGTTGCATCTCAGGCCCGCTATAGGCTGTTGTTAAATAAGAGCACATTAGAGTGAGGCACCACTAATAATTCTCTTTCCTAGCTTTGTGTCATTGCATTGCAGAGTTTACTTTCCTCTTCAAAGTCACTGTTGAGTTGAAGCGTGTGGACTGAACCTTTTGGCACATTTTAAAGGGGTGTCAGGGCCCTGAGATTCATCCATCATTATTTGTGCAAACTTCTGTCTAGAAACCATTCAGTCTGGTTGTGTTTTTTTTATATAGATTATGAAGAAATTTAGAAAATGCAATACAGAATGCTTTTACAGCAGCACTTTTGAGATCCCCTATGCTGCTTTGGGCCATGGGTACTTAATACCCTTTCAGATTCTATTCTTTTTGGCTCCTTACTTTAGCCCAGGCTGGTAAGAAAAACTAATGGCCTAAATTGTACTGTTTTGACCTAAACTAGTAAATATATCTTCCAACATAAATAAAACATATCCTGCTTGACGTCAAAATAATAATGATCCGTATGTTGCACATCAGAAAGACCAATGTCATGCTGTCTCCTGTCCGCCTCACTCCTGCTCCGCTCTCCTTTCTCACGTGAGGCACAAACTTGTTGGGGAGAGGTTAAATGCTTAAATATCTCCTTTTCAGATCAAATTTCAAGGAAAACATTGTTAACATGTTTTGAAACACTGCGTGTTGCCTCTGATCGATTGCTTTCACAAAGTATCACGTGCGCATTTTAAATAGCCTATTTCAGATTGAAGACCTTAACAGGGTGTTTCTCAGCCGTCCATGGGCCGACTGTAGCCAAATAAAAACTCATAGAAATGTTAAAATAATAAACACTCCACGGACCGAGAGAGAAGCTCCACAGCTGTTTGCTGCGTAATGCCACTCCACCTCGGACTAAATGCTTTATTACAAAGTCAATCTTTGAATTTATTATTTCATTTCATGGCAAAATCAACTTAAACTAGTATCTTGCTGGGTTAGTGAATTCCAACAATTAAATTGAATGATTTTTGATAAGTTAGCCCCATTTGGATTTGTCATATTCATCAGCAGTTTTCCCATGGCGCCCCTGGACTTACACTGCGGCAGAAAACCCCTGATCTACAGCAAAGGTTTCACTTTATATCCCTACATTTAATTCTTCCCTGTTTGCCTGCAGTGTCTCGCCTTAATGTCTCCAGCTGTGTTCCTTCTGTTAGACCATGTTCTCCACAGTCAGATGATGTTCTCCTGATGTTCCTCAGATGCAGAGCTGGTCCTGCCCACCATCCGCAGCGCTTTGGAGAAGCAGCTGAACCTCATCGCTCTGGGGAAGGCCAACTTCTCTCAGGTGCTTCAACACACGCTGGACATCTTCAAGAGGAAGTTCCACTACTTTGTAGACTCCATCAATGGTGAGTCTTCACTTCACGGTCTCTTTTTCAATCATGGTCAGTGATGTTGTGAAGCCATTTATTGTGGGGGGGAAAAAATTGTGAACTCATTTCAAATCACTATAACAAAATCAAATTCCCTGTTGAAAGGTTTACCCACCACAGTTTTTAATGCTGAGTATTTCCCCCTTTCGCATCAATGACAGCTTGGAGTCTTTTGTGGTAGTTGTGGAGAAGGTTCTGTTTATAATCTAATGGTAAAGCGGCCCATTCTTCTTGGTAAAAAGCCTCCAGTTGCATGAACAGAGCGTTTGAGCTCTGCCCACAGTGGTTCAATGATACTGAGGTCAGGAGACTGAGATGGAACTAACAGGACCTTCACTTTATTCTGCTGGAGCCACTGGCATCAGCGAAACACCTCCATATTTCACAGTAGGTATGGGGCACTTTTCATCAGGCCTTGTTGACAACAAGGCCTATGATGGTGCATCATCCTGCAATCTTAGATTATTTTATACATTTTGTATATACAGTCATGCTCAATAGTTTACATACCCTGACAGACGTTTTTTTTTGTAGAGGTCATTTTTAGAGACTTTTTTTCTGCCAGGGTATGTAAAGCTTTGAGCACAACTGTACATACTATGTTTATCATTTTAAAGGTCCTATATCATGCAAAATCGACTTTTTGGAGTTTTTAACCATGTTGTTATGCTATTTCCTTATCAAAAACACCCCCAGAGCGGTTTTTGGCTTCATTCACGCAGTTCTAAGTAATCCTCCTGAATCCTGCTCTCTGAGCAGCTGCTCCGCCCTCTCCTGGAAAATGACTGAGTTGTTCCGTTGTGTCGTCACAAAGGAACGGAAGTGCTCTACGTCTGTAATGTAATGCCTTACGGCCTGATTTTAATTTGTAAAACAGCTTTTTCATTATTTCTGTAAGAAAAAAAAAAGAAAAAAAAGGAAGTGCCTGACGTGTCCTCGCTGCCCCTGCAGAGAAAACAAACGCACCCCCTGAGCGTCTGAACAGATGTCATGTCATGTTTACACTGAAAGTTGTAAAGAAGGAGCTCTTTCTAACCTACTCTGGAGTCTGGACACCTGTTCTTTTTTCTTACCTCGAGATAATGTCACTGAGAAAAGCGCGTTTGGCTGCGAGGACAGGACTTTATTCAATATCCAAGTTGGAATTGGAATTTCTCTCCGGGATTCAGCGACTGTCAGCTAAAATAGTGTTTGTCTGTGACGGTCTCTGAACTTGGTGAACCTTGGCCAGAATCAAAGTGGATTAACTTTTATAACTAACGCGAGTCCCATAATGGAAACACCAGAGTGGTGAGTCAGTCATAACACGTGTCAGCGTGTGTGTTAGCCATTTATGAAGCTGTGTTGCACATGTCAACTCCTTATAACTGCATTATGAAGTAACTTCACTTATTGCTGTGATATTTATATTTTTCAAAAATAGCTCATGACAGATTTTTTATGACCTCGTCCGTCAAAATAATGGAGAAGTAATCTTCAGCGAAACCACTTATCCCTAGTTCCACAGAAGTCTTCATCAACTTCTCTGTCCCTGATGGAGCCGTGTCTCTCTCACAGACTATACTGTCTTTATTCTGTCCTCAGGGATGGACGAGCTGATGGAGGTGTCCTTTTCCCCCATCGCTGCGTCGGGCAAACCTCTGTCACGCTGCGGAAAGTGCCATCGCTTCATGAAGTACATTCAGGTCAGTGTCGCACAGAGGAAGCACGTTACGACTCGAGTCCTGATCAATTAAAACATTTTGAAAATAAGCTACTATGATTTTCAACTTGATCATTGTAACCAACTACTATTTAAATCCATCCTCCGGGTCGTGGAGGCGGCAGTCACACACATCCTCCAGCTGTTCTGGAAGGATCCTGAGCTGTTCCCAGGCCACAGAGACATAGTCCTTCCTATGGGGGGCCTCTTCCTAATGTGGAGAGGAGCAGCGGAGGTGCCTCCTGGTACCTCCCCCTGAAGGAGCAGCAGCTCTACTCCAAGCGCCCAGCCACCCTGCGAAGGAAACTCATCTCACCGCTAGTATCCGCGATCTTGACCTTTCAGTCATGACCCAGATCTCATGACCATAGGTGAGGGGAGGAACGTAGATTGACCGGTAAATCAAACCCTCTTCACCACAACAGTCCGATACAGTGACCGCATCACTGCTGACGCTGCACCGATCCGTCTATCCATCTCATGGCCTATCCATACTGAAAACAAGATACTTTTTTCCACAGAGAACTATGAAGGCCCACTTCACACTCAGCTGCAAACCTCCGCAGTGCAGCTGACGGTCCTGATTAGTGGCTGCATGATTCATCCATCAACAATTTTAATTACTGCAATATTCATTTTTCTGCCCTGCGTCTCCAATCAGTTTTCTGCAGAGTGGATAACTTCAGGGGCAGGTTAAGCGTTGTTAGGTCAGTTCCTGTGAGTTACCGTGAGGTCGCAGCCTTTTGTCCATCCGAGCGCTCCGTCCGGCCTAGGCTTTTAAACCGGCGCTCTGAGCTTTGCATTATTCATGTCTGTGCTCTCACTAATGAACGAACAAGGACGAGGCTGACGCTCTGACTCCGCCACACTCGGCAAAGTAATCGATCCAAGTAATCGGTATTGAAACTGGAGCTGAAGAGACACTCATCTGCGTAAGTCTTCTCTGAGTGAGACGTTTCATGAACAATGCCCAGCTTCTCGGTTGGCGTTCACATCAAGAGCTCGACTAAAATACTTCGTCATAATGCCAGTCAAAGTCATGTTTCTGGGACTAAAATCTGTAGGTATTTCGGTCGACTAATGTGTTAATGTGTTAATGTGTTTTATCTTTGTAACCTAAAAGCCCCCTATGGACAGGTGTTGAAAATTAGCACATGTGCTATAACACTTTAAACAATGCATCTGGTTCGTCCAATGTTAATTGCTATGTCCATATTAAATAAATAAATAAATGAAATGAAAAATGAAAATGACTCCTTAAAAACGTATGAACTTCAGTGACACAGTTTAAAAGAGCCTCATATCATTTCAATTCACTGCCAAAGGAACAGGGCTGGGTACAAAAGTTTAGGCACTACTGGCATCGAAAAAGTGAAGGTATCGAAAGCAGGTCCGGAAATATCTTCACTCATTTTTGCCATGTTTATTTATTTTTTTCCAATTTTTTCAAAAGGTTTTCTCAATTTTTATATTTATTTTTCCCTCAATTTTTCCCCAAATTATTCCCCATTTTTCACACATTTCTTGACATTGGAGATGGACTCGATATTGTACATTTGCAGATCCTCCAAACATTATTGTTCTAGATGACAAATTTTAGTATACAGTGGGAGGAAAAAGTATGTGAACGTTTTGGAATTTCTCACATTTCTGCCTAAATTGCTTATAAAATGTGGTCTGATCTTCATCAAAAGAATGAATAAACAGTGTCTGCTTAAACTAATACCACCCAAACAATTACATTTATCATATTTGTATTGGCCACAACATGTGATTCACGGGACAGAAAGCGAGAAATATATGCATGTGCAGACAAAGTGACTAAACTTTAGGGCATTACTTTACAGGCACCGACTCAACGACATTTGGAAGATTTTTTTCACGCAAGGATTTTTACAGATCTAATTCCATATTTATTGAGCTCTGAAACCGGAAAAACAAGGAGGAATTTGTTTATTTCTTACTTTTTTTTGCACAAATAACTAGTTTATTCAAAAACTGAATCCTTCTGAGCAAATCTTTGTAACTCGTATGTCTCAAAATGTTGTATTTGATATGAAAACATAAAATGACAGAAAACTCGCAGTACATGTTACTCATTTTTATGTCTGTAATCTACAGCAGAAGTTTCTCATTTAATTGACGTTCTGAAAATGGGCTCTCTGCTCGGCGGCGCCCCCTGCTGTTCTCCCCAGGCCAAGCCCAGCCGCATGCACTGCTCTCACTGCGACGAGACGTACAGCCTCCCGCAGAACGGCGCCATCAAGCTGTACAAGGAGCTGCGCTGCCCGCTGGACGACTTCGAGCTGGTGCTGTGGACCTCGGGCTCCAAGGGGAAGAGCTACCCGCTGTGCCCGTACTGCTACGGCAACCCGCCCTTCAGGGACATGAAGAAAGGTGGGTACAGCGCCCCCTACAGCAAGGGCTGAACGATTAATTGCATTTGCAGTTTTATCGCAATATTACACAACGCAATTTCCAAATCGCAGAGGCACGCCATTTTGGCCCTTGCAGCTGACGGCCGCGGCCCATAGAAGTGAATGTAGCGGCGAGAGACGGCGACATTTGCTCCGGATTTTGTTTATCTCACAGTCTAGTTAAGGTGCGTGGTGGATGTACAGTGAAAATATCAGCGTTTATAGTGCAGAGGACTATTGCTTTTTTCTCCATTAGCATAGCGTTAGGCGCAGCGCTAGGCAAGGAAAGGCATGTTTATTTATACCGCGCATTTCGTACACAAGGCATCTCAATGCGCCTTACAAAAGAAGATAATTATGCTAAATTACAGTCAGGCTAAGTTAAGGCAAAGCACATACTTAAAAACATCATGACATGGGAAATACACAGTACACCAGGGCAGACGCTAATCACTCCATTCAGAGTCCCTCGCTGTTACACGCTCTGATGTACTGATCACATAAACTCCCTCACCTCCCACTGGATTCACATGTCTCTGCCTCCACAGAGATGAAGGTGAGCTGCTTGTAAAGAGTGGAGTCGTTGCAGCTCAGTTGGGACCTTTTAGAACCTAAAAGGAGGCTCAGGTTTGGGAAGGCTTTGGATAAAGATAGAACTTATCTCATAACCGCTAAAACACAATTAAGTTGCAAATAGCAAGAAATTATTTAGGTTATTTATTTAACGCTAATTTGACTATAGCTTTTAACTCCCTTGTTCCTTCGAGGCTCATTCAGAAACTGAAGTCTCTGGAACTAGTTGATGCCATTTAAAAATGTTTTTTAACCTGTAGGCCACAAAGGGTTAAGGTTAATGGACTGTCTCAGATGAACTCACTGCGAGTATTGGTTTGCCACAGGGTTGTATTTTGAGTCCTTTGTTGTATATTCTGTACATCCACAATTGTGTTGCATCTAATCCTAACAGTTTAAGGCGAGACACGGAAGGTGAATGTTGAGATTTTTAGCTAGTTTTCTCCCTTAACATCTTAATTTTCATGTCAGAGTATAAAAAAAGACAAAACTCACCCCGTATGATGCTTATTTTATGACGTTTTGTCGCTTGCGAGGCGGAGATATCCCGGAAGTACATAACTACTACGTTGCTTCGCAAAGCCGGCTTTCCCTCACACATCCTGACGGGTCCCGGAGATGATGCTATACTTCAGGGCCGCTACTCAAAATTAGGTTTTTGCCCCACTCATGCAACGAGCACCACTTTAGTAGCTCCAACGGACTCCAAACTTTACAGGCTTGGACTTTAAGATTTAGACGTTATTATCAAAGGAAGTTTTTAGTCTTTCGTTCCTAGCCTGATTTATTACGCTTTGAATTTCGAAAACAAGGCAAATTTCCAATTTTTTTTAACAGCTTATTTCAAAACTAAACAAGATCAAAAATCCGTCTGAAAAAGTCTTTGTAACTTTCTGGACTATAAATCACACTTTTTTATAGTTTGGCTGGGGCTGCGACTTATACTCAGGTTTGACTTTATATATCAAAATATACAAGTTATTTTTTTGTTATTTTGACAGCCACTAGAGGGCGCTCTTGGCTTGTGTACCTGTATCTGCTACTCTAAACACAAATGCCCCCAAAAAGAAAATCATATTCTGCAGATTACATGCTGCAAGTAGTGAAATATGCAGCAGAAAACGGTAATGGAGCAGCAGAAAGAAAGTTTGGAGTGAGTGAGAAACTTGTTACTCTTACTGCAATGAAGAAAACAAAAAAAAGTGAATTGCCACAGCTAGAGGAACGAGTTCGTAAATGGGTACAAATCTAATCTCAAATGAGTGTAATGCCTCATTTGAAAGCTAAGGCTTACAAAACTGACTTTTTCCCATTACCTTTGCTATATTGACACTTTTTTTCAAGAAGCTTTTAGATTTGGGTAAAGCCAAACTGGAGAGAATGTGCTCGTTTCAGGCGGGGGTTAACTCTGTGGTTTTGTTTGTTTTTTAAGACGGTCTTTTATCGAGCTCTGATCTAAAGTCTCACATTCCTTCATGTTTTGGGGCTTTGAGCAGTGACCGTGTGCCCGTTCTGTTGCAGGGTTCGGCTGTAACGAGTGTACCCACCCCTCGTGTGCCCATGCCCTCTCCTCCCTGGGCATCGGGCAGTGCGTGGAGTGCGAGTCCGGCGTCCTGGTTCTGGATCCCACCTCGGGCCCCAAGTGGAAAATGGCCTGTAACAAGTGCAACGTGGTGGTGCACTTCTTCGAGCAGGCGCACAAAGTCCAGGTGCCACGTACACACCTTTTAATTTTGTTTTTGTCCAGATTTAGATTGTAAGAAACAATTATTCATGCAGTGGTCAATGTTGAGATTTGTTGCTAGTTTTCTGCTTATGTCAGAGTTTTGAAAAATGTTTGTAAAAGTTTGGATAATCTTGGAAACATTTGGGAAAATTGGAACAGTTTGGAAAGATGACTCGCTCGTCTTTCCCACGTTTATTCATTCACAAATACTGACATTTACCCACATTTTTCTAACGTAACACTTTATTTTTACCACAAGTAAGTCGCCTTTTGTTATATTTTGTGTTTATTGTGGGATATTTTAAGATGAAGCAAATTTTCAACCAAAGATTTACTGTCATTTTGAAGCTTTAGAGTTTATTTCTGTGGCATTAAAAGGTCATCAATAATATTGTTATTGCGATATTTTCCTGCCTCAAAATATCGAACTTCAGATTTTGATATGGTGACAGGCCTACTGAGACACTTTCCATTAGTCCATTAGCCCGCTCAATGCATTTTTCCCATAGCCGTTAGCATCAGCCACCAAACATTGTAAATTATAAAGGATCCAGATGTTTTCAGCTGTTGTCAACACATTGACTGCATTTAGTCTGTGGCCACTAAACATCATCATATACGTAATGATAAAGAAACCACAGAAATGATATAAATCCCATTAAAAGGATTTTAATGCCATGCCTCCCCATACGTTAGAATTGTGCCTGGCTTCCCTATTCATTTGCATGGGGATGTATGTTCGATTTAAATCGGGTCCAGGCTAACAAAGTGTGGAAGAGGCTCAGATAGCTAAAGGCTTTTCTATAAAACGAGTACATTGAACACATTGGATTCTGAAAGTAGATGTGTATGTATTTGCTGGAATGTACTGCTTTAAGGCTCACAGTACTAATATTTTCTGTCTAATTCTGGCTTCCCCCCTCAGGTGTCGTCGGACAGCTGCGACACGTGCGACGCCGCCCTGGTGGACGTGGACTTTAATAAGTCTCGCTCTCCGCTGCCACTGGGTCAGACGCAGCACTCCGGGTGTGTGTTCTGTGACCCGGTGTTCCAGGACCTGGTGGAGCTGAAGCACGCCACCATGAGACACCCCATGCACCGCGGCGGGGCGCGGCGAGGGGGCGGGGCCGGGGCCGAGGGCGCCGCGGCAACCCCAAAAAACCCAAGGACAAGATGGCGGCGCTGGCGGCGTACTTTGTTTGATATTACTTTATGTGGATTATTATGGATCAATGATAAATAAATATGTCATCTGAGTCAATATTATTATTGTTTCCTTTAAGAACAGATTCTTATTTACAATGAAGGGACAAAACTATTCCAGCAAATACAGTATAAAGTTATACACAGGAAATAACATAATTCATTAGTAAAACATTTCCATTAGTGAGTGGCACAGTGGCTCCGGCCCATTCATGTGAAAATAACATGGCGCACCTTGCTCCTCCTACAAAGCATGTTCCTAAAAAGGCGGGAAGCCCAGCCCTCGCGGGGCAGGCATACCGGGTACGGGCCTCCACAGAGCTCCAGAGCCTGTCAATCAAAGCCTCAGGCTGAAACTTTTTAATTCCACAGCGCTTCCCAGAGTTGTCACAGCGATCTTCAGAAGAAAAGAAAACTCTTTGGAGCTGGGCTTTAAGCTGTTTTGGGAGGTGTAAAGTCTCCATTGGAATCTGCTTTAAAAAGTTTCTTCCAAAAGTTTCGATCCATGGCCGGATGGGGCCTTTCTGTGGAGTTTATGTTCTCCCCGTGTCTGCCAGCCTCTGTTGGATGAGAATGAGACGGCCAGTTCTGACCAAATAAACATTAAATAAGTAAATAAATAAAGCTTCCTTAAATCTGTGTTTAAAGCAGAGAGTGATTCAGCTTCAGTGGATTTTGAGCTGATTCCAGTCAATAGCAGAAGTGAAAGAACCTGGGCTTGTAGCTTTATAATCTGTGACAATGTGCTGTGATACATTTAAATGATTATATCCAGTTATATCTAACAGCTGAAAGCCCCAACAGTCCAGGTATTATCAAGACTTGTTCCTTTGCAGATGTAACAGATCTTTTTCTATCGACGGATTTCAATGCTGACACACATTAGACACTTGACTGATGTGTGCGCGCGTTCTGGGTGCAGAAACCAGGTGCTTCCAATATCACGCATCAGTTTATATCAGATATCAGGTGTTTACATGGGTTACGCTCGAATAATGGCAATGAATGAACCGCTGTTACGACTCGAAAATAGTTCAAAGTTTGAAAGCTTGTCACTTGAGGACGAGGCGCTTATTAAAAGACACTCACTTTAAGGTGAACATTTAGGTCTACAATTATGCAGGCCAACGTTAGCTACATCAAAGCAATAACATCAGCAGCTTTTTACCATCTGAAAACCAGAGAGTCATCCATGCATTTGTCTCCAGCAGGTTAGACTACTGGAACGGCCTGCTCACTGGCCTTTCTAAACGAGCTGTTACACTGTGTTCCAAATGATTATGCAAATTGTATTTCAGTGTCATGAAGGTCAAATAAAAAGTAATAAAAAATTAAACTCATGGATGGTATTGTGTCTCAGGGCTCTTTGAATCACTGACATCAAACTTAGACAAAAAACTACTGAAAAAGGATGTTCCACATTATTAAGCAGACCACCATTTTCAAGCAATAAGGGAAAGAAAAAGGATCTCTGCTGATGAAAAGCGTGAAATAGTAAAGGGTAAAAAACACAAAACCTATAAAAATATGTAATTTATTATGAAAAAATAAAGGGTTGCAGCAATAAAATGTTAAATAGCTGCTCCCACTCCCCCGCTGCTGTTGTCCAGTATTGCGGCAGTCCTCTCCGGTCGTGAAGTGGGTGCTCCTCTCTCCGTGGTCTCCCGGGGGCTCCTTAGTCACACCCCTGGTCCTTCGGTCCTGGCTTAATTTACGGGCCATCTCTGTCCCACTGCACTCACTCCTGTGGCCCAGCTGTCCATCCTCTGCACCAAGTGTCCACTGCACCCTCACCTTCCGTCCGCCGCACCCAGGGCAGCGGCCTGTGTCTCTGGGCCGACTTGAGTTCGGTCCAAGTGCTTTCCCCTCTCTCCCTTTTCTCCTTCCAGTGTGCCCCATAGTGCAGGTGTCCCCAATTACACGCAGGTGTGAGATGGACAGTATGAAAACCACCCTGACTGACCTGGAGAGGGAGAAGCAGAGAGAGGAGCTGGGACATCTTGATACTTGAGTTAGCGGCTTAAGCACCATCATAATGAGATGATCCAGGAAGTGAGCACCTTACTGTGTTGCCTGCTTGCAAGAAGTAAGTGCTTTATTGTCATTGTACAAGTGTACAGCGAAATAGTGTTCAGGTGTTAGTCCTGAGCCGCTGCGGCTGAGCCGCGCTGCCACTGTGTCAACCTGACCCGCATGACCTTGGAGGTCGGGGGAACTGTAGCACTCGGAAGAAACCTGGCTGGCCTCTCTCGCTGTCTCCTCTGATCCTCTGAAACGGTCCTGGGTTTGTCCCTGTTTCAGAGCGTGGTGTCCTGCACTGGTCAGCTCCTCCTCCTTCCTCTTCCTCCTGCTGCTCCCTCCGCTCCACAACAGTCTTTCACCATCTCCTCGTTTGTCCCTTGTTTCCTGTAGCTCCTCTTGTGACGCCTCCCCTGTACTGCAGCTGTGAGGGCTCTTGGTGCCTCTTCAGTGTCTCAGAAGAAGACATTGGTAGGTCTCAAATGGGTTTAGCTCATAAGCTAGCATTTTGTTTACCTTTAAAAAGCTGTTTTCTTCAGGACCATTTTGGACTCTCAAAGTAAACAAATCCACCAAACCTCCACAAAGACTTGGCAAAGACGTACAAAAGTATCCAGTAAAACAATGTGGAACACAGAAACCACAAATGCAGATCGCAGAAAAAGGTGAAAATTTAAGTTGTACCAGGAGAGAGGGAGGTTTCTTCCTGTTTTCACATCACCATGGCAACAACCCTGGGCAGGTGTGCAACAGGTTGCACACCTGCAATTTTGGGAGGCTTAGCCTGCATCTAAATGGAAAAATTGCCTTGCCATCAAGCAAAACTTGCGTACCCCCGCTATAAGCATTCAATATTGTAAAATGTGTTGCCAATTATCCCTGACCCTGCTTGCCACCCCGGGATGTTTTTTTCTAGATCCGCCCCTGCAGAGGGTGCACTATCGCGGTGGATTTGCTTCACGGTAGATCAGAGTAAAAGGGGGTGTGCATTTCATCCGTTTATGCATTTCATTTCCTAAACAAACTCAACCAGTACCTGAAAACAATAAAGACTGTGACCAATCAAAAAGCCATCAAAATCCACAATGCGTCCTTTAAATATCATCTGTTACCACATTAAAGGTGTTGTATTCATTTATATTTGTATGTCATAATATCTTGATAAAAATGTTCCCCTTTTCTCTTTCTGTTTTGTATGATTTCATTTGATTTGATTTGATGTATTTTAGTTTTTTCTGTGCTTTTAACCATGTGCATATTGTTTACACTTTATTTTGTCATTTTTTTTTCTTTTTTTTTTAAAGGGGAAAAAAAGACGGGATGAGCACTTCCCTGCAGGGCCACCGGCGGCGCTGTGGTCCGCTCAGGTCCAGGCGACGGCGGCGGAGGAAGCGGCAGAAGAAGCATCACTGTTTCCTCCGTCAACATTTGTTTCTTTTTTTTAACACTTTTAAACTATATTTTGGATATTTTCGCGGACTTCATCGTGTCGGTCATTTGTTGTGGATCCGAGCTGCCTCTGAGCGCCTGCAGGTGACATTCATATGCACTCATTTAATACCTATTTTACGGAGAAACGTCTCTGTTTCCGACAGAAGTGTAAAAACTAAAGAGGCGCGGTCCGTTACAATCGCCACACTTTAATTCATGCGCTTTTATTCGCGTCGCTGACATAAAACCTCTTTATTTCGCACCTTTCTACCTTTAATTCGGAGTTCGGTTGTGTTTGAGTACGAGCCATGAAAAGGGAGTGTCCCGCAGTATCCTCTCCATAAAAACCTCATGTTACAGGGATATTATTCATTTATTTTGGTTGTTTATCAACGGTTTAAGGCGAAATGCTAATTTGATTTCGATCTTCAACTTTCGACACAGAAAAGTTAACTATGCACCAAAAAAAATCGTCACGGAATCCACTTTAATACAGGTTTATGAGGGACTTTTAGGGCTGGGTACCGTTAAACAAACAAACAAATAAAACGTTTAGGTACTACTGGTACTGAAAAAAAATCGTATATGTTTAGATCCAAGTTTTGATGCTGTTGGTCCAGGTACAGTGCTAATTAAAGGACGTGGCTCAAATAAATTACCCCAAATAAATTTTGCATACATTTTTTTCTCTTTCCCCAATTTTTCCCCTAATTTTTTTTGCTTTTTTCCCCACAATTTATTCCCTATTTTTTCCCTATTTTTGTAACCTCCTAACCCCGACCTGAACCGAGCACATTTTCTCCAGTTTGTCATTAACCAAATCTAAAAGCTTCTTGAAAAAAGCGCCAAAATAAAACTAGATGAAAAGGAGGATGAAACCGCAACAACAACAAAAAACTTAAAAAAGGGACCAAAAATGACTCCAAAAAGCGATGGAGAAAACGGAACAAAAAAGCCACTAAAGAGCAACAACAACAAAGTCAAAAAAGTGACAACAACGCAAGGAAAAAGATCCAATTAGACCAGTTGTGTTGGTCTAAGCTTTCAAATGAGATGTTAGCCTATAGCTCTCCAGTCGAGAAGCTTTTAGATTTGAATAAAGCCGAACTGGAGAAAATGCACTCTGTTAAGAGAGGAGTTAATAGGTTAAACAATTTTTCCTTGTTTTTTTCACAATTTCGGCCATTTTCCCCCCTAAAGTTCCCCCCCCCATTTTCATACATTTCTTCACGTTGGAGATGAACCCGATATAGTAAATGTGCAGATCTTCCACGCATCATTGTTCTGGTTCTGGATTTAGACGACAAATATCTGAGCATAGCTATCGGAAACGGTATATCGTTCAGGTATCGAAAACCAAGTATCGTTAAAGTACTGGTAATGGTACCCAGCTCTAGGGACATTATTTCATCGTACCTCTATCTACGTTGCTACTGTGCATTTTGGCGTTGCTAAGGACGAATACCTGGTATATCCATCGAGATTTCAACATTTTACGAGATTATTATTAATTAGTATTAGTATTATTATTACTTGTATTATCCCAAAAACGTATCCGTATTATTAAAGGTACTGACTATACAGAGTTTAAAAATGTTAAAACTAACTATTTTCATCCCCCTACATGTTCCAGCAATGTCCTAATGTGTAGAATGAGCCCAGACACTCAAAAAGTTGTTCATTCGGGTCTAAATGCTGTCATGCACGAGCTTAATATAGAGACTGCAGTTACACGTAAGACCTGAGGTGGCAGTAGTGAGTATAAAATGACCAACTTGCATCTAGTCACTTTATTTAGCCTCCCATGATTTTCCTGCAGCTGAAGGAGGAGCTGATGGAGGCGAATGAGGAGGCGAATGAGGAGGCGTGCAGCTTCCTCTCCAGGTTCACGGAGGAATTCCCCGCTGCCCTGGACCAAGGCACTGCGCTGCCCCTGCGCCCCGTCAGCAGGAGGGTCAGTGAGGAGGAGCTGCAGGGGGAGAGCGTGGAGCTGGGCCTGAGGCTGCTGTCAGACAGGTAACGCTTTCCCCCAACACGGAGAAAGTTTGTGGTAGCGAGTTCCAGGCTCCAGGCGTTTAGCTGAGGCGAGTGCCGCATGCAAGCAGTGTTCATTTCGTCGACTAAAATGCTAAGTCATCATTTTAGTAATATTTCTGCTGACTAAAATGAGACTGAAACTAAATTAAGTTTTTTACGAGACTAAAACTATGAATAAAAAAAAAAGTCCAGATATTTTCGTCAACTAAATAAAAATGAAAAGAAGAGACTAAAATCATCCAAACGTCCAATGACAGTCTGAAAGAGCCTCATGTCATTTTAATTCAGTGCCAAAGGAACAGCTCTGAGCTTTGTTCATGTGGGAGAAGCACCATGAAGTAGAGGACCTGATTAAATATGATTATAATAAATATTATACATTTACAGTTGACTAAATTCGTTTTAGATTTAGTCAAAAAACTAAAAAGATTGAAGAGAATTAAAATGAAATTTTTGTCAAAAGACCAAGACTAAAACTAAAGTATGCTATAGTATATAGCATGCTAGTAGGGATGTCATATTATCCACATAAAGTTGTCCAAATGTTCAGAAATAGCTGCCACATCTAGCAAATGTGCTCCTCTGTTTCATCATAATGAACTGAAGGGGAAATGAAATGAAAACTAGCTGCACACAAAAGGCTGTCAGCTGTTCAAGTGAGTCCCGTTAGTCCACTTTAGACACATGTTTACTTAGTCTGTTCATCCAAACATTTGACAAACACTGTTTTCACACAGGCTCTAGTTAGGCCGACCTGAGAGCAGCACTTTTGGGTCAGTGTGGATCCAACTGCGGCACTTTACGCCGGTCTAAACAGTTGTCATGGGAATACGTTTGTTGAACAGCTGATCGTGGCTGATGGTGCGACGTCTGGTGCGGGCGCGTGTGAACACAGACTAAACTAACTTTGGAGTAAACGCAGTTGAAACTAGGGCGGACTCGAGCTGACCTACAAGGCACTCCTTAAACAGGGCTGCATATGTTTTACTAACAAACTGTAGCCTGGACTAGACTGTGGCCTAATAATGATATAAAAGAAAAGAGTAGTAGTAAGAATTATAATAATTGTAAAGTAGTGAAGTTTACTATTGTTTTGTATTATTCAATGTATTTTTAAATGCTCTTGAAGCCTTTTTTATTTTTAGAAAGTGAATGTTTACAACTTAAAGATGCTTTATGCAACTTTTTATTTGACAAGAAAAGTTGATATTTGTGTCCGTATTGGGCTCTGTCTCAATTTGAGAAGCCGGTCATGTTTAATTTGGGTATTAAAATGGACCCGATCTTAAATTTAATTCTGGTGTGGTCTGTTCAAGTCTAGTTTTTATCACTTAAGACGATTTGCAAGAGTCCAATCCATCTTGTCGAGGCATTTTGAAACGGTTGTTCATGCCTTCGTGACGACTCGACCACAGTATTGTAATGCTCTTTATGTTGGTTTGAGTGAAAATGCACTTTTGCGACTGCAATAAAAAGTCTCTTAAATGACAGTATTGACTTGAGAATGCAACACATGGATCTTCATATCAAGCCCCACAGTGACCTAGTTTGAACAGAGAGGAACACAGAGAAATAGTGTTTTGGAGGAGATGTGCTGACGCTCGCTCTCCTCAGACTGTACAAACGCCTCTGGTCTCACTGGGTCTGGACTCGTTGTGCAGCGTCTGGAGGAACATTCCAGTCGTTCCAGCGTCGAGTCTCTCCTGTGTGTTCATGTACAGGTGTGATCTGTAACCGCAGCTTTAGTTCAACAGCTCTCCACATCAGACCAACCTTCAGACTGAGCACCACTTCCTGCCTTTGTTCTGTGGCGCCTCCTAAGTTTTCTGATTGTGTGTGAACCTTCCTTGTGAAGTTTTGGCCTTTTTAAATTATTTCTGCGGAAATAATTTAGAATAGAGTAGTTGTGTTTTCCAAGGCGCTCATTCGGCTCTGGTTCCTTAGTTTAGTTTAGTTATGCCTTTTGCCAAAGACTCGCCCCTTAGTTACTGTTGCTAGCTCTGTCAGGAAGTGGAGTTTAACTTGAACACGTCTCATAACAGGGAGCAGTGCGTGTTAGTGACTCAGGTGTATATTTGAAATATGCAACGAAGGGGAAGCTACAACTATCGAGGCTAGGGGTGTGACACTATATCGACATTGCAAGCAGAACAGCAGAGGGCAGCACTTGGAACACTGCCACACAAATACATGGTCATACCGCCTTTGCTCTGCCCAATCCCGTCAGATCTTGGAAGCTAAGCAGGGAAGGGCCTGGTTAGTACTTGGATGGGAGACCGTTTGGTAACACCAGGAAGCCTAGCGAATGTAGTGAGTGAGTGAGTGGTTGGTGGTGGTCGGAGGGGCCGATGGCGCAGACTGGTTGCCTCGCTTTCGTCAGTCTACCCCAGGGCAGCTGTGGCTACAACAGTAGCTTACCACCACCAAGTATGGAGTGAATGAATAATGACGACAGTGTAGCGCTTTGAGAAACTTGGTAATACAGGCTTGTAAAGCGCAATACAAGTGTAAGGCATTATTATTATTATTATTATTTTCAGTGATTAAGTCAAGGATCATTTATTCACTTATTCATTTAAGAAAAAGGGGAACAAAGCTCATGAAACCAATGTAAATGTTGAATAATTTGTAGTATGTAGGTTTATTATTGGTGTTTATGGATGCTTGGTTTCTGTTTCAGAGGCGCTCCCTCAGCCCTGGCCGCACTTCTCATTCACTCTGCTGTCTCTGAGCTACTGCAGAATGATCTGACGGCGTTGCACTGCCCCCTGGAGGACGAGCAGCCTGTCTGTGAGTCCAGTCCTGCCTCTGACTCGTTAGCTTAGTGTTGAATGTGACCTGTCTCTCCTCTTAGTGCTGGAGTCTGAGCGTGTGCAGCTGCTGTTCCTGAACGCCCTGATAAACAGCGCCCTCCACTGGCGGTGCTCGCTCCCTGCACTGCCCGCCGTCCGACCGCGGCTCGTCTCGATCCACGCCATCAAGAACTCTCGCCGCAAGATGGAGGACAGACATGTGGCTTTACCGCACTTCAGCGAGATGTTCGGACTCAGTGTAAGAACTACTACTACTACTACTACTACTACTACTACTACTACTACTACTACTACTACTACTACTACTACTACTACTACTACTACTACTACTACTACTACTACTACTACTACTACTACTACTACTACTACTACTACTACTACTACTACTGAAGCAAGGACTTTGGCATCTGCTCCGCCTCCTCTCACTCGCCTGTGCTGCTGTGTGCTCCTAACGCACTCTGTCCGAGTTGCCTTTCTCTGCTTCTGGATCTTTATTTCGATATAGGCTTTATCTAACAGATAAACGCAGTGTGTGCATTCAGATCTCTTCTTTCCCCTGTGATGTGGTGGTGTTAGTGTAACTCAATGTCGATGTGTGAAATAAACATTCATCCTTTGGTCTGTTCTCCCCGGATTCACTCATGACTCATGGCTCTATCTGATCAGATTTGTGTGGCGTCAGAGCCTGGTGCTCACAGCAACAGGCCCCCCTGTCCACAGCTGAGTGGAGGAGAAGAGGGAAGGCGGTGCACATGGTTCTGTTTTAAAATAACAGATATTTAAAATATGTTCTTATTCTCCAGAGTCTCTTTGGTTAAAACTGATGTAAAATACAAAGAAAAGTTTAATTTTGAAATAAATCTTTTGAAAAATTTGCCCGTGAAATCAGACATTTTTTCCCAAATTATTCAAAATTTTGAGCCAAAGCTCTGATGGAATTTGATCTGGAATGTTTCACCCCCCGTGCAGGACGGTGTGGAGCGCTCCTTCTTCGCTGTCTTGGATGGTCACGGAGGAGTGGACGCCGCTGCCTTCGCCGCGGTGCAGCTGCCTGTGGTGCTGAGCCGGCAGCAGAACCTTCAGACCAACCCTGAGGAGGCGCTCACTCAGGCGCTCACAGAGACTGACCTCATGCTGCAGCGCAAGGCCACCAGAGAGGTATGAGCACCAACATGAGAACCTCAGTGAGACCTCAGAGACTTCAATCCACTGCCACAGAAACAGAGAGGTTCTGCTTCTGGCAGCAAAAAGAAAAGAAGAGGAGGAAGAGAAAGGAGAGCAGGACAGCAGCGAGTGTAATAAGTTACTGTAGTTGTGTCTCTGAAGTGCTTTCTTGTAGCAGCCTTCATTATTTAGCATGCAAATGTCATCAACAAGCGTTCGTACCCCCCGTCGCAGAACACAAAACGGCCACCAGAGGGCCCCCTACTGACATTCCTGCTTGGGGCCCCCTGGTACCCTTGCTACGCCAATGTTCCCCTACCACTAAAAACATGTACAATAGGCCTGAATGAATGTAGTGTGTGAGTGAGTGGTTGGTGGTGGTTGGAGGGACCGATGGCATAGACTCGTAGCCTCGCTTCTGTCAGTCTACCCCAGGGCAGCTGTGGCTACAACAGTAGCTTACCACCACCACGTGTAGTCACACTGACTGTACTGTAGTAGTAGTCAGTTTTAGTCAGTGAATAATGACTGCAGATCACTATGATGTGTTGTTACTATTGCACACATCATCAGTCGGTCAGACTAACCTGACTAACGCTTGATGTATTTGTCTTCTTTCAGAACATTATCATTTTGTTTTGTCTTGTATTGTGAACCCAGGGGCACATTTTATTCTAAAGCAGCTTTCAAAAATTAGAAAGCAATTATTTTATTCTCAGACTATAGATACTATAGATAATGATGAACATTTAAGTTATTTTATTTTAGAACCAAATTATTTATATCGCACTTTCATTCTGTTTTCTTTTCCAAACGTTTCATGATACTTCCTGTATGGTAATACTTATGGCCGCATGTGTTGTGTGGTGTCCAAAGCGGATCGTTCCAGCCCTGATGTTTATATTGTGTTCTTCTTCTGTGCTCAGCGTCTGCGCGGAGGCTCCACTGCAGTGGCCGCGCTCTTCCAGGGACAGCGCCTCCTGTTGGCCTGGCTCGGAGACTCCCAGGCTCTGTTAGTGCGGTGCGGGAGAGAGGAGGAGGTTATGGAGGTGCACAAGCCGGAGAGAGAGGTGAGAGGGGAGGTCATGGAGGCACACAATCCAGAGAGAGAGGGGAAGAAGGAGGAGAGAGGTGAGAGGGGGAGGTCATGGAGGCACACAATCCAGAGAGAGAGGGGAAGAAGGAGGAGAGAGGTGAGAGGGGGAGGTCATGGAGGCACACAATCCAGAGAGAGAGGGGAAGAAGGAGGAGAGAGGTGAGAGGGGGAGGTCATGGAGGCACACAATCCAGAGAGAGAGGGGAAGAAGGAGGAGAGAGGTGAGAGGGGGAGGTCATGGAGGCACACAATCCAGAGAGAGAGGGGAAGAAGGAGGAGAGAGGTGAGAGGGGGAGGTCATGGAGGCGCACAATCCAGAGAGAGAGGGGAAGAAGGAGGAGAGAGGTGAGAGGGGGAGGTCATGGAGGCACACAATCCAGAGAGAGAGGGGAAGGAGGAGGAGGAGAGAGGTGAGAGGAGGAGGATGAGGGAGAGGTAGGAGGAGTAGAAGGAGAGAGAGGTGAGAAGAGGAGAGAGAGGTGGGACCTGGGTGGTACCTAGTCCAGACGACACTCTCTTGGGACAGATGTGTTTGTGTGTTTTACCTGCTGAGCTCTGCCCTCTGTGTTCAGGACGAGAGGCAGAGGATCGAGCAGCTCGGAGGCTGTGTGACCTTCATGGGCTGTTGGAGAGTCAATGGGACGTACGCTGTGTCCCGCGCCTTAGGTCAGTACTTTACTTAACCACAGCATTCTACTGCTCTGTGCTGGGACAAACTCTCCTCTCTGTCGCCCTCTTCAGGAGATTTTGAGCAGCGCCCGTACGTCTCCTCTGAAGCTGACGTCGTGTCCCTGGAGCTGCGCGGAGACGAGGATTACCTCCTCTTGGCCTGTGACGGCTTCTTCGACTCGGTCAGACCCAGCTCTGTGCCCGGGCTGGTGCTGGAGGCGCTGAGGAGCCCGCCGCCCTCTGATGCCCCGCCCTCTGAGGCCCCACCCTCTGAGGCCCCGCCTTCTGACCCGCAGCGCGCTGCGCTCACAGTGGCCCAGACTCTGGTCTCTCGGGCCAAAGACGAAGGCTCCAGCGACAACATCACAGTCATGTTGGTATTCCTCAAACCGCCATTGCAGATCCTCCAGGAGAGCATCTGACCCCGCCCCCAGGAGAGAGTGTGACCCCGCCCCCAGGAGAGAGTGTGACCAGCCCCAGGCCATATATCGGCACAGGCCGATGTAGTCTGTCTGACTCCTGCGATTGAGTGATTGGGTTTATTCCTCTAGTACAGTGGTTCCCAAAGTGGGGTCCTCAGAGTCATCACAGGGAGGGCCCCAAAGCTTATCCACAAAACAAAAGAAATGTGCATTTATTTGCTAATAGGGCATTAACGACTACTGATTTTTAAAGTCGACTTATTTGTCGTAATAGTAGAAGTGGAGTCGACTAGTTGTGTGGTGATGTCATCATGTTAACAGTTAACGCCTCACTTACATTAGGTCCACGTCCAAATTCGTCATGTAATAATGTAGGCTCACATCTAAGCAGGTTTCGCAGCTTATTTTCTAAGTTAAAATACAATATCGTGGTTTATTTCCACTATGTTTTAACTTAATTTGTAAGCAGTGCTCAGTGCGTTTACCTGCGCCTCCAGAAACATTGTAAGATTATCTTTTCCCTACATGTACAGTGTTTCCCCTAGGTTTACTGGTAACAACAACAACTGGTAAATATAGCCGCAAGCGGCGATTATCGGCCCTCGCCGACCGCCCTGCCTAAAGCAAGGGGGCGCTTAGCGCCCTTTTGTCTCCCTCAATCTAAAAGTATGGTATTGCTACTGCCTTTATGTTTCTTTTTTCCCTAGTCTTAGTTTTAGGATTTTTGGAATGCGCTAACGCGCACTCCGCGCTCAATTTTGACATTATACAGAGAAAAATTAGTATGAATTTGTATCACACTATATCTGCAAACTGAAGCATATTTTTACATTTTACTTAGGGCTGCGGCTGCGCCGCAGAACATCCACAAAGGTTATCCAAGTACTTTGGAAAACCTTTGGGTCCTCACTTCTCGCGGAATTTTCCATCAGAATAAAATGGGACGTTCTGGTCATCGCTACGGCAACACCGTGAAAAATATGGCATGGGTGTGATTGACTTTTCTGATCGGAACGACCAAATAGAATTTTGTGCCAAATTATTTTAATTTTCGTAAAACTAAAATTTGTACTCTCCATATAATTCCTATAGGGGGCGCTATCGCGCCCAATTTGAATTTTGCCAAATGAAAGTGTTTAGGACTGTGACTTTAACAACTGATAACAAAATGAGCGAAATCGGGCTTCATATGTGCGAATGGGAGCCATTTTTTGTTTGCGAAAAATCTCAAAATACTTCGTACAGTTTGCGGCTTCGCCGCATAAAAACCGTAAAACTTAGAAAAGTAATTTGGATAACTTTTAAAGTTCTACTTCTCAAGATTATTTTCCACCCAAAATTAGGTCGTTCAGATAAACGCTCTAGGAGGAGATAGATTTTGTACGAAGTGAAAAATAAAGGCGGATTCCCGCTTCGCGGGCTGTCATCCAAAATGGCCGACACCCAATATGGCGGACGGCATTGCCGTAATAATATTTTTTGCTCAACTTGTCATGATGCACGTCTGTACCGATTTTTATGATTCTACGACAAACTTCATTTTTGGCCAAATCCTATCTCGCAATGTTAAAAAATTCAAAATTTGGAAATAGTCAAAAGTTGTGTCGGATCAGGTTTGAATTTTGGGCCAAAATCTGTGACTTTTCGTCGATGTTCACTGGGTGAAAATTGCGACGGTGCGAAAGAAAGAAAGAAAGAATAATATTCCCATACGAAAACAATGTTCCCGCTTACGCGGGTACCATAAACTATATATTTTCGGAAAGCACTCGCGCATTCCTACCTCATGGTAGAGGTCCCTGGTCACTGACGGGCACGAAGTGACCCAGGGCTCTCAGTCGCCCATTGACTTTTATGGGCTCTGTACAATTACAATGTTGATTTTTGCATTATATATGTATGTGCACGGGACGTGCACGACAAGAGGAGTGTGTTAGTGAGTGTTTGAGAGGAGGCGAGCGCTTCGCGCTCATTTTGTGCGCTCCGCGCACTTTGGGGGACTCTATACGATTACAAGAGCCCCTTCGCCAGCCCTGATGGCGCTCGGGCCTAACAATTTATTGTTTGAATTTCTATATGACACATAATTAATTCAGTTTAAGTAACTGTAAAGCATTTTGATGATATACTAAGTTTGAGAATGTTACATACTATTATTAGATGAGCCTAATGTATGTACCATTATTTAATTTTCCCATGGGTGTTTGGATTTTCCTCATATTCATGTTTAATATTTATCAGTGAGTTCCACAGTTTATGATCTAATTGGACACATGTATAAGTCTGTGTTCTGCTTAAAACAAGAGGAGACAAAATCAGCATTTAAGGCTAAATTCAGGACTTTCTACAAAATCCAACAGAGCTAACTTCATTGACCTCATGTGAAACTGATGCTAACAGCTTCACCTAAACAGTTTAGGCTAAAGTCAACTGCTGCATTTAGCTTGGGTTGGATTGTCTTATTTACAAAATACCAGCGGGATTTAATGTTAATTTTATTATCTAATCGCTCTAGTTTAACTTACTCGCTCTGTGGCAGCTCTCTGCCCAGTTTCTCCGATCTCCTCAAATAAACACGACCGCATGGCCTGGGTCACTGAGTGCAAAACGCGGACTGGATCCGTAAAAAACACGGACTCGGAATGGATTGAACAAGCGTAGTAACTCATAAAATAAAAACCGGAATGGATTTACGGAACAGATTTGATAAAGACGCTGGTTTTATCGATCGGTGATTAGCGCTGCATAATAAAAGACTATCGTCCTGAGAGGGCGGGGGGCGCTGATGGCGGGGCGGCCCGCCCTGCCTGTATAATGGTAGCGGAAACACTGATGTACGTCTGGGTCTGATCTCAGTGGCTGAGTTTCATCAGTTGAATTTCACCCTACCATTCAGCGAGAGGGGGAGGCGAGTGTTGTAGGTGACGTCAAGCATTTGCTGGTTGTAGTTCGGCAATGGCGGCGGATACCAACGTAAAGGAAGCTCTTCAATCCGTTCTGGCTCGGCTCCCAAATATACAGAAAATAAACTTGAAGCCTTGGAATACGCAAGGAATGCTCCCAAGAGTTATGATAGCTGCTTCACTCACTGGGGCGCATTACATACGTCACAACCAAACGCTAGCGAAAATCAGATCCAATCGTTTCAAAGGAGTTCACCCCTCCCACCTGTTAACGGAGCTCAGTTGTGAAGTTCCAGACCCTTGTATGAAACAAAATGAGTCGTACTCATTTCGGGTATGGTAAAACAAGACAAATGTCAAACGGCTAGTGAGCAGTTGTTTATAATCGGTGTAACACTGTTTGTTGTCCCTCTAAAAACCTCCAAAAGGGGTTTGGCCTTGACATTAATGTTTAAACTAGGCAGAGAGAGAGATTAACACACAACTATTCGACCCGTCTAAAATGATGTCGACTCGTGCTGCACTAGTCCACCAGTCTGTTAAAGCCTTAATACATATGTACTACTTTAAATCAGTATTTAGCCTACAGTCATTTTGTTTATATGTCATTTTAGCTGTAAAACAATAACAAATACCTTATTATTATTGGAGGGGGCCATGATGTTTTAAAACTTTAAATCCGAGCACGGCCCAAAGTGCTGCACACATGATGCAAAATGGAAATAACTCACAGTAACAGACGAAACGGAACAATGGAAAAGGAATCAGATACTAAAACAATGTTCGGAATATGAACATGTAGATAAAGCTGCTGCTGAGATTCACGTCCAGAGCTGCTCCAGTTCAAAGCAGTATCTAAAGTGGAAATACCAGACTGTCTCAATATTTATTTACTTTATAGTAGGGCTGGGCGATATGGCCAAAAATGCAAATATCAAATTTTTTTTTTTAACTCAGTTTGGACGATTAAAAAGGTTATTTCTGTTTTTAAATATTCCTTGTCTGCTCTCAAAAGTAAAACTTCTTATCAAGCCATGGAGTTTTCAAAATCGTTTTAGTTTTATCCTCCTCATGTCACTGTCTCCATGGAGACTCAAGGGGAAAGGGGCGGAGTTAAATGGTGGCTGTGGAGCTGCTAAATCGGCCTCACGGCGCACATGAGGAGGACATGGAGCGGCAAACGCGATTTTACAATTTAGCTATTTTCCACATTGTCTGTTTTTAAAAGCTTGAATTAATGGCATTAGTTCGATTTAGGTCAAAATGTTTCTTCATCCACAGACTTTAACCGTCGTTACAGAAGGAGCCGAAACGGTTTGATCCAAGTGCCAAAAACTCCTTCGCTTTCCACTTTCCCACACCGCTCTGCGTCTCTTCATTTTCTATTGGTGCTAAAACATTTCAGTGTTTCCTGTTTTTATATTAATTGACTATGATGACTAACCAGGACTTTGTAAAGCTCTGACTGTTACTGCACTGAAGTCTGCCGTGCTGCTGTTGTTTTGACAAAAACTAATAAATCATATAAAACGTTTGGTGATGTATTATTATTACGTGTGTGCTGCAGTCAGGAATGTTTTGGTAAGTCCCACTTTCAGAAGTTTGTGGAGAATAGTGCTGGGACCGGAGCTGTCCATGGTGCTGATTTGGAGAGAGAAGAGCCTGGAGTTAAAGGTCCAGGAAATATCGATGTGTTAACTGAATGCTTCCCTTTTTCCCCACTGTGGCTCATGTTTTTTGTTTCCCCTTTCACCTCCCGCTGTTGGGCGGCTCCCGGTTATGACACAAGTGTTATTGCATGGATCCAACAATCACCTTAGCCAGGGATGTCAAGATTCTACATTTTTGAGTCACGATTATTGTGAGGAAAAATATTCAATTATTCATGGTCAGCGAAATTTCTCAAAACCTTTTCAGTCCTGTCTAAATGTTCACTAAAGAGAAGCAAGAGATTTTACAAACATTTTCATATTCATTAAGGGTTATTTTAATGGGAAACCTATTGAACAATCAGCCTATGTTTTTTGTCTTTATGCTTTAGTCATATCAAAAAAGTAAACTATATTAAAAGCAAACGGTAAACTAACAAATAGGCAGTAGAATATTATTTTTAGCTATATGTAAAGAAAGCAAATTTAGATGTTTGTTTTTAAAAGATCTATTTCTTTCCATGCGCTCACACAGTTCATGTCCATTTTTACGTGACAAACGCGGCTGCACGTGATTCTTTTGGGACTCTTCCTTAGGCAGTTATGAAAATGGATACGATTAGCACTTTTGACTATTGAACCTGCCGTCGTCTCATGTGTTTTGGAGCAGATTTCACACTAATGATGAGTGCACACAAATAACTCATGAGACCATTTACCTTGGGCCTTTTATAACCGCGTCAAA
Organism: Neogobius melanostomus; assembly: GCA_007210695.1. Taxonomy (NCBI): domain Eukaryota; kingdom Metazoa; phylum Chordata; class Actinopteri; order Gobiiformes; family Gobiidae; genus Neogobius; species Neogobius melanostomus. The sequence goes on from VHKM01000722.1 coordinate 304,751, forward strand.
TCGGTTCACCTTGACATCCCTAACCTTAACATTACATTCCTAAGAAATAAAAAGTGTTACTGGAAACTCCTGGGGTGATCTCTCTTTATTATATAATCAATATGACATTTGACTCTAGTTTTCTGAGTGGGACTATTGTAGAAAAAAAACATGTTACTGTGTGTGTCCCGGACAAACCTAATAATGAGCCACACGATCAAAGAAAAGGTTTTTAAAATTATTTTATTTCTCTTATTCAGCCTAAACATCTGGGGACAAGTCTCCATGGTTACAGCAGCTAATCAATAACACGTCTCCATGGTTACAGAAGCTAATTAATAAATTATCAATAAATATAACAGTAAAAGACTCGTACGAACACAATGGGATCATATTTATATCATTTACAAGTCACAGTCAGCTGTGGGCCTGCTCTGGTTTAGACTTGATTTAGACCCAGTTTAGTCCTACTTTAATCCTGGCTTAGTCCCATTTTATCCCTGGTATAGTCCCTGTTGAGTCCTACTTAAGTCCTGGTGTAGTCCCAGTTCAGTCTTGGTTTATCCTTGGTTTAGTCTCAGTTTAGTCCTGGTTTAGTCCGGGGTCGCTCCTGAACTCTCCGTTCTCTGTGATCTGGAGGGAGGAAGTGTTGCTAGGCGACAGTCCGTTGCGTGATGTCACGGCGTATCGCTCCTTCAGCTGCGTCAGCGCCGCCATCAGGCGAGTGTTCGCCGCATCCAGACTCAAGATCCGCTTTTCCTGAGCACAAAACCAGACCAGGTCAATCTGAGTTAGTCCAAGGACTAAACCAGGACTGACCCTGGACTGAAGAGGTTAAGTCCCAGGTCAGTCCCAGGCAGAGACTGTACATGAAGAATGGACTAAGCTTCCCACACAGCGTTAGCGCAGGCTAACTGAAGCTCCTTTATGCTGCTGCTTTGTGGAGCCGGCTCATTATTTAGAATAGGGCCAAAATGAAAATAAGGGCGATGTTGAGCATGTTCTGACTGAATGACAAGCCAGTGTTTAATAATGACTTGAGGTGGAAGAAAATGTAAATGAAGTCCATTAGACCACTGTACTTCTGGCCTGCTGCCACTTCCTGTTTGGCTTCAGGAAGAAGGAGGCAATAATTAGTTCAGTTTAATTGACAGTCTTTAGTCCCGGGTCAGTCAGTCCTGTACCTGGGCCTCGATGATCTTCTGTTTGGAGTCCACCACAGCCTGCATGTCTGAGTGGTCCTTCTTCAGCTCCTCCTCCACCGCCATCAGCCTGAAACGGAGACATGAGATAAAATTGGGACTAAACCGGGACTAAACCAGGGCTACACCAGTGTGAAGAAAAAGGGAACGGTTAGCTGCCATAGCCGCTGCAAAAAACCCAATAGTGTGAAGATGAATTGGAAAGTGGCTCAGAGAATACAAAGATACCACATAAGATGAGCTTTCACCTGCAATAATGCAGAGAATGTCCATGTTTGGGCTCAGACAGAAGCTATGATAATGATCTGGATCATTATGGTTCATGATGTGTGTGTGAGGGACGGACCGTGTGATGATGCTGTTCATCTGTAAATCCTTATCGTCCTGAAGTCTCCTCAGACGACCCTCTGTGTCTTCCAGGCGAACCTGCAGCACAAGAGGATCACAGGAAGTAGTAGTAACAGTGGAACTATTAGCAGTAGTGTCTGTGTAGGCTCTCAGTCGTACAGCAGTAGTAGTACTAATATTAGCAGTAATGCTGTAGTAGCAGTAGTAGTAGTACCTGATACTCCTGGAGCATGCGCTGGTTCTGCTGGTCCTGAACCAGAAGTCGAGCCTCACACTCCTCCTGACGCAGCGCCGCCACACGCAGCTTCTCCTGCAGCAGCGCGATCTCCTGCTGGTACTGCACACGCGTGTACAAACTCACATGAGAGTGTATGTATACAGTGGGAGGAAAAACGAGTACAGCATTTGGAATTTCTCACATTTCTGCCTAAATTGGTCATAAAATGTGGTTTGAACTTTATTAAAATCACAAGCGTGAGTAAACAGTGTCTGCTTAAACTAATACCACCCAAACAATTACATTTTATCATATTTTTTATTGAGCATAACATGTTCAATAAACATGTTTATTCGCATGTTCACAGGACAGGGAGGAACATGGACAGGGAGGAATAAGTGAGTACACCCTTAGATTCAATAGCTTGTTGACCCTCCTTTGGCAGCAATAACTTCATCCAGATGTTTCCTGTAGTTGCAGATTAGACGCTCACAACGATCAGGATGATTCTTGGACCATTCCTCTTTATAAAACTGCTGCAGTTCAGCAGATTCCTGGGATGTCTGGTGTGGATTACTTTCTTCAGGTCATGCCACAGCATCTCACTCGAGTTTAGGTCAGGACTTTAACTGGGCCATTCCAGAACGCATATTTTATTCTTCTGAAACTATTTTGCTTTTGTGCTTTGGGTCATTGTCTCGATGCAGCACCCATCCTCTTTTGAGCTTCAACTGTTGGACTTCAAGTTTTTCTGCAAAATATCTTGATATTCATTTTTCCATTGATGACAGCACATAGTCCAGGCCCTGAGGCACAGAACAGCCCCACACCATGATGCTCCTGCTCCAGACTTCACAGTGGGTTTTGATGTTGATGTTCCATTTTTCCTCTACACATGACGTGTGTTACTCCCAAATAATTAGGCCCAAGCGCCATCAGGGCTGGCGAAGGGGCTCTTGTAAGCGCTCGCCTCCTCTCAAACATGCACTAACGCACTCCTCTTGTCGTGCACGTTCCGTGCACGTGCACATATATCAGAAAGCAAACATTGTAATTGGACGGTGCGCGGAGCGAAGCGGAGCGCACTCCCCCAAAGTGCAAACAAAACACACAAAACGAGCCCGAAGCGCTCCCCTCCTCTCAAACACTCACTAACACACTCCTCTTGTCGTGCACGTCCCGTGCACATACATATATAATGCAAAATCAACATTGTAATTGTACAGAGCCCATAAAAGTCAATGGGCGACTGAGAGCTCTACCATGAGGTAGGAATGCGCGAGCGCTTTTCGAAAATATATAGTTTATGGTACCCACCTAAGCGGGAACATTGTTTTCATATGGGAATATTATTCTTTCTTTCTTTCGCACCGTCGCAATTTTCACCCAGTGAACATTGACGAAAAGTCACAGATTTTGGCCCAAAATTCGGCAGGGTAGCACAGCGGTTAGCGCTCGTGCTTCACAGCTAGAAGGTCCCTGGTTCGATTCCCACCTGGACGGGGCCTTTCTGTGTAGAGTTTGCATGTTCTCCCTGTGTCTGCGTAGGTTTCCTCCGGGTACTCCGGTTTCCCCTACCACTAAAAACATGTACAATAGGCCAGGATGAATGAGAGTGCGCATGGGGGACGACGGATGCAAATTAGCCCAAGGCTACAATCCGGTGTGGCTTATTTACATGCATGAGACCCATGTATGTTCATTAACATGCAGTGTCCCAACCAAATAAACCAATAAATAAATAAAATAAAATAAATTCAAACCCGATCCGACACAACTTTTGACTATTTCCAAATTTTGAATTTCAAAATAGTGGCGCGATAGCGCCACCTCCGTTTTTTTTTTAACATTGCGAGATAGGACTTGGCCAAAAATGAAATTTGTCGTAGAATCATAAAAATCGGTACAGACGTGCATCATGACAAGTTGAGCAAAAAATATTATTACGGCAATGCCGTCCGCCATATTGGGTGTCGGCCATTTTGGATGACAGCCCGCGAAGCGGGAATCCGCCTTTATTTTTCACTTCATACAAAATCTATCTCCTCCTAGAGCGTTTATCGGAACGACCTAATTTTGGGTGGAAAATAATCTTGCGAAGTAGAACTTTAAAAGTTATCCAAATTACTTTTTTGAGTTTTACAGTTTTTATGCGGCGAAGCCGCAAACTGTACGAAGTATTTTGAGATTTTTCACAAACAAAAAATGGCTCCCATTCGCACATATGAAGTCCGATTTCGCTTATTTTGTCATCAGTTGTTAAAGTCACAGTCCTAAACACTTTCATTTGGCAAAATTCAAATTGGGCGCGATAGCGCCTCCTATAGGAATTATATGGAGAGTACAAATTTTAGTTTTACGAAAATTAAAATAATTTGGCACAAAATTCTATTTGGTCGTTCCGATCAGAAAAGTCAATCACACCCATGCCATATTTTCACGGTGTTGCCGTAGCGATGACCAGAACATCCCATTTTATTCTGATGGAAAAATGTTAAACTCCATAATTCAGCGAGAAGTGAGGAACCAAAGGTTATCCAAAGTACTTGGATAACCTTTGTGGATTTTCAGCCGCAGCCCTAAGTAAAATGTAAAAATATGCTTCAGTTTGCAGATATAGTGTGATACAAATTCATACTAATTTTTCTCTGTATAATGTCAAACTTGAAAAAATCCTAAAACTAAGACCCTTGGGAAAAAAGTTAAAAACAAACATAAAGGCAGTAGTTTAGGCAGGGCGGTCGGCGAGGGCCGATAATCGCCGCTTTGCGGCTATATTTCAACTTTGGTTTCATCAGTCCACAGAATATTCAGACAGAATGACAAGCCTGTGTTCATTATTGAACACAAGCCTGTGCATCACAGCTAGAAGGTCCCGGGTTCGATTCTCACCTGGACGGGGCCTTTCTGTGTGGAGTTTGCATGTTCTCCCCGTGTCTGTGTAGGTTTCCTCCAGGTACTCCGGTTTCCCCTACCACTAAAAACAATTGCAATATGTGAATCCTCCAGCCAGGTGATTCTGACCACCAGCCTTGCTCCACATGATGGAGATGGGTCCCCGGGTGGAGTACTAACGCTGCCCACTGCTCCCTACAAGTGGTGTTGAGGGATGAGTAAATGCAGAGGACACATTTCGTTGTACAGTTCATGTATAATGACAAATAAAGCAACAAAAAAACAATTCTTGATCGTAGGTCTTCCGAGAGCTCTTGGGGGATCCTTAGAGTACTCACTTCCACCCTCTCCTGTGAATGTTTACATGTTATGGTCAATAAAAATATGATCAAATGTAAATGTTTGGGTGGTATTAGTTTAAGCAGACACTGTTTATTCATTCTTATGATTATAATAAAGATCAGACCACATTTTATGACCAATTTAGGCAGAAATGTGAGAAATTCCAAACAGTGTACTCACTTTTTACTCCCACTGTAAACACTCACACAGAGAGGGAGGACAGAGGGAGGTGTCTGGGGAGAGGGAGGACAGAGTGAAACCTTCTCAACAGCAGCGTCGTCCTGTCGTTCCTCTTCAGTTTCTCCGTACGACGAGTTCATGTTCAGGAGCCACGCAGCCGTTCGGTCCAAAGCACAGGGAGAGGGCGCCTGCACAGACGGGCCACCATCAGGTTATCGCCGGGTCATAACCAGGTTATTACTGTGTCATTATTGGGTCATAACTGGGTCATCTCCAGGTCATAACCAGGTTATTACTGTGTCATTATTGGGTCATAACTGGGTCATCTCCAGGTCATAACCAGGTTATTACTGTGTCAATATTGGGTCATAACTGGGTCATCTCCAGGTCATAACCGGGTTATTACTGTGTCATTATTGGGTCATAACTGGGTCATCTCCAGGTCATAACCGGGTCATAACCGGGTTATTACTGTGTCATTATTGGGTCATAACTGTGTCATCACCGGGTCATCACCGGGTTATTACTGTGTCGTTATTGGGTCATAACTGGGTCATCTCCAGGTCATAACCGGGTTATTACTGTGTCATTATTGGGTCATAACTGTGTCATCACCGGGTCATCACCGGGTTATTACTGTGTCATTATTTGGTCATAACTGGGTCATAATGGAGTCAAAACTAGGTCATAACAGGGTCATAACTGGATCATTACCAGGTTATAACTGGGTCATTACCAGGTTATAACTGGGTCATAACTGGATCATTACCGGGTTATAACTGGGTCATAACTGAGTCATAACTGGGTCATAACTGGATCATTACCGAGTTATAACTGGGTCATAATGGGGTCATAACTGGATCATTACCGGGTTATAACTGGGTCATAATGGGGTCATAACTGGATCATTACCGAGTTATAACTGGGTCATAATGGGGTCATAACTGGATCATTACCGGGTTATAACTGGGTCATAACTGGATCATTACCGGGTTATAACTGGGTCATAACTGGATCATTACCGGGTTATAACTGGGTCATAACTGGATCATTACCGGGTTATAACTGGGTCATAACTGGATCATTACCGGGTTATAACTGGGTCATAACTGGGTCATAACAGGGACATAACACATGACACATGAATTATACCTTGCGCTGCTTCTCGGGGCTGTCTCCTTTGGAGGAGGAAGACGTCTGTCGCAGTCTGGAGCTCGGCCAATCGGGGCTCGATGACATCATGCTCCCGGAGGCAGGGCGGGGGTAGTGGGCGGAGCCGGTCAGCATGCTGGGAGGAGTTCGACCACGAGGGGGCGCCGCTGGAGGAGGTTGGTCAATGCGGCGCTGCGGCGCCGTCTGACGCGAGCCGCCTTTAACACACAATGCTGTTATAGATGTAGCAACATCCGAGACCCGCCCCCTCTGAGTCCCCACCCCCATGATGAAAACAGCTCCTTTTATTCTATAGAGATTCTATAGATCTTTTCTGTTCTGGGGATAAAATATTCCACCCCAATGTCAGAACCACGGGAAAATGTCCAGTCTCACTCACAAACACTTCAACTTACCGCACTGGATGATCGAGAGCCGTTTATTATGAATAGAAACAATAAGCCAGTTTATCTATTTTGACCCTCTATCAATCCTCATTATTGGGCAATAGCTCCATCTGGTGGCCGTGTATCAGCCCTTTGTGCCCTTAAATCAGTAAATATTCTGTCGGATTAAACATGCTCAGCATTAGGCCTAATGGCTCAGCGAGTCTTAGAACAACATTAACTTGAGCAATAGCAGTAGATTAGCTGCTGAATGAACACAGTGATGATCATTCATTTCAATGGACGAGAGCTTCTGTTTCACTCAGAGGACGCTAACTTTCTCAGAGACGTAGAGGCTGCTCACATCTGTACCTGGGGGCGGGGTCATACCTGTGAGGGGCGGTGCCTCCGTGGTCCTGAACTCGTCTCCACTGCTGGAGCTCGAAAGTCGCTCTGGGATCGGCTTCTGGAAAGGGGTGGGGTCTGGGAGGGGCTTCTGGAAAGGTGCGGGCTCTGGGAGGGGCTTCTGGAAAGGGGCGGAGTCAGGGGGCGGTAAATGGACAGGGTCTGACATTTGTGTGAGGAAGGCGGGTTTGGGCACGCCGTCCTGCGCGGAGGCGGGCTCCGGGGGTATGGCTTCAGGTGGCTGTCTGGGCGAGGGCGTGGTCATGTGATATACTGGGTTCTGGAAGGAAAGGGGAAGGAGCCCAGCACGGTGCCATGCCCCCTCATCGTCCAGGCCATCTCCGGGGGCGGAGTCCAGGCCGGCAGAGTCGTCGCCGATTGGGTCATTAGCATCATTAGCTTCGTTGGCATCATTTGGATCGGAGTAGGATGAGCTTGGAGACATTCTCAGGCCTGGAACAACAGCCAGCAGAGGTTTGTTTAAATACTATGTCCAGGTATGTTTAAATACTATGACCAGGGTATGTTTGAATGCTATGACCAGGGTATGTTAAATACTATGACCAGGGTATGTTTCAATACTATGACCAGGGTATGTTTGAATGCTATGACCAGGGCATGTTTAAATACTATGACCAGGGTATGTTTCAATACTATGACCAGGGTATGTTTGAATGCTATGACCAGGGTATGTTTAAATACTATGACCAGGGTATGTTTGAATGCTATGACCAGGGTATGTTTAAATACTATGACAGGGTATGTTTCAATACTATGACCAGGGTATGTTGAATGCTATGACCAGGGTATGTTTAAATATTATGACCAGGTATGTTGAATGCTATGACCAGGGTATGTTTAAATACTATGACCAGGGTATGTTTAAATACTATGACCAGGGTATGTTTCAATACTATGACCAGGTATGTTTGAATGCTATGACCAGGGTATGTTTAAATAGTATGACCAGCATAAGTTTAAATAGTATGAAAAGGTATGTTAAATACTATGACCAGGGTATGTTGAATGCTATGACACAGGGTATGTTAAATACTATGACCAGGGATACTATGACCAGGGTATGTTTAAATATTTGACCAGGGTATGTTTAAATACTATGGCCAGGGTATGTTTAATGCTATGACCAGGGTATGTTTAAAATATTATGAACCAGGGTATGTTTAAATACTATGACCAGGGTATGTTTGAATGCTATGACCAGGGTATGTTTAAATACTATGACCAGGGTATGTTTCAATACTATGACCAGGGTATGTTTGAATGCTATGACCAGGGTATGTTTAAATATTATGACCAGGGTATGTTTAAATACTATGACCAGGGTATGTTTGAATGCTATGACCAGGGTATGTTTAAATACTATGACCAGGGTATGTTTCAATACTATGACCAGGGTATGTTTGAATGCTATGACCAGGGTATGTTTAAATACTATGACCAGGGTATGTTTGAATGCTATGACCAGCATAAGTTTAAATATTATGACCAGGGTATGTTTGAATGCTATGACCAGGGTATGTTTAAATAGTATGACCAGCATACGTTTAAATAGTATGAAAAGGGTATGTTTAAATACTATGACCAGGGTATGTTTGAATGCTATGACCACCAGGGTATGTTTAAATATTATGACCAGGGTATGTTTAAATACTATGACCAGGGTATGTTTAAATATTATGACCAGGGTATGTTTAAATACTATGACCAGGGCATGTTTAAATACTTTGACCAGGGTATGTTTAAATACTATGGCCAGGGTATGTTTGAATGCTATGACCAGGGTATGTTTAAATACTATGACCAGGGTATGTTTAAATATTATGACCAGGTATGTTTGAATGCTATGACCAGGGTATGTTTAAATATTATGACCAGGGTATGTTTAAATACTATGACCAGGGTATGTTTGAATGCTATGACCAGGGTATGTTTAAATACTATGACCAGGGTATGTTTAAATACTATGACCAGGGTATGTTTAAATACTATGACCAGGGTTTAAATACTATGTCCAGGCCCTGGTCATAGTATTTAAACATACCCTGGACTCCAGGGTATGTTTAAATACTATGACCAGGGTATGTTTGAATGCTATGACCAGCATAAGTTTAAATATTATGACCAGGGTATGTTTGAATGCTATAACCAGGGTATGTTTAAATAGTATGACCAGGGTATGTTTAAATACTATGACCAGGGTATGTTTGAATGCTATGACCACCAGGGTATGTTTAAATACTATGACCAGGGTATGTTTGAATGCTATGACCAGGGTATGTTTAAATATTATGACCAGGGTATGTTTAAATACTATGACCAGGGTATGTTTGAATGCTATGACCAGGGTATGTTTAAATATTATACCAGGGTATGTTTAATACTATGACCAGGTATGTTTGAATGCTATGACCACCAGGGTATGTTAAATACTATGACCAGGTATGTTTGAATACTATGGCCAGGTATGTTTGAATGCTATGACCAGGGTATGTTTAAATATTATGACCAGGGTATGTTTAAATACTATGACCAGGGTATGTTTGAATGCTATGACCAGGGTATGTTTAAATATTATGACCAGGGTATGTTTAAATACTATGACCAGGGTATGTTTAAATATTATGACCAGGGTATGTTTAAATACTATGACCAGGGTATGTTTGAATGCTATGACCAGGGTATGTTTAAATACTATGACCAGGGTATGTTTGAATGTTATGACCAGGGTATGTTTAAATACTATGACCAGGGTATGTTTAAATATTATGACCAGGGTATGTTTAAATACTATGACCAGGGTATGTTTGAATGCTATGACCAGGGTATGTTTAAATACTATGACCAGGGTATGTTTGAATGCTATGACCAGGGTATGTTTAAATACTATGACCAGGGTATGTTTAAATACTATGACCAGGGTATGTTTGAATGCTATGACCAGGTAGTTTAAATACTATGACCAGGTATGTTTAAATACTATGACCAGGGTATGTTTAAATACTATGACCAGGGTATGTTTGAATGCTATGACCAGCATAAGTTTAAATATTATGACCAGGGTATGTTTGAATGCTATGACCAGGGTATGTTTAAATAGTATGACCAGGGTATGTTTAAATACTATGACCAGGGTATGTTTGAATGCTATGACCATCAGGGTATGTTTAAATACTATGACCAGGGTATGTTTGAATGCTATGACCAGGGTATGTTTAAATATTATGACCAGGGTATGTTTAAATACTATGACCAGGGTATGTTTAAATACTATGACCAGGGTATGTTTAAATACTATGGCCAGGGTATGTTTGAATGCTATGACCAGGGTATGTTTAAATATTATGACCAGGGTATGTTTGAATGTTATGACCAGGGTATGTTTAAATACTATGACCAGGGTATGTTAAATATTATGACCAGGGTATGTTTAAATACTATGACCAGGGTATGTTTGAATGCTATGACCAGGGTATGTTGAATACTATGACGAGGGTATGTTTAAATACTATGACCAGGGTATGTTTGAATACTATGACGAGGGTATGTTTAAATACTATGACCAGGGTATGTTGAATACTATGACCAGGGTATGTTTAAATACTATGATTTGATTTGATTTGTTTATTTGAGCTATTATTTACAATTGCAGCATTGATAATTCAAAGCTTTTGCATATCATAGGTTGAAAATCTGATGAAACTTACAAGACAACTTACAAGTATGAAAACATAGAGCGAAAATAGAAAAGTTTGTGATTTCTGAGTGTATTTACTTAGTTTTATAGTTTTCTCTTATTTTTTATAATTGCTTATATTACCATTCTGGTCACCATTCTATTGAGTTATTGTTTAAGTAGTCATAGTGGAGGGTCAAAAAAATAAAGTTGCTCCTAAAATGGCAGGTCTCATACTACTATTTGGTTGTTCCGCCTTAGGGCTTTGACCATAAATATTGAAAATAAAATTATTGTTATCAACGCTTTAACTGTTGACAATGGTGAGTTATGGACTGACCGGGGGCCGGTTGCAGACTGGAGCCTTTCGTCACGAAGAAAAGGTCTTTATTTTCAGGAGTCGGAGAGGGCAGCCGCGTGAAGTCCACCAGCCTGAGAAACAACACAGTCAGAACAGAGCTGCGCACATCTAACAGGGCCCACGTTCAGAGAAGTCCCAGCCACAGAGGGACCCTATTGTACATGTTTTACTGGTGGGGAAAAATCTGAGCACCTGAAGGAAACCTGCCCCCTGTGACTGAAGTCTTACCCTGCTATCATGGCATAGCCTGGCATGAGGCAGACTGATCCTCCATGTTAAGAGATTCATGGGTATACAGTCTGAAATTATGGGATTTGAATCTCACTTACTCCATCCCATCAAACACCAGTGCTTCTCCGGGCCATAACCAAAACAGTGAAGATGGCAGCTGCGACACAACAATCTTTTATATGTATTTATAAATACATAAATATACATAAATAAAGTCAATCTGGCTTTATGTCAGGCTAATTATGGCGCCCCCGTGGCTTAAGTATTACCCTGCTCCATGGCGCCCCCTATGGCTTAAGTATTACCCTGCTCCATGGCGCCCCCTATGGCTTAAGTCTTACCCTGCCTCCATGGCGCCCCCTATGGCTTAAGTCTTACCCTGCTCCATGGCGCCCCCTATGGCTTAAGTATTACCCTGCTCCATGGCGCCCCCTGTGGCTTAAGTCTTACCCTGCTCCATGGCGCCCCCTGTGGCTTAAGTCTTACCCTGCTCCATGGTGCCCCCTGTGGCTTAAGTCTTACCCTGCTCCATGGCGCCCCCTATGGCTTAAGTCTTACCCTGCCTCCATGGCGCCCCTATGGCTTAAGTCTTACCCTGCTCCATGGTGCCCCTGTGGCTTAAGTTTACCTGCTCCATGGCGCCCCTGTGGCTTAAGTCTTACCCTGCTCCATGGCGCCCCCTATGGCTAAGTCTTACCCTGCTCCATGGCGCCCCCTGTGGCTTAAGTCTTACCCTGCTCCATGGCCTTCATCCCCCTGTGGCTGAAATCTTACTCTGCTCCATGGCACCCCCTGTGGCTGAAGTCTTACTCTGCTCCATGGCGCTCCCTGTGGCTGAGAGTCTTACCCTGCTATTATGGCGCCCCCTGTGGCTGAAGTCTTAAATAAACAAGCAATAAACCACAAATGTGCCAAGGCCATCTCAGTGTGTGACCATCATAAAGGCTGTTCTGTGTAGTTAAGGGCTTTATTGACGTGATTAGTGCATAATACTTGTTTTCAAGGGGTCAATGCGAGCTATCTGTTTGGGCTAGCATAGAAATAATTATAAAACAGATCGACTACGGCCCGTGAGCAATAAACTTAAAAATCAACAAGCCTGGCTCAGTGTGTGATCATTGTTACACGGTTGCTTTATGTAGATGGGGCTTAATAGACTTTATTCGTGCATATTTCTCGTTTTCACATCGATTGGAGATTTAGCTTGTACTGTAGCATTAGCCTTGGGAATCCTGTGTGCATCATCAAGGCCCAAACACATTCCCAGCGCAGATCCAGCCACTCAAATCAGTTTTCTTGTTGCCGCTTTTAATCCTGGGTGTTTAGGTCAAAGAAACACTGATGTGTGTCTTTGTAAAAGTCCCAGAGCTGCTGTAGCTCCGGTTCACAACAGGATAATCCTCCATGACTGTTTACATCTGCGGGCAGGCAAAGGATCTGCCCCAGACCGACGGTGGCACAGCCACAGCGTACGTCACTGTTGGAGAAAGCTCCTGATTGGTCGACGCTCGCGAATTTCTCCAAAAAGCTCAACATTTCCCAACTCTAGCGTCGGCCACGCTGGACGCCCTGGACGCGCCTCGGACACGGTGCGGCCGCGCTGGAGGCGCGAAAATCCGCTCAGGAGTCGAATCACGCGCCGCGGGGCCTCTTGAGGCGCGTCCTCAATGTATTTTAAATGTAAACCTGACGCTTTGGAGGCGTCGGAGGCGCTTGGTGTGGACGCAGCATTACTCTGCTCCATGGCGCCCCTGTGGCTAAAGTCTACTCTGCCTCCATGGCGCCCCCTGTGGCTAAAGTCTTACTCTGTTCCATGGGCCCCCTGTGGCTAAAGTCTTACCCTGCCTCCATGGCGCCCCCTGTGGCTAAAGTCTTACTCTGTTCCATGGCGCCCCCTGTGGCTAAAGTCTTACTCTGTTCCATGGTGCCCCCTGGGGCTAAAGTCTTACTCTGTTCCATGGCGCCCCATGTGGCGAAAGTCTTACCCTGCCTCCATGGCGCCCCCTGTGGCTAAGTCTTACTCTGTTCCATGGCGCCCCCTGTGGCGAAAGTCTTACTCTGTTCCATGGTGCCCCCTGTGGCGAAAGTCTTACCCTGCCTCCATGGCGCCCCCTGTGGCTAAAGTCTTACTCTGTTCCATGGCGCCCCCTGTGGCTAAAGTCTTACTCTGTTCCATGGTGCCCCTGTGGCGAAAGTCTTACCCTGCCTCCATGGCGCCCCTGTGGCTAAAGTCTTACTCTGTTCATGGCGCCCCTGTGGCAAAGTCTACTCTGTTCCATGGTGCCCCTGTGGCGAAAGTCTACCCTGCCTCCATGGCGCCCCCTGTGGCTAAAGTCTTACTCTGTTCCATGGCGCCCCCTGTGGCTAAAGTCTTACTCTGTTCCATGGCGCCCCCTGTGGCTAAAGTCTTACTCTGTTCCATGGTGCCCCCTGTGGCGAAAGTCTTACCCTGCCTCCATGGTGCCCCCTGGGCTAAAGTCTTACTCTGTTCCATGGCGCCCCCTGTGGCTAAAGTCTTACTCTGTTCCATGGCGCCCCCTGTGGCTAAAGTCTTACTCTGTTCCATGGTGCCCCCTGTGGCGAAAGTCTTACCCTGCCTCCATGGTGCCCCCTGTGGCTAAAGTCTTACTCTGTTCCATGGTGCCCCCTGTGGCGAAAGTCTTACCTGCCTCCATGGTGCCCCCTGTGGCTAAAGTCTTACTCTGTTCCATGGCGCCACCTGTGGCGAAAGTCTTACTCTGTTCCATGGTGCCCCCTGTGGCGAAAGTCTTACCCTGCTCCATGGCGCCCCCTGTGGCTAAAGTCTTACTCTGTTCCATGGCGCCCCCTGTGGCTAAAGTCTTCTTACCTGTTCCATGGGCCCCTGTGGCAAAGTCTTACCTGCTCCATGGTGCCCCCTGGGCAAAGTCTTACTCTGTCCATGGCGCCCCCTGTGGCTAAAGTCTTACTCTGTTCCATGGTGCCCCCTGTGGCTAAAGTCTTACTCTGTTCCATGCGCCCCTGTGGCTAAAGTCTTACTCGTTCCATGGTGCCCCTGTGGCGAAAGTCTTACCCTGCCTCCATGGTGCCCCCTGTGGCTAAAGTCTTACTCTGTTCCATGGTGCCCCCTGTGGCGAAAGTCTTACCCTGCCTCCATGGTGCCCCCTGGGCTAAAGTCTTACTCTGTTCCATGGCGCCCCTGTGGCTAAAGTCTTACTCTGTTCCATGGCGCCCCCTGTGGCTAAAGTCTTACTCTGTTCCATGGTGCCCCTGTGGCGAAAGTCTTACCCTGCCTCCATGGTGCCCCCTGGGCTAAAGTCTTACTCTGTTCCATGGCGCCCCTGTGGCGAAAGTCTTACCCTGCCTCCAGAGCTCCACCGACGGGTTGACGTTGGTGAGGGGCGGGACAGAGGAGGAGGTGACACCATTCGCTGAGGCTCTGACCTGACCATGCCCCCATTGACCCTGCCATGCCCATTCCTGATGCGACCGCGCCTCCTGACGGACAGGCCACGCCTCCGGGGTTTGCCAGGGCCAATGAGAGCTCTCGAAGGATCCGCGGCAGTGGGGCAGCTTGGCTAGAAGGGACTGAGAGACATCCAGCAAGGGTTAGTGACTAATAAATGAAAACAATGACAAGTGGTGACCCATGAGGATGTTGCTATGGTTACCTGGTCAAGTTCGCTGAGCAGGCTGTGCAGCGTGGACAGCTCTCGGCCCAGGTCCATGTAGCCCTCAAAGCCCTGGCTCTGATTCAGCGACTCGTGATTAGAAATCTCCTGAACAAACCTCTGCATCGCGCTCCACTGGCGCTCCACAAAGTCATTCATGAAGAGCATGTAGTCCTCCTTCACCCCGAACCTGCGCCGAGACAGGCCAGAGGAGGGTTACAGCAAACCTGAGCCAAACTAGGCTAAAAACCAGACCAAACAAGACCGAAACTAGGACAATAATGCTACACAAAGTCATTCATGAAGAGCATGTAGTCCTTCCTGCACCAAGACAGGGCAGAGGATGGTTACAGCAAAACCGGGCCAGAACCGGGCCAAGCAAGAGCAGTCCATACTTGCTGAAATTAGTGAGTTAGTGAAACATCCACAGACTGCTAATGATTATAGGGACCTTACAGCCAAGTGCAGCAGGTGGATAAGGATAAAAATTAAATGTAGAGATATCAATGTGAAACTTTTCCTGTAGATTTCTGGTCTAAATATGAGGGGGAAATGTATTGCAGGTTTTCTGTCATTAATGTTCCAATAAATATAAGGCATTTTATGGATACACATAGCCAGAATTGCCTTTCTAGAGCCAGGTTTAAATGCATAGTTTTATTTGTGACACTTTTATTTATTTACTTTTAAAATTTATATTCCCAAGATTTGCTCAGAGAGATTTTGGATCTTGTTTAGTTTTTGAATAAAGTTAGGTATTAGTGTAAAACATTTTTATAAATTCAACTTTCTCCTTGCAGGCATTGCAGATAATGAAGAAACCTCGGAAAAACCTTCCAAATGTGTTGAGTCCGAGCCTGTAAAGTGTGGCGTCTGTAGGAGCGACTAAAGTGGAGATGAAAACCGGCTCTTTGTTTGCACATGCGCCCTGTGTATATTTCTCCCGTCTTCTTAAATTACTACGGCTGGGACAATCCACTTTTGTCATGATCTGATACGTATCACGATACTCAGTGGTCGATCCGATACGTATTGCGATATAGTAAGTAAGGCCTAATTATGCTTACCTTAAAGGATCTGTATCATGCTATTTTAGCCATTCCAAAGTAAAGTATAGGCATTTATATGATATATTGTACCTCTATCACTATGGAGTACTCATTTTGAGAGAAATATAAGTATTTTCTGGAGGTATTTTTCAAACCCGGAAGACAAGACGTGTCGATTCAGTTAACTCCGCCCCCTCTCACCGAGTAGATGCAACTTTAGCAGTAGTAGAAATATAAATATCACAGTAAAAAGGGAAGTTACATCACGATGCAGTTGACATGTGCAACACAGCTTCATAAATGGCTAACACACACGCTAACACACGTTATGACTGACTCACCGCTCTGCTGTTTCCATTATGGGACTCGTGTTGGTTATAAAAGTTAATCCACTTTGATTCTGGCCAAGGTTCACCAAGCATCCATCAGTGAGAGTCACAAACACATAGTCGCTGAATCCCGGAGAGAAATTCCAACTTCTGGCGAGTGTCCTCTTCTTTAGGAAGGTTGAATAAAGTCCTGTCCTCGCAGCCAAACGCGCTTTTCTCCGTGACATTATCGTTAGGTAGAAAAAGAACAGTGTCCAGACTCCAGAGTAGGTTAGAAAAAGCTCCTTCTCACAACTTTCGCTGCAAACATGACATCTGTTCAGACGCTCAGAGGGTGTGTTTGTTTACTCCACAGGGCAGCGCGGACATGTCAGGCACTTACAACAGAAATAATGAAAAGGCTGTTATATAAATTAAAATCAGGCCGTAAGGCATTACATTACAGACGTCAGGCACTTCCCGTTTGACACTATGATGTAAAATACGTCAGAGTGTCACAACTCAGTGGTTTCCAGCAGAGGGCGGAGCAGCTGCTCAGAGAGCAGGATTCAGGAGGATTACTGAGAACTGTGTGAATGAAGCCAAAAACCGCTCTGGGGGTGTTTTTGAGAAGGAAATAGCATAACAACATGGCTAAAATCGATTTGCATGATATAGGATCTTTAAAATGTGTAAAAACTCACGTGTCCAAAGTTTATAAATAAATGCCATTTGACATTTATTGAAGTGTTAAGATTGAAAAGTGCATTAACACAAAATGTAACAAAGTGATGTGCTACTGTTACTGGAAAACAAAGGAGTGCAGGATAAAAATGCCTCCAAGTATTGCAATACTTGATAAAGCAGCACAAAGTATTGCAACCCAAGTCCAAACCGATATTTTGTCCCAGCCCTAGAAATGATCATAATTGGATTACAGCATCATCTCAGTCACAGCCTTTCGTGCTACACATGGATACCAAACATGTCAGTAATTGTGAATGAATAAGCGTGGGAAACTGGCAGATGCACCGCACTGTTGAAGTTACTTCCAGGAATTTCCGGCTCGCTAAAATCAAAATCTAACAATCTCAACATTGACCATGTTTTCACCTGCAGCGTCTCACTTTAATAACCATAGACGGGGCAGTACGTACTTGCTGAAGTTGGCCAAGTTCTGGATGACTTGGCGATCAGCGTGAGTGTCCGCGCCGTGCGCTCGTCGGATATTCGGTGCACAGCTGGAAGAGTGATGGGACATGACGGCGGGACACAGGAAACGCAGGAACAGGGACGCGGTGATGAGACGCTCTGAGATGTCTCCACGTCCTCGAGAGAGACACTCCTCACTCCACGAGCAGAAGACCTCCTTCAGCTCCCGCGGAAACACCCTGCAGACACAGAGTCAGAGGTAAGTTTAGGGCTGGGTACAGTTACTTTTTTCTCCGATGCCAGTACTTTAATGATACTTGGTTTGAATAACGATACCTGAACAAAACTTTTTCAAATACCTATTCTCAAATATTTGTCATCTAGAGCCAGAAAACAGAACAATAATGTGTGGAAGGTCTGCAAATGTACAATATCGGTTCACCTCCAATGTCAGGAAATGTGTGAAAAATGGGGTAAAATTGGGAGAAATTGAGGAAAACATAAGGAAGATTGTGTAAAATAATGGGAAAAAAATGAAATAATTGGGTAAAAATGGGGGAAACATGGAAAATATTTGTAATAAAACATGAGCGAAAATGAGGGAAAAAATTGGGGTAAAAATAAGAAATGATTTTGTAAAAAAAATCTGAAAAATGGGGCAAACATTGTGCACATTTTTTTTTAAAGATGCCAAAAATGGGGGGGGGGGGGGGGGGGATTATTTTTATTTTTTTAGCTGAAACAACCAAGTCACTTCCTTTAATGCTGTCCCTGGACCAACAGCATCAAAATTAAAGATATATTTTTTTAGTACCTCCTTTTTCGAAACTGGTAGAACCTAAACTTTTTTTCCGATATCACACTGGTATCGCTTAACGGTACTCAGCCCAAGTTAGGTTAGGGGTGTGAAAATATATTGATTTTGTGATATATCGCAACATTTTGCGGCATGATGCCAATACTATTCATGCCGATACTGATACTTTTGACGATGTCATACTATAAATGAACAACATCATGCACATTAATGAGGCTGCAGCACTTCACGGCTTTCACAGTCAGTGGAGGCTAATAATGGTCAACATGGTCAGTGGAGGGCAGCATTGGGACCAAACACAGTCAAAAATATATTACTTTTAATGATAACATTTATCATTATAAATAGGAGAAACAGGGCTTCATTCTTTGTTTAAATGTAAATAAAGTGATACCACTGACCCCAGACGATCAAACTAGTGAGTATTTAAATATATAATTATTTAAAGTTGCATTATGCCACTTTTATGTGAAAGAAAGGTGATGTTTTTGCATATTTGACTTTATAGTGACCCAGTGTATGAGTGGTCAGCATGACGCCTTTACTTTCCGTCACAGTGGTCTGTAGGACACTCCAGGATCATTGTTGTGTAGGTTTTCTGGTGAGAGGCTCCGTCAGCAGTGAAAACCTTCCAGACAATTGATCCTGGAGAGTCCTAGAGACCACTGTGACGGAAAGTAAAGGCGCCATGCTGACCACTCACATGCAAAAATATTACCTTTTTTTCCACATAAAAAGTTGCATAGTGCACCGTTAAGAAAAGGGGAACAGTACTGTAACAAATGTACTGTAAATCATGCAAATATGAAGCATGTGGTTGTTTGTTAATGTTAAAAAAACTTGAAAACGGCATATATCTTTAAAAATAGTTACATATCGTTTAGGTTATTATGTGGAATGTATATCAATTGTTTTTAGTTGCAGCTTTCGCCCACAGAGAACTTTGTGCCAGAACAAATGCGTTATAACTGGGTTGTGCGCGTGTTGTGATTGGGTTGCTTAGTGTGCGTGTGAGTCGGGTGTGTGCGTTGTGTGTGCGTGTGAGTTGGTTGTGTGTGCGTAGCGTGC
Source organism: Neogobius melanostomus (assembly GCA_007210695.1). NCBI lineage: Eukaryota > Metazoa > Chordata > Actinopteri > Gobiiformes > Gobiidae > Neogobius > Neogobius melanostomus. The sequence continues at coordinate 324,187 of VHKM01000722.1, forward strand.
GCGTTGTGAGTCGGGTGTGTGTGCGTCTGTACCTGTAGGAGTCGAGGATCTTGCAGAAGGCCAGTTCGCAGCACATGCGGAGGTTGGCTTGATGCTCTTGGAGCTCGGATGTCGAACAGCGAGACGGATCCACTTCACAGTTTTCATCCGACTCATACAGCGCCTTCACAAACTCGCCTGCAGGGGGTGACAAACAGGCTTATCTTTACTTGTCATAATAATTCACCTGCAAGGGGGCGACACAGCAGAGGGCAGAACGTAGGGCTCTGCTGGGCTGTGAGGGTCATAGTCTCACATAAATATGCAGGTGCGAGGCCATGGATGGAACTGAAAACGAACAGCAAAAGTCAATGCAGGAGTAAAGGACAGGTTTGATATGGTCATGCTTGCGAGAGTTGGTGAGGAGCCGGGCAGCAGCTTTCGCACAAGCTGTAATGTGTGTATGGAGGTTTGACTGAGTCCAATATACTGTGCATTGCAGTAATCCAATCGTGAGCTGATGAATGCATGAATAGTTATTTCCAGGTTGGAGCGGCTGAGGAAAGGAAATAGAGGCAAATAGTGGGTCGAGTATACGGGTGCCCAGAGGAATATCAGCCGAGGCGGGTGCCTAGAGGAATGTCGGCCAGTGGTCATCATTTGCGTACCTAGAGCATCCTGTAGATACTTCTGTCCGATCAGTTGAGGTACTCCTCGATGCTCTTCGTGGCCAGAGTGTTCTCTCTGAAGATCAGCTGATCATTGTCACGGCAACGGTCCACCTCTGCCATCATCAGGTCTGTCAGAAAGTCCTGCAATAGCCAATCAGAGGAGAGGAGCGACCACATCAGAAGAGTCACTTCTTAGCCTTGAGGTTATGTTCGGAGTACCTGATCTTGGCCTAGGAGTCGGGGTTAGGGTTGGAGGTTGGGGTTAGGGTCGGGCTCACTGACCTTGGCCTAGATGTCGGGGTTAGGGGTTGGAGGTTGGGGTTAGGGTCGGGGCTCACTGACCTTGGCCTAGGAGTCGGGGTTAGGGGTCGGAGGTTGGGTTAGGGTCGGGCTCACTGACCTTGGCCTTGCCGTGCTGTGCAGGATGTGCACCAAAGCGGCGGAGATCTCGTCCTTGGCCCTCAGGCTGAGGTTGGACTCTAAGGTTCCACACAGACGAAGGTAGTTGGCGCTGATCCACTCGGCGAACTCTTGTACTGCTCCATCGGCAGCACCACCACCGACTGGAAGTGCGCCCGCACTCTGAGGGCAGGGCCCGACTTCCCTGGACCACAGAGAGACCACAGTGACACAATCTGCATACCTCAGATAGTTAATCTGACTGACCCCGAACTCAAGGATCTAGTTCAGTTCACTCCATTTTTAAACTCTCGTTTGACACATTTTTAAGGAAAAGCAGATTTCTGTAAGAAATATTTCTTCCTTAGTCCTGGGTCTGACCTCTGTTGGGTCATGGTTAGGGTTAGTCCTGGGTCTGACGTGTTGGGTCATGTTAGGGTTAGTCCTGGGTCTGGACCGCTGTTGGGTCATGGTTAGGGTTAGTCCTGGGTCTGACCGCTGTTGGGTCATGGTAGGGTTAGTCCTGGGTCTGACCGCTGTTGGGTCATGGTTAGGTTAGTCCTGGGTCGACCTCTGTTGGGTCATGGTTAGGGTTAGTCCTGGGTCTGACCTCTGTTGGGTCATGGTTAGGGTTAGTCCTGGTCTGACTGTTGGTCATGTTGGGTCTGGAGGTGTCTGGCGCTCTGTTGGGTCATGGTTAGGGTTAGTGCTGGGTCTGACCGCTGTTGGGTCATGGTTAGGGTTAGTCCTGGGTCTGACCTCTGTTGGGTCATGGTTAGGGTTGGTCCTGGGTCTGACCGCTGTTGGTCATGGTTAGGGTTAGTCCTGGGTCGGACCTCTGTTGGGTCATGGTTAGGTTAGTCCTGGGTCTGACCTCTGTTGGGTCATGGTTAGGGTTAGTGCTGGGTCGAACCTCTGTTGGGTCATGGTTAGGGTTAGTCATGAGTCTGACCGCTGTTGGGTCATGGTTAAGGTTAGTCCTGGGTCTGACCGCTGTTGGGTCATGGTTAGGGTTAGTCATGGTCTGACCTCTGTTGTGTCATGGTTAGGGTTAGTCATGGGGTCTGACCTTTGTTGGGTCATGTTAGGGTTAGTCCTGGGTCTGACCGCTGTTGGGTCATGGTTAGGGTTAGTCCTGGGTCTGACCGCTGTTGGGTCATGGTTAGGGTTAGTCACTGGGTTCTGAACCGCTGTTGGGTCATGGTTAGGTTAGTCATGGGTCTGACCGCTGTTGGGTCATGGTTAGGGTTAGTCATGGGTCTGACCGTGGGTCATGGTTAGGGTTAGGTCATGGGTCTGGCTGTTGGGTCATGGTTAGGGTTAGTCATGGGTCTGACCCTGTTGGGTCATGGTTAGGGTTAGTCCATGGGTCTGACCTCTGTTGGGTCATGGTTAGGGTTGCCTGGGTCTGACCTCTGTTGGGTCATGGTTAGGGTTGTCTGGGTCTGCTTGTGGGTAATGTTTAGGGTTGTCCTGCGTCTGACCGCTGTTGGTCCTGTTAGGTTGTCTGGTCTACCTCTGTTGGTCAGTTAGGGTTAGCCTGGTCGACCTTGTTGGTCATGTAGGTAGTCATGGTCTGACTCTGTTGAGTGTGGTAGGGTTAGCCTGCGTCGGACTCTGTTGGGTCATGGTTAGGTTAGTCCTGGTCTCTGCCTGTTGTCATGGTAGGCAGTCTGGTCGACCCTTGGTCATGGTTTAGGTTAGTCTGGGTTCTGACCTTGTTGGCATGTTAGGTTAGTCTGGTGGACTCGGTTGTAGGTTAGGGTTAGTCCTGGGTCGGACCTCTGTTGGGTCATGGTTAGGGTTAGTCCTGGGTCTGACCTCTGTTGGGTCATGGTTAGGGTAGTCTGGGTCGGACCTCTGTTGGGTCATGGTTAAGGGTTAGTCCTGGGTCTGACCTCTGTTGGGTCTGGTTAGGGTTAGTCCTGGGTCTGACCTCTGGTTGGGGTCAGTGGTTTAGGGTTAGTCCTGGGTCTGACCGCTGTTGGGTCATGGTTAGGGTTAGTCATGGGTCTGACCGCTGTTGGGTCATGGTTAGGGTTAGTCCTGGTCTGACCTCTGTTGGGTCATGGTTAGGGTTAGTCATGGGTCTGACCTCTGTTGGGTCATGGTTAGGTTAGTCCTGGGTCTGACCTCTGTGTCCTGGGGTCTTGCCTCTGTTGGGTCATGGTTAGGGTTAGTCCTGGGTCGGACCTCTGTTGGGTCATGGTTGGGTTAGTCCTGGGTCTGACCTCTGTTGGTCGTGGTTAGTCCTGGGTCTGACCGCTGTTGGGTCATGGTTAGGGTTAGTCATGGGTCTGACGCTGTTGGGTCAGGGTTAGGGTTAGTCCTGGGTCTGACCTCTGTTGGGTCATGGTTAGTCCAGGTTAGTCCTGGGTCTCCTCTGTTGGGTCATGGTTAGGGTTAGTCCTGGGTCGGACCTCTGTTGGGTCATGGTTAGGGTTAGTCCTGGGTCTGACCTCTGTTGGGTCATGGTTAGTCCAGGTTAGTCCTGGGTCGCTCTGTGGGTCATGGTTAGGTTAGTCTGGGTCTGACGCTGTTGGGTCATGGTTAGGGTTAGCCTGGGTCTGACCTCTGTTGGTCATGGTTAGGGTTAGTCCTGGGTCGGACCTCTGTTGGGTCATGGTAGGGTTAGTCCTGGGTCTGACCGCTGTTGGGTCATGGTTAGGGTTAGTCATGGGTCTGACCTCTGTTGGGTCATGGTTAGGGTAGTCTGGGTCTGACTGCTGTTGGGTCATGGTTAGGTTAGTCCTGGGTCTGACCTCTGTTGGGTCATGGTTAGGGTTAGTCATGGGTCTGACCTCTGTTGGGTCATGGTTAGGTTAGTCCTGGGTCTGACCGCTGTTGGGTCCATGGTTAGGGTTAGTCCTGGGTCGACTCTGTTGGGTCATGTTAGGGTTAGTCTGGGTCTGACCGCTGTGGGTCATGGTTAGGGTTAGTCTGGTCTGACTGCTGTTGGGTCATGGTTAGGGTTAGTCCTGGGTCTGACCTCTGTTGGGTCATGGTTAGGGTTAGTCATGGGTCTGACCTCTGTTGGGTCATGGTTAGGGTTAGTCCTGGGTCTGACCGCTGTTGGGTCATGGTTAGGGTTAGTCTGGGTCTGACCTCTGTTGGGTCATGGTTACGGTTAGTCCTGGGTCTGACCGCTGTTGGGTCATGGTTAGGGTTAGTCCTGGGTCTGCCTCTGTTGGGTCATGGTTACGGTTAGTCCTGGGTCTGACCTCTGTTGGGTCATGGTTACGTAGTCCTGGGTCTGACCCTGTTGGTCATGGTTAGGGTTAGTCCTGGTCTGACTTCTGTTGGGTCATGGTTAGGGTTAGTCCTGGGTCTGACCTCTGTTGGAGCTGGGTGTGCTCACTGGGAACCATCGCTCCTGAATCTGGCGTCCGGTCAAAGAGCTCACGCCGATGTTCACCAAACCTGACCACGAGAAACACACATGAACAGATGACCTGGCCAGTCAGGCCATAAATAAACAGTGACCGAGCTTTGACTCCTTTGTCTGTTTATCATATGTTCACTAAGCTTCACATAATGGATATGGACATCAAGTGCAGACTCTCAGCTTTAATTCCAAATCAGAAAGAGTTCAGGAATTACACCTCTTCAAAATCAATCAGTCTCTTTTTCAGATGCTCCAAAAGTAATGGGACAGAAGCTGAAACACATCACCTCTGTCTGGACTTTCTTATTGTTTCACCTTGTTCTAATCTTTAGCATTTTAGCATTATGGAAATTGAGTAGGCCCACTAGAGATTTGACAACAGACATTTGAAAGACTTTATGATTAAGGCCCAACACTGGATTTGAAGTAGAAAACACTGAGCTGCAAAGTAGACTTGAGGTTGGACAAATAAATCCTAGTCATTTTGGAACAAAGAAAGCTGGCGTGATGAGGAACAAAGTAACATGTCAGGGTAGGACTTTAGCAATTCTGTTTCCAACTATTAAACTATTATCTACAAAAATGCTAAAGAAATGTCATACAGCCGACAACAGCACTTAACAAATGACTACATTAAGGTGCTTACACACCTAACCAGTCGAATCGCGTTACCACTTCTATTCTGTCACTTGAAACTAGGGATGTCAAGATTAACCGGTTTTACAATTACCGCGGTTAAAAAAAGCACACATACGGTAAACCACTGTCATGTCTCCTGAGCCATAGCACATGTGTATCTGTGCCAAACGGTGCACACTCACCGGTAAAGCCTGAAGAAACAGCTTCCAGTGTTAAATCCACCCCAAAACACATGAAGTCAGCGGCAAAGTGACTTCATGTGTTTTGAGAGCAAATGTGATCCAAGGAAGAGTCCCAAAGAACCTTGCAGCTGTGTTTGTGTTGCGGTAAAAACGAAAGTGAAGCCGAGTGAGGCAGAACATGGAAATCAGCTGATTGGTTCATCTTCTGTAATTATAGTGATTCATGAGACACAGATCGGAGGAATATCTTTTGAAAACATTCACAACAACTTGCTTTGTTTAGAGAGGGCAAATATCATAGCCTAAGCATAAAGATAAAAGATAACTTACACTAAAAGTTCAGTATGTTTGCAATTAAAACAACCCTTAAAGAAATACAGTATATCTTTTGTGAAGATTCAGACAGTACTGTAAAGATTTTGAGAAATTCTCAGTATTTCTTCCTTAATTTCATAATCAAACAACCCCACCACGTTAAGGTAGCAGTTCACGGGTTGTTTGAGTGCCCCGAATGATCCTAGGAGCTATGTTGTCTGGGTCATTATGCCCCTGATAGGGTCTCCCATGGCAAACAGGTCTTAGGTGACGGGTCAGACGGCGTCAGCAGTGATGCGGTCGCTGTATCGGACTGTTGTGGTGAAGAGGGAGCTGAGTCAGGGGGCAAAGCTCTCGATTTACCGATCGATCTACATTCCCACCCTCACCTATGGTCATGAGATCTGGGTAATGACCGAAAGGACAAGATCACGGATACAAGCGGCCGAAATGAGTTTCCTTCGCAGGGTGGCTGGGCGCATCCTCCAAGATCGGGTGAGGAGGTCAGTTACCCGGGAGGAGCTCGGGGTAGAGTCGCTGCTCCTTCACGTCGAAAGGAGCCAGCTGAGGTGGCTAGGGCATCTGTTCCGGATGCCTCCTGGTCGCCTCCCTCGGGAGGTGCTCCAGGCATGTCCTATTGGGAGGAGGCCTCGTGGAAGGCCCAGGACACGCTGGTGGGACTATGTCTCCGAGCTGGCCTGGTGTCACCTCGGGGTCCCCCCAGAACAGCTGGAGGAGGTGTGCGTGGATCAGGAAGTCTTGGCATCTCTGCTGAGACTGCTGCCTCCACGACCCGGCCCCGGATAAAGCGGAAGAAAATGGATGGATGGAATTTTAATAATCGTGAATAATCATAAAATCGCAATATTTTCTCCTCACAATAATCATGACTCAAAAATTCTGAATTGTGACATCCCTACTTGAAACAGTTGCAATTAGTTGCTCATACAGTATGTGTTCTTTGCTTGTGCTTTGGTGACAGTGGAATAGTTTTGCTACCTCTCTCTGACACTTGACACTTGACACAAATCTGGCAGCTTTCCTCCCTCCTGCCTCTCCCGAATATTACTTCTATATGTGAATATGTGAATATCCTCAAACAAAAGCTGAGAGTCTGAACTTTATATATCCGTTATGTGACTGAACACTTGGAGAGCGTTTGTATAAGTAGGAGTATGTGTAAATGCATATATGACTCGGACGACTGACCCACGTAGCTGGACTTGTCCTTGCGCCTCTTGGGGTTGGTTTCCTTGTACAGGTGGAGGGTGATGGAGCCGATGGACGGGAGCCCGCTGAAGTCAAAGCGCTCTCCCCAGAATACGTTATCGGTGCGGGCCTTACAGGACGTCCGTGCGTACAGGCAGTCGTCCAGACACACCTCCACGAAGTACCTGAGCGGGGTCAAACACATGTCACCCAACAATAATCCATTCTGAAACTGTCTAAAGGTGTCCAGACTTTTCTCAATGAGACCGAATTTACCGGGAACAACTTTGGCCTGAGTTTTGTCGAGATTTTTAAGGCGAGACGCTGTAGATGAACAGGGAAAATATAAAGTAAATGTAGCGGTAACAATTTGAACCTTCACTAGATTGCAAGATTGGAATGAAAACCTACTTGGAGAAAACGTCCCTTTGGTTTTCTGACATCTCCCACCAAGGAAATTATTTAAAAAAACTCTAGCTCGGTCATGACGCTTGTTGACGTGGCGGCCATCTTGTGTCTGGTCGGCGAGGCTAACCCCTAAAGCGACCAATGCAAAACCAGGAGCAACATTTTCATTGATCCAACGGCAGAATGTGAGATACACTCATTGTTAGTGATTGGTTTATTACTTCTAAGTCTCGTATCTTAGTCAGGATCAGCTAATTTCTTTGAACCCCCGGCTCACATTTGCTCCGGTCCGGGTTCAGTCCTGATCCAGTCCTGATTTCCCCAAAAGTGCCACTCCGGCACACGTGAGAGCAGAAGGGCACATGTGTTCACGCTCTTGGTGTGAGTTCATGTGATAAGTACCGGACCTTAACCGGATTTAATGTGAGCCTGGCGGAAATACTGTTTTAAAGTAGGAGACAAATGTTATATTTGATATAACTAGAAGTGAATGATTTGAAGTGTTTGACAGAGGAAATTCCATGAACAAATGGAGCTGAAGTCTGTGCCTCCCTCAAAACTGAAATAACATTTAAAAACTGTAATGACCTTATTTTCTTGCCAGATCTGACATAAGGTCAGTCACAATTATCAAAGAGTCATGAAATAACTCAAAATAGATCAAAACAGTATCAAAGAAATAAGTGGTGTTTCCCATTTGACTACATTGCATTGGGTTAGAAAGCCCAGTCCCAAGATGGCCGTCAGAATTGCCATTTGTTCATACAATATGGCCATGTCCTATCTAAAGTTTTATTTCTTTGGAAAAGCTACTTGGAGAAAACGGCGCTAAAGATTTTTTAACATCTGTACATGCGCATGTATATTCCTGCACATTTTAGACACATATTTGGATTATTGTATTTTATTGATCTTTTATTTAACCAGGATTACATGTCAGTTTTGTGCATGAATACGTGTGTAAAACACCTGAGTGATTTCCGGGAAAACTCTGAAGCGATAATAAACATCGTAAAGAGAGAGATGGTCAATTTTTTACTCGGACATTAAAACTTCGATGTGGAGAAAGCACTGACCGCTGGGTGAAAAGTCAGTGTTTTTACTGCAGCGTTTCGACTGAAATGTCGATTGACTGGTTTCAGGAGTTGTTCTTTATGAGGAGTGAATTATAAACATACTCAGTATTGAGCAATAACGATTAGATTATGGACAGGACACACAGCCTGGCAGCTCCACAAGGGGGCACCCTGTGCCTGTGTGTCAGTACAGAGTCTGACCTCTTCTTGGGCGCCAAGTCCTTTCCCTCCAACACCCAGATAGTGAGCAGGTTCTCCGTCCTCCTGATGTTGTCTTTGTTCGGGAGAACGGCTCGGCGCAGGTTCTCCATCCACTTGTCCCTCTCAGCGGCCGAGCGGCATGAGAAGCACTTGGTCCCAGACGCCGTGGTCACCTATGTCCGGAGAACATCAGTGTAAATGCAATGTAGGTCCTTCCTCTGACTGAGATTGACACATTGACACACAGCCAGATGCTCCTCCTTTCTGTTCAAAACAACAGTCTGTGCAGCTGCTCTCAGCCAATCATTCTCTAATTTAGTTCAATTTTACCCTTGTTTTGACCCTTTTGATGACTTCTGCAAGCTGAAAAACTTTGTTTGTTATCGCAATATTGCACAGCTGTATTGCATATGTTACGTTCAATATCGTTCAGCCCTTGGTGTGAAGAGAAGATCTTTATTATATAGCGTCTTTCACAGACATAGTCATAAAGCGAGACATGAGACAATTTTACTTCAGTTTCCCCTGGGGGAGACTGATAGAAGCGCTGTCGCGACTGAACACATCTGCTCCAACGGTCCCTCTGACCACCTCCATACTTTCACTCACACACACATCACTCATCCTGGCCTATTGTACATGTTTTTAGTGGTAGGGGAAACATACACAGACCATGCAAACTCCACACAGAAAGGCAGGAATCGAACCCTGGACCTTCTGGCTGTGAAGCGAGAGCGTTAACCACTGCACTACTGTGCCGCCCAGTATGATACACGTATAGTATCGGAAACTATATATCGCAATACTTCTGATACTCAACTAGTTATAGAAAAAAATATATACAAATATTTTTGACTTAAAGATAGTTTTGTTAAATCCAGATTCAATGCTAATTGGTTTAAACAAAAGAGCCCGACTTTTAAAATGCTTCTACCATTTGCGCTTTTCAAAATGTTTAAATTTATATTAGACTGATTTATATATAACTGATAACTTTTGGAAACTCAACATTTCCTTATTAAAATGATTCAGAATAAAATATCGCAGTTTGTTAAAATGAAAAACCATCAATTTGGATTGCGAAAAAAGTGTATCATCCCAGCTCTAATAATTATGGGTTGGGGTGTCTTCGCATCCCTGTATATCAGAGGAAATGGGTCACACACACGGACAAGCGCAGACAGATGTGACGTCTCTCGCCAACTTGGACAATTACCAGAGTTGCAATGCCACGGAGGATTCTAACCTATTGAGATTACACGATTGACCATTGACGGGTGGATTATTGCTTCACGGAGCTGCTGGGATTATACTGTAGATAAATCAGACTCTATTCCATGTGATTATGATGTGCATTGTTTTGTGTTTGTTGTAAATGGGGTTATGCTCAAGACTTTTGGGTGGGTTATTGATTTAACGCCTGTTAACTAAGCCCAAAGCTATTTCATTTGTTTGTCTGTCATTCAGCCCCTAGTGGTACATAGAGCCGCCCGTTACCTGAAAGTGCATTGTAGCTTTAATCACCTTGGAAAAGACACGTGAATATTTACATCAGGCCAGACACGTCTGCTGTAGATAACTGACATTAATATGAAACAAACTGTACTGAAAGGTTTCTATAAGTTTTCAAATTAAAGCAGTACTAAGTAACTTATGCCTCTAGAGGCCATAAGCGCCACTGCAGGTGTCGTAGCATGTTGCGTTTTTTTTTTTGCTCTGTCCGTGAGAGTAAATACTACGCTGACAGAAAAGACAAAAGACAGAGGGATATTGTACATCCAATTACACAATGGAGATCATTTTTTTCACTCAAACTTGGCTGTAAATACTGTTTAAGTGGAGCTAGCCCTCAGTTAGCTTTGCCCGTTAGCCTGTTAGCTTCTTCTTCGTGATTCCACGAAGAAGTGTGTATTGGTGACTCTGACCCGGTGGCAGTCAAGTTGCAAATTTGGTTTTCTGGCCAGAGACCAGTGTTCGAATGACGGGGGAGCTAAGGGGAGCTCGGCTCCCCTGAAAAGGACCTGGGCTCCCCTGAAAGCCTACTTTGAGACTTTTAGGGGGAGCTCTAAAACACTGTCCATTTTTGTGTCGCATATAGATTTTGATTTTCTGTACATTAAGGTTCCTGAAATAAATTATGATATAAAAATGTGTCAATGCTGTGTGTTTATTCGCTCATTACATTACTATTTCCGAACATCTGGGGTTTTTTTCTATTTCCGAACATCTGTCTCCGCTAATAAATGCAATGCTGTGTCTCCTGCTGTGACCATCCATGCGTGGCGGCGCTGCACTGAAATTACTACGTTTACGTCAACACTTGAACTTCTCACACGCACCAAAAGCGTTAAAGTTAGTCAGGGAGGATCGGAAAATAGGGCTCCCCCGAAAGCCACTTTGTAATTCGAACCCTGCCAGAGACACCAGGGGGAGATGAAACACTTGTATTACCCCCAGAGGGACTACGGAAAGGATTTATTAAGGTAAACAAGTTTCTTAGTACTGCTTTAAAAAAAAGGCATTTTATGTGTTAAATGTCCAAACGTAAGTAATGGACAGAGCCAGGTTTAAATGTATGGTTTTATTTTGTGACATATTACAAAGATTTGCTCTACATTGTTTTTGAATCAACTAGTTATTAGTAAAAAATGTATAAAAAAGAAAAATCTAATTTCTCCTTGTTTTTAGTGTTCAAAGCTCAATAGTCTGTAGGAGCTACTAAAGTGGAGATGTTGCTAAAGTGGAATGAAAACCTCATTTGGAGAGAAAACGGGCCTGACGTTTTATAACGTCTGCACATGCGCCCTGTGTATATTTCTCCTGTATCCAGCCACTACTGCCTCCCAGAGAGGAAATGACCTTATTTGGATTACAGAGTGTTGTCGGGGGGATACCGTGTGTCAGTATTTGTGAGGGAGTACTTTTACCTCGAAGCAGAAGTCCTGTCCGAGCAGAGACGAGTGCACAGGTTTGATGATCACTGATTGGTCCATTCTGAGCTCCAGGGATGACACTGAGCCGGCGCTAAGCAACGAATCTCCACCCACTGCTCGCATCACACACCTGCACAGGTAAACAGGAAGTGCCTCACACACAAGCACATGTAAACAAGAAGTGCCTCACACACCTGCACAGGTAAACAGGGAGAGCTTCACACACAAGCACAGGTAAACAGGAAGTGCCTCATACACCTGCACAGGTAAACAGGAAGTGCGTCATACACAAAAAAAAAACAAATGACAAAGAAGGTATCCTACATCACACCAGCACAGGTAAACAGGAAGTTCCTCACACACTGCACAGGTAACAGGAAGTGCCTCACACAAGCACATGTAAACAAGAAGTGCCTCACACACTGCACAGGTAAACAGGAAGTGCCTCATACACCTGCACAGGTAAAAAGGTAGTGCCTCACACACCTGCGCAGGTAAACAGGAAGTGCCTCACACACCTGCACAGCTAAACAGGAAGTGCCTCACACACCTGCACAGGTAAACAGGAAGTGCATCACACACCTGCGCAGGTAAACAGGAAGTGCCTGCACAGGTAAACAGGAAGTGCCTCACACACCTGCACAGGTAAACAGGAAGTGCCTCACACACCTGCGCAAGTAAACAGGAAGTGCGTCACACACCTGCGCAGGTAAACAGGAAGTTAACATGCACGCTTCAATTAATCCAAACAATGGATGAAAATCTGGTCTTTCAGAGCTTGGACAATAACCAACCATAAACAACATTGTACTTTCATCATTCACTTCCACATCCATCCCTATTGTAGCAGTGGTATTACTGTATATTTAGCTGAAGTAGTAGTTGTAACAGTTAAAATAGCAGGGCTTGTCAAATGATTGGGACTGTTGCAGTGACGGCCACAGTGGCGGATTTGACTGGTCTCATCCCTTTTTATAAAAGTGTCCACGACTAAAGACCAGTGGCGTCTGGTCCATAGGGGGCGCTGGGGCGCCACCCTCCCTAAAAATGTTTCCAAAAATATTATCATTATCATATATCAATAATACAAAATATTGCATTATATTTTGCAGAAATGCCTTTCGGAGATTTATTTTAAAAGTTGTTGTTTTTTTTACCCTGGATTGATTCATTACTGTGTGTGAATGCATTGTCTCAAACTGAGGGGAGTCCCTGAACTTTTGGAAACCATGTGACTACAGGCTTCTCTCTTAGTGGCCGCCTTAACTTTCCTCCTGGGGCGCAAGGATAGCGCCTCAGACACTCCCACTTATATTATCAGCCAATTAATATTTACTACTGTGTTTTTTGTCTGATGTAGTTGGACAACAGCGCTGTCAATCATTTTTGTGACCCGCACACGTAGCTTCTATATAATTCAATGGTAGCTAGCCGGTGTCGGTCAATGGCAGTGGTGCTCGACTGTAAACAATATACGAGAAGCAGCGCTGAACTCACGTACGAACTCATGGGAGGAAAAACTTCTTATTTGAGAGACTGGAGAAGCTTCGTGTTGCTGCCTGAGAGGCGGTGAAAGGATTTTGTCAAACTAATAGACTTTGGACAACTTTCTTCAGTCGGAAGTCACGTCTAAACTGAGTTTTCTGGAGGTAGCATTACTATGCTAACTAACTCGTCTGCTTTAGCCACTGCTTGTTTCGTAAAACTTTGGGACAACCCTCGCTGACTTGGACAGGCAGTCATGTCCCAGGACGTGGACATTTGATGGAGAGAAGATTCAGGACCGTGAGGACGGTGTGAGGGGAACATCTTTCATTCATTCATTGAGGAGGAGCTCAGGTGCTACGGAGAGGTACGGAGACGGTTATTTCTGACCGGAGCATTTGTCTGACAGTTTACAGGTTTAAACTATGGTTTACAGTTACACACACACACTTTCTCCCCCCCCCCCCCCCCCCCTGTTTTTTATATCACCAGCCGCCACTGCTAAAGACACTGTTAACAACATGACTCTATTCTACAGCATGTACTTACGTTTATCTTTTTACGTAATAGTGGGGCTGTTTATGGAGAAAATCGTATAAGGGACAATGTACAGGTAAAGCTCACACAGGGACAGAGACGTACTGCTCAGGATTATAGCTAAGTATTCATCCATCTGCACACGAAATAAATGAACAGGGCACATTCAGAGAAGTGTCTTCATTTATGCATCTGTCGCAGTGAGAAGTTCATTTGTGCCAGACCCGGGAATAATGAATTATAGACATATTACAAGTCATTACAGAGGTGTAACCAGCTCCAGCAGCAGGTTCTGTCAGATTCATGGTTCAAACGGACTGATGGCGGCGCATGCATTTGGACAAACACACAGTAACGCAGTGGGAGAAACGTTGGAAACGGTGCTCAGACCTGTTTATACACCAGGAACACTACCGCCTGGTGTGACTGCGGCCGCGCGGCACACACGGCTTTACCCCGGGTTTACCCCGGGTTTAGGCGGATCTGAGCGATTTACTTCAAAATGTGCGGTCGCTGCGGCTTCGGCCTCAAACGAGAATGAATGAAACTGCCACTGAGCGCGCGCCCGGGTGCGTGGACAGAGGCGCGCGAGGACAAGGGGGACAGAGGGGGACGTGGGGTAAAGAGGGGGACAGGGGACAGTCTCTAAAAGGCGCGGCTCTGGAGGAGACACACGGAGCGTCTGCGTTAGCTCTGCGCCTTAGCCTCCGTTAGCTGCAGCCGAGGCACCTGCTCCTGTCTCCCCCCGCCCTCCCCCGCATGTGTCTCCTCTCCTCTGCCTCCACTGTCCTCTCCTCCCTCCTTCTCCCCTCCGCTCCATCCCTCCGTCCTAAAACACTCGTCTTTGTCGGGACAAAGCGCGGACTCACCGAGGAGCATCCTTTCTCGGACCGACTCAGACCAGTGCGCGCGGCCGTTGTGGGCGATGCGCGTGCGTGCGTGCGTGTCTGTGTGCCCGGCTCGGTTCTGGCCCGGTCCTGGTGTTTGCCTGGTGTGGCCCGGTTTGGATCCCTGTATAGTCCGGTTTGGCGCAGGTTTTGGCGCTGGATGTGTGTTCGGGAGCAGCGCGTTCTTCCAGAGCTGCTGAGGCCGCAGAGCGGAGCCGCCGCACATCCAGGACCCCCGCGTTTTTCACAATAAAGCTGCTACTACTGGTCTTGGAATGACATGTTAAATACACTTTATATGTTTAACCTCTAGCCCTAGCCTTAGCTTTCAAATGAGCTGTTGCACTGTAGCTCTGCATTTGAGAAGTTTTAGATTTGGGTAAAGCTGAAATAAAGAAAATGCGCTCGGTCAGGTGGGGGTTGAGAGATTTTGCAACCCAGTCTCACAGAAAACTGTAACAGTTTAACAATATGGCACTCATGAAAATGTGTCTATTTCACAGTTTCACCTCCCAAACTGTAGCTATTCTACACTTTTTTGTTGTATTGATTTTTATTAGAGTCACGTGACCTTTCCGAACCTTCTAACCGGTGAATAGGGAAACGTATTAAATTTAGAGATATCTACTATATATTTCTGGCATAAATATAACATATTTAGCCTATTGCAAGTTTTATGTCATTTTGTGTTTTTATATAAAATAAGTAGCCTGGCTAACACCAAACTAAAATCACAAAATGATTTGAGCGCACACATCAGTGTGGCGTTAGCCAGGCTAGAAATAAGGCCTTTTATGCCTAAAAATGCCCAGAATACATTTTATTTTCAGCGACGAAATCTGAATAATGGATCGACTCGGGTTTAAATTTATGGTTGCTGATATATTAGTGACAAAGACTTTTTCAGAGGGGATTTTGGATCTTTTCTTATAAAAAATAAGTTAAAATAAAATAAGTTTTTAGTGGAAAAATCGGTGTAAAAGGGAAAAAAACACCCCCATAAATAAGGTTAAAAAAAAAACTTAAAGGTGCACTATGCAACTTTTATGTAAAAGAGTAAAGTATTGCATATTTGACCTGCCAGTGACCCAATATGGGTGAGCTTGGCGTCTTTACCTTCCATCCCAGGTGGCCTCTATGATGCTTCAGGATCCATTTTATTTCAGTTTTTTTTTAGGATTTCTGGAAAGCTTTTGGAATATGTAACCATGGATACAGTTCAATCAGCCGTGAAAACCTACCAGGAATCTAAAAAAACAATTGATCCTGGAGCATCCTACAGGCCATCGGGATGTTAAGTAAAGCTGCTATAACCACTCAAGCACCCGCGGAGTCACTGATAGTTCAAATACGCACAAATAGAGCACCTTTAAAAATGGTTAAGTCCAAGACAGGAAAGTTTGAAGTCTGTTGGTGCTATTGACATGGAGATATTGTCGCACCAATGTGATAAAGGTACATTTTGAGAAAATGTCTCTTGAAATTACAATTTCACATAAATGACACATTGAATCAGCACAATAATGAAACATTGGCCCAAACCCTGAGTTTGCCGGTTTCTTCAAGCCCAAAGCCTGACTGAGGCTGAGATTAAATATCCATTTTATTCTTTTGTAGTATTTTGGTCATGCTCTCCGTTACTTTACCAAACACCGCTGAAGATCAGGTCTCAACAAATGGTTATTAGTCTATATGGTTGCACTAAAAATATCAATACTTTTAGTTTGAGATTGAAAATCTAAAAAAAACGCTGGGGAGGCCGGGGCTGGTTGCCACATTTGCAGAGTCCACTGCTCCTCAACAGAATGCCACAACATTAAATTGCATATGCACTTCATGTATGACACATTAGACAATTTTTGCAAAAACATACTCAACACAATTATATTTAAGATTTTGTTAAAGCAGTACTAAGTAACTCATGCCCCTGGAGGCCATAAGCGCAACTGCAGGTGTCGTAGCGTGTTGTGTTTTAATTGTCCGTGAGAGTAAATACTACGCTGACAGAAAAGACAAAGGGACAGAGGGATATTGTACATCCAATTACACAATGGAAATTATTATTTTTTTCACTCAAACTTGGCTGTAAATACTAAGTGGCTCTAGCCCGCAGTTAGCTTTGCCCGTTAGCCTGTTAGCTTCTTCTTCGTGGTTCCATTAGTGTGTATTGGTTGCTCTGGTCCGGTGGCAGTCAAGTTGCAATTGTGGTTTTCTGGCCAGAGACACCGGGGGGAAATGAAAGACCCTCCAATCATCCCATTAACACTTGTACAGTATTACCCCCACAGGGACTACGGAAAGGATTTATGAAGGTAAACAAGTTACTTAGTACTGCTTTAAAGATATGACCCAGCTTTCTTTAGGAAGATGGATGGATGGTCATGTTTAAAGCAGTTGAGGGGGGAAAACAAAGAGGAGAAAAATCTAAATATACTATAATTTCTCCAAAACTACTTTAAAAAATGCTGAATTATGAATATAGTTTTCTACACAATAAAAACACAAAGACATGGAGAGCATGCCCATAATTACAAAAATAGCGGAGAATGCTATATGCTAACGCTAGCTATAACTGTTTTTTGATTCTACTGAACAATCTGCTGTGAAAACATCCATATGGGCCCGATTTAGACTTGACTTTATTTGTATGTGATAAATAAGTTTATATTCCGCCAGAAAACGGCTAAAAAGAGTGAAAAATTGTGTTTCCCAGAAGATACTTACTTCCCCCTTGGCGAGGCCACGCCCCTTCTATGACGCATTGCCGTCTGTATCTGTGTGGGGAAATTAGCCAAACTGCTATGGTTTACCTCTATCTATGTCACTTCCTGTCAGAAACTTAAAAATTCCAATAAAAACACCTTTCTGCCAAACATTTCTTCATTAAATTGCTGCTTCACTGAAACAAATATGTATAATCATTACTTATCCACCATCCACATATTTTGAAAAGCATTGAAACCTGTCATGTGCACTTTAAAGGCATAGGCACTATAGCTAACAGATTATTTTTTTCTAGCGGTGGAACGAAATTAGTTCTGTCCTTCTTTATTGTAAACTCGGCTATTTGTAGAAAAAAAAACTCTGTGCATCTAATTATAAAGCATTTGTAACAATTTAGGAGGTCATTGGGAGCGGAGGAGGTGCAGAAGAGGAGGTGCAGAGGAGGAGGAGGAGGTTTAGCGGTGCAGCCGTGGGCCCACAGTCTGAATAGAAGTGAATGGAGCTGAATAAAGGAATGTGTTTCCATGACAACGGCACCAAAAGAGTGGAGTCCCGCTTCAGTCCAACCCACTTTATTTAAACAACAAAACCAAAGTCTGCGCATTAGATAAGCTTCAGTCCTGGGTCAGTCCGGCTTCAGTCCTGGTTTTGTCCCGGTTTAGTCCTGGTTGGTCCCAGTTTAGTCCTGGTTGGTCCCAGTTTAGTCCTGGTGCTGGGGGAGCGTCCATGAGGTACGGCCTGGGTTTTTACAAACTCCTTCCCTAACTCTCTGTTCTCTCCTCGTCTCCTCTCTCCTCGTTTCATTTCCCCCTCTCTCCTCTCCTTGTCTTTTCCTCCTATCTCCTCGCCTCCACTCCTCGTCTCCACCTCGTACCCTCTCTCCTCGTTTCCTTCCCCTCTCGGTAGTGACCTACTTCTGCTGCTTCTCTCTGAGCTCTGGTCCTCAGACTGTGGCTTAATCTATTTATCTACTTGAATTTGGACAGGGATTCATCAACATCTCAGCAATCAGTCTCAGTGTAAATTAGTTTTTGTTCTGTTTTGTTTTGAACTTTTTTATTGAACCAAGACTTGATTGCTACATTACCAAAACAAGATTAACAAAATGTACAACAGAACCATACCCCCAAAAATATGTGAAGGCTTTTTACATAGATTATCTTCATCAAGTATCTTGAGTGTTTTAACAGCGTATGAGGCATTACAATACTAGATAAATTCACTGAAGAAGGCATTCAAATGTGTACTGGTTTTAGTCCATATTTTTTGAAGTGTAGCTGATTAGGAAAGGCAGCTTGTGTCAGAGTTAGCATCACAGCCTCTCTTACCCTGATTTTAACCCCTAACCCTAAACATTTGTAAAACTAACTGAAAAAGCAAACTGAAAAAGCTCGATTTGGTGTGTCTTCCAGTTAGAGTTCGCGGGGGCGTGGCTTATGGCTCAACTTGAAAAATCAAATGAGGCTGTATATGTAAACGTGCCAGAGTTAGCATCACGGCTAAATAAGCCTCTGTGTAAACGTGCCAGAGTTAGCATCATGGCTAAATACGCCGCTGTGTAAATGTGCCAGAGTTAGCATCACGGCTAAATAAGCCTCTGTGTAAACGTGCCAGAGTTGGCATCACGGCTAAATAAGCCCTTGTGTAAACGTGCCAGAGTTAGCATCATGGCTAAATACGCCGCTGTGTGAACGTGCCAGAGTTAGCATCATGGCTAAATACGCCGCTGTGTAAACGTGCCAGAGTTAGCATCACGGCTAAATAAGCCTCTGTGTAAACGTGCCAGAGTTAGCATCACGGCTAAATAAGCCTCTGTGTAAACGTGCCAGAGTTCGCATTACGGCTAAATAAGCCTCTATGTAAACGTGCCAGAGTTAGAGGCTTAATTAACCGAGATCCTATGTAAATGTGCCAGAGTTAGCATCATGGCTAAATAAGCCTCTATGTAAATGCGCCAGTTAGCATCATGGCTAAATAAGCCTCTATGTAAATGCGCCAGAGTTAGCATCATGGCTAAATAAGCCTCTATGTAAACGTGCCAGAGGTACCATCACGGCTAATTAAGCCTCCATGTAAACATGTCAGAGTTGGCCTCATGGCTAAATAAGCCTCTATGTAAATATGCCAGAGTTAGCATCACGGCTAATTAGGCCTCTATACGTTGACGGGCCGCTTCTTTAGCGGTGATGCAATTTCATCACCGCTAAAGAAGCCTCTATGTTGACATGCCAGAGTTAGCATCATGGCTAAAAAAGCCTCTATGTAAAGACAAAGACAGTCTAAAAAAAAAGTATGTCTATAGCTCATTCCTGCGCGGCGTTATGAATTTTTAAAGAATAATCAGAATGCTCATTCCAGCTAGGGGGCAGCTTAAATTTTTTTCTAATAAAAGGAAAAATTGTGTGAGTGAAGCAGCTATCATAACTCTTGGGGGCATTCCTTACACATGCCAAGGCTTCAGTTTTAATTTCTGGATATTTGGGAGACGAGCCAGAACAGATTGAAGACAATACACAATACACATAGGCCTTAGTATGGTGAGGCGTGAAAGCCTGCTTGAACAGGTGCGTCTTAAGTTAACACTTGAAATTGTCCACGGAGACCAACATGTGCAGAGGAGCGAGGAGCGACAGCCTTGAATGATCTGTCTCCTCGGGTTTTAAAACAAGTGCGGGGGACCATCAACAAGTTCTGGGTGGAGGACCTCGGGCTCTTGTTGGAGGCATGAGGCTGGATAGCTTATGGATGACTTAATGTGTTCAGGCACCTGACCACGAAGAGCCCTAAAAGTCACCACCGGGATTTTAAAATTGAGTCTGTGTGTGACAGGGAGCCAATGAAAAGATTTTAAAATGTTAGTAATATGGGCTCTCCTATGGGTGCGGGTCAAAAGCCTCTCAGCAGAATTTTGGACTACTTGCAAACGTTACAGTTTCTGATCAGCTGTTTGGTATGCCGTTCTAGGGACATCCCTTCATCAAAAGTTACTCCAAGGTTCCTAAAACATCTTTTTACGGAGGCGAGGAGCCAAGGTGCTGAATAATAAGAGGCATAATACTATCTGGGGGAACAACTAGGATTTCCGTTTTACTGGAGTTCAGCTGGAAGCTATTATCCCTGAGCCACTTCTATATTTTGGCCAGACAGTTAGTGAGAGAAGCAAGTCTCTGGGGTTCGGAGGACTCAAAAGAGCAGTACAGCTGGAGATCATCTGCATACAGGTGATAGGAGACATCAATGAAATGCTGGATTAGCTCGCCTAGAGGGAGCAAAGAAATCAAAAACAAAAGGAGCCCAAGAACCGAGCCCTGGGGTACGCCCCACTGTAAGTCCGCAGATTCCGACATCATGTTGTTAGAGGACACACAGAAAGATCTACCAGTCAGGGAAGATCTAAACCACTCTAACACAGAGCCTGACATGCCGACCACATCCTGCAGTCTATAGAGCAAGATGCCATGGTCCACCGTGTCGAATACAGACGACAGGTCTAACAGGACCAGGACGGAACATTTACCAGAGTCGGCATGCCACTAGACACTTTCAGCAGTGCTGTTTCAGTGGAGTGAAACTTTCTGAAACCAGACTGGAAAAACTGGAAAATCTTCTCAGCTGAGAGCATGCGGTACACTCACATGGTGTTTCTTCTATTGAGTACAAGTACAAACACGTGGTATCGAGCCACTACTCTGGTATCCGGCAGTTATCATTCCATTACGGAAAACACAGGAAATATAGTAGAAACTCAGCGATGTTATTCTTTGATTTGCCTATTTAGGCGCATTGAGTTGCCTTTCGTGCGAAATGTGCGGTGTAAATAAACTTCCCTTGCCTATTTCTGTCGCCTGGGAACCAGACTCACCGCTGTAGTAGTGAGTGAGTCTGGTCACCGCAGCGTCAATTTCATCTCCCAGTGATGCATACGCAAGAAAACAGGAAGCGGAGGGCGGGTGTCTACCATTGATGCGATGTTATTGGCGGTTTTGCGTTAATATTCATGCAGGATTATGAATCATGAAACTCACCTACTGCTGATGTGTTTTTGATCATTTACCGCCGATCGGACACACGCTCTTTCTCTCACTTTTCATAGTTTGGTATTGAGGGACTTCCACGTCCGGTGAGTGACGCTGCTCGTGAACAACACGTGACGCAAATAAACAAATCTGATTGCACGGGCTCGTTTTTGATTTTTCTGATGCCGCTAACGGGGGCTGGGGTTCCAGACTGATCCCCTTTATATAAGAAATCAGGGGAATCATTCCGGTCTCACCAGGCTACTATTTCTGTGCATACTCTCTGTAGGAGCCACACAGAACAACAGCTATCGTGTCACATGGCTGGTTGCTGGGCAACGCTTAGGGGGCGTCAGTCACGTGGAGGGAGGCGGTGAATGCCGTAGTTTTCAAAGATGACACCTCACCGGTGCCCTGGTAATGGTTAGAGAGGGAACCTGGGTAGCCGTATTTTTCGTTGACCGTTTCTTTAGTTTGTGATTACGCATGCTGAACCGTGTACACGATTCAATCTAACTAGTAACAAATCCACAAAGCCGCTGTTATAACGTTACATCAGCAAAGGCAAAGACGCGATTCAGCCGTGCTTCCTACTAACCAGCGCGTCATCTGAGGTACAGGACCCTTTCCCTTTCTATATTGGCGACATAGGCCTAGAGTCGCTACATTTGTCAACGAAAAAGGCCATTCAATGAAAGCCATCGCTCGCAATATTAACCGCAACATAAACGGACGACATCAAGTGAGTAAGGCTGCGCCATAGATTCGCTGGACAAAGTCACATCCATTTCGTGGAGCGCAGGTAAGCTAACCTGTTGCTGTTTGCTTCTGGATAAGAAGTCTGTGCACTGTTCCTGAAGTGTCTGTGTTTGGGACATTTAAATGGAGAAATGGTGCTCGGGTATTAACGATTGTCCAATGCGCTTTGATGGCTGCTGCGCTGCGCGCTTTGATTGATGACTATTGATTGTGGATTAAATAATGCGAAGCTTTGGAGTTTCACTGGAAATTTTTATGTCACTTTGTTGAACTGAATGCTCTATTAATCACGCACTGTACATTCGATAAAGTGAATAGATTTCATAACCCACTGTTTAAAAAACAAAAAACAAAAAACACAGAAATGAGCGAAGCAAATGGTGCGGCCTCGCAGCCTGAAATGGAGTCTGGGAAAAGAGAACGCAAACTCACGGAAAAGTCCTTGCGACATAAGATTGAAACTCTTCAAAAGGATCGCAAAGGGTTTGTCAATAAAATGAAGGGACTGATACCAGAAATGAAAGGGCTTATGAAACGGAAGGATAATGTGTCTCAAATAAAAAATTATATGGGAAAGTTGAACAAATTATGTGAAAGCGCTAATGCGCTTAAAATTGGAAACTGAAATAGCAGAAAAGACAGCAAAACTTGAAATTCTTAAAAGGCTCTCAAAGCACAATAAGTGGAAGGTCAAAAATTTCAGATGGAAGAAATTCTTATTTGAAAAAATCCCAAAAATCTCTAAATGCGAACGCTGCTGAATTTATCCCTGCACCGACTAAACAAAGTGATAAACACATTGTAAAGAATAAGGATGAAAACCCTTTAGCTAAGCTAATAGTTAAAGAAAATTCAACATTTAAAACATCTTTCAAGGATAAAGAACAATATGTAATGTTTGACGCAGAGCCAGTCATTATGCGGCACAAACAATTTGCTTTAGATTCTGAGGCAAATTAACTGGATGTGGATAACGAAAATAATGTTCTTGGCATTATGAGGAAGCAAAACGAGATAACAACTTTGTTGGTACAACAGCAATGCCTAACAGCTTTACCAAAGAGGGAAATCCCAATATTTGATGGTGATCCGTTAAAATACCATGCCTTCATAAAAGCCTTTGAAAATGCAGTTGAGAGGAATACATCAAATAATTCTGACCGTTTGTATTTCCTGGAGCAGCATACTCTGGGTTCTGCCAAAGAGCTTGTTAAAAGTTGTCAATATATAAATCCAGAGCATGGTTATTTGAGAGCAAAGACTTTATTAAGACAGAAGTTCGGTAATGAGCAAAAGGTTGCCTCTTGTTATATAGAAAAAGCCCTGTCTTGGCCACCAATACGGACTGAAGATGTGAAGGCATTGCAAGACTATAGTCTTTTCCTCAGGGGATGTTGTAATGCAATGGAGGATGTTCAGTATCTCCAAGACTTAGACATGCCTTCCAATATGTTAAACATCATAAAAAAGCTGCCATATAAGTTTCGAGATAAATGGAGGAGCCAAGCATGTGAGCTACAAGAACGACAGCAACGAAGAGCCCGATTCTATGACATTGCGGACTTCATTGAGAAACAAGTGAATATACTTACAGATCCAGTTTTCGGAAATAATCAGGACTCTCCTAATATGCACAAACCCAAACTACAGCCCAGAACTAAAGGAGCCAGCTTTGCCACCACCGTTGGTCCAGTGAAGAATAGATCTTGGTCTGCTAGAAGGGAAATGAAGTGAACGCACCTGCCAGGATAGCATGCGTTTGCTGTGGAGCAGGACACACATTGATCAATTGTGCACAGTTGGGAAGAATGACACATGACCAGAAGATAAATCTGTTAAAGGAAAATGGCATTTGCTTTGGCTGTTTGTGCATAGGACACATGAGTAAGCATTGTCGTAAAAGACTTTCCTGTTCAAAGTGCAGTCGAAAGCACCCCACTGTCCTCCACAAAGAGCCTGTGCCTGATGCCGTGTTGCAAGAGACCAGCACAGAAGTGTGCGATATGCTGGTGTCAAGTGGCCTTACAGGGGCTGGAGACCAAGACTGTAAACTACCAATTGTTCCTGTGCAGGTGAAGTCAAAAAAGGGAAGCAAAATAGTTACCACCTATGCTTTCCTGGACCAAGGAAGTACTGCTGTATTTTGTACAGAGAGCCTTATGCATAAGCTAAACTTAACAGGAAAGAAGAGCCACATCCTGCTACGGACAATGGGCCAGGAGAAGGTTGTATGTAGCAATATTGTTTCTGGATTGGAGGTTGCAGCATTAGGTGGGGGTGATTTTCTCGAGCTGCCGAAAGTATACACACAGGAGTCCATGCCGGTTTATAAAGACAATATTCCAACAAAGGGCGACATCAATAAATGGCCTCATCTGCGACACATTCGCCTACCACAGATCAACGAAGGAATTGAACTCCTAATAGGAACCAATGTGCCGAGAGCTTTGGAGCCACTGGAAGTGGTTTGTAGCGTGGATGGAGGTCCATTTGCCACAAGAACAATGTTGGGTTGGACCGTGAATGGACCTTTGGGAGGAGGCAGTGGAGAGACAGATGAATGTAAACAGCCGCATGTAACTGTCAACCGGGTTTCTGTGGTTAACCTTGAGGAGCTTTGGCAGCAACAGTATAAAAATGACTTTCCAGAAACCAGTTTGGATGAGCAACCTGCAATGTCAAGAGAAGATTTGAAATTTATGGACTCTGTTACGAACACAGTGAGGCATTTGAACGGCCATTACCAAATCAGTTTACCTCTACGGCACAGTGCAGCATGTATGCCAAATAACCGAAAGATCGTTGAGAAGCGTTTGCAGCATCTTAAACGGCGGCTGCAGAAAGATTCCGTATTCTTTGAGGAGTATTACAACTTTATGAATGAGCTGTTTGCCAAAGGTTATGCCGAGAAGGTGCCTGAAGAGGAGCTATACCGTGATGATGGAAAAGTGTGGTATATCCCGCACCATGGAGTTTACCATCCCATCAAAAAAAAGATAAGGGTTGTGTTTGATTGTGGAGTTACTTATCAAGGAACATCGCTGAATGCTCAACTCCTGCAAGGCCCCGATTTGACCAGCTCTTTAATTGGTGTGGTAACTCGTTTTAGGAAAGAACCAGTGGTGATGATGGCTGACATTGAGTCCATGTTTCATCAGGTACAGGTCACACCTGATGATACGGACCTGCTCAGGTTCCTCTGGTGGCATGATGGACATCTGGAACAACCGCCCACTGTGTACAGGATGAGGGTGCATTTGTTTGGGGCCACATCATCGCCTAGCTGTGCAAATTACGCTCTCAGAAGGTGCGCTGAGGATTATGGACATCTCTACAGCAATGAAGCTGTAAACGGCCTGCGCCACTGTTTTATGTCGATGATTGCCTACTCTCAGTGGCTACGGAGGAAAAGGCAGTGTCATTACATCATGAACTGGTCTCTCTGTGCTCAGAAGGAGGATTTCTCTTACCAAATGGATTTGTAACAGACCTGCCGTGCTGGATGTCATCCCTGTAAGTCGCAGGGCAAAATGTATGGAGCAGCTCAACATGGAGTTCGATCCCATGGCTGTGGAAAGAGTGTTGGGAGTGGAGTGGTCTATTAAATCTGACTCATTTAAATTCAAGGTTAATTTAAAAGACCGACCTCTCACCAGAAGAGGAATACTCTCAACTGTCGCTTCTGTCTACGATCCTCTGGGAATGTTGAGCCCCGTAATTTTGACCGCCAAGAAAATTTTGAGAGACCTGTGTAGGAGAGAAGTGGGTTGGGATGACCCTATCCCTGAATCTGTCTCCCTGGAATGGTTGAAATTTATACAACAACTCCATCTGCTGGACAAATTCGAGGTGAGCAGGTGTTTGAAGCCACCACAGTTTGGAGAAGTGTGCACAGCTCAACTACATCATTTTTGTGACGCCAGCAAGAATGGATATGGAACAGTGACCTATCTGGTGTCTAAAAACAAGAACTCTGAACTGCACAGTGCCTTTGTAATGGGATAATCCCGTGTTGCACCTCTCAAGTCTGTAACTATCCCAAGAATGGAGCTCATAGCTGCAACTATGGCCAGTCGTATGGATGTTCTCTGGAGAAAAGAGCTGCAGTTAGACCTTCTGGATTCAGTCTTTTGGACGGATAGCGAATCTGTGCTCAAATACATTAATAATGAGACCTCACGATACAAAGTATTTGTGGCAAACAGAGTGTCACAGATCCTCAAGGTTTCCCATGCTGCTCAGTGGAAACATGTGGACACCGCCAGTAATCCTGCAGACGTGGCCTCCAGAGGGGTGAAAGTTGAGGTTTTTATTAAACACCTCACTTTCTTTTACAGCCTGAGACTGAGTGGCCGGTCAGTCCACAAAGAATTGGACAGCTTTCCCCTGAAGATCCTGAGGTGAAAAGAGTAGCTGTAGTGAATATTATACAGGCAGAGGAAGAGTCTGTGTCTAAACTGATTCAGTATTTTTCCACTTGGATGCGCTTAAAGAAAGCTGTGGCATGGATCCTGAGGGTTAAAGACAGGCTTCTTTCCAGGGCAAAAAGGAGAAAGCAGTTACAGCAAGTTACAGGTCAGTCTGACTTGGTAAACGAAGATTTTCTGGAAAATGAAATAAGAAAGACTAAGAAGACTGCTGTGGTATCCAGTCTTACAGTTGGAGAACTGGAGAACGCCAAATTGGCTATTGTAAAGTATTGCCAACAGAAGACATTTCCGGACGAATTGGCAAGTCTTGAAAAGGGGCAGTCTGTGAAAACGTCCAGTCATCTCCGCAAGCTCAACCCACAGCTGCAAGATGGAATCTTGAGAGTTGGTGGAAGACTCAGTAAGTCCTCTATGCCTGTGGAAATGAAACATCCCATAATAATGGCAAAAAATCTCCATGTTTCAGAGCTTCTCCTTGGACATGTACATCTGGAGGTGGGGCATGGCGGTCGTAATCATATGTTATCTAAATTGAGAGAACGGTACTGGATAACTAACGTGAGCACAGCAATAAGGAAGGTGTTGTCCAAGTGCATCATCTGTCGCCGCCTAAACGCTCCACCTGTTCACCAGAAGATGGCAGACCTACCTTGCGATAGAATTGTGCCTGATGAGCAACCTTTCACTCGCGTTGGAGTGGACTGCTTTGGGCCATTTGAGGTCAAGAGTAGGAGAAGCATGGTAAAGCGATATGGCGTAATCTTCACCTGTTTGGCCATTAGAGCAGTCCATATAGAAGTGGCACAATCATTGGACACTGACGCATTCATCAATGCACTCCGACGCTTCATTGCCAGGAGAGGCCAAGTCAGAGAGATCCGTTCGGATAATGGCACTAACTTCGTAGGAGCAGAGCGAGAACTAAGAGTTGCCATTGAGAACTGGAACCTGAAGCAAATCAGTGATGTCATGCTGCAAAAGGAAATAAAATGGAGCTTTAATCCTCCAACTGGATCGCACCATGGGGGGCCATGGGAACAACTTATAAGATCTGTCCGCAAAGTTCTCAATTCTACCTTGAGAGTGCAAAGCCTGGATGAAGAAGGCCTGTATACTATGCTTTGTGAGGCAGAGGCCACAATAAACAGTCGACCAATCACAAAGGCCTCCTTGGATTTAAACGATCTCGAAGCATTCCAAATCACATCCTGTTGTTGAAAACCTCTCCATCATTACCACCTGGAGTGTTTGAGCCCACAGATAAGTACGCTACTAGGAGATGGAAACAGATACAATATATGTCTGACCTGTTTTGGAAAAGGTGGGTGAAGGAATACTTGCCTCAACTTCAGGAGCGCCAGCGATGGACAGGAGCAAGTAGAAACCTTGTGGTCGGAGATCTTGTCCTCATCGTGGACAACACAGCACCTCGAAACTCGTGGCCGATGAGTGATGCAAACTTTCCCAGATCAAAAGGGATACGTCCGTCAGGTGCGGATAAAGACTCGGACCAGTTGTTTGGATCGACCTATAACAAAAGTCTGTCTCTTGCAGGAGTCAGAGGCTAGTTAAAGTTCAAAGTGCCATTCAAAAGGGTTAGGGTCGTTCAAAGACGTTCAAGAGTAGTTCATAGTCGCTATTGGTCAGTCTGTCCTCAAGTTAGAGGTATTATAATATCAGTCTTTTATGTCTCCTACTAAAAGATAATTATTGGGTAATAATTAAGGGGCTGGTGTGTAGGAGCCACACAGAACAACAGCTATCGTGTCACATGGCTGGTTGCTGGGCAACGCTTAGGGGGCGTCAGTCACGTGGACGGAGGCGGTGAATGCCGTAGTTTTCAAAGATGACACCTCACCGGTGCCCAGGTAATGGTTAGAGAGGGAACCTGGGTAGCCGTATTTTTCGTTGACCGTTTCTTTAGTTTGTGATTACGCATGCTGAACCGTGTACACGATTCAATCTAACTAGTAACAAATCCACAAAGCCGCTGTTATAACGTTACATCAGCAAAGGCAAAGACGCGATTCAGCCGTGCTTCCTACTAACCAGCGCGTCATCTGAGGTACAGGACCTTTTCCCTTTCTATATTGGCGACATAGGCTTAGAGTCGCTACACCCTCTGTCTGTATATCCTTTAGATCAGTGGTTCTCAAAGCGGAGTTTGGGGCCTGTCTCTGAATGCTTTTGATTTGACGGTTTCTTACTATTTACTTACTTACTTACCATTTCAGGGTGGAGTCATGTCGGTGTCCAATCAGAACAGCTCCCGTCACCCCTCCCCCTGTAGAACCCCCGCCCCTCCCTGCAGAAGCCCCACCCCCTTCAGGCTCAGGGGCTGGAGCCTTGGCGGCCGGAGCCGCAGGAGGGTGAGTGGCACAGTGGTTAGGCTTGATCCATGTGGACAGGCATCGTCTGTACTGTATATGTCAACACAGTCTCACTCCGAAAGCGTCATAAATTGACGGTCACTCGCCTTATGCGTAATATAGAACGCAAAAGGTACCCGTTTGCGTCTCCATTAACGCAATGGGTTTGTAATGTATTTGAATGAGAGTCCAGGCGCGGCTCATTTGACGATATCGGACAACTCACAGTATAGAACACGTAGTACAAATTCTGCTCGTTTTAGCCAACTATAAAACAAACATAAATGCAAAAATGACTCACAGTGTATTTGCAATTACAATAATGCTAAAGAAACATGCAACATCACAGTCATACACTCGCTTGAATTCCTCGCAAGACAGGCAAAAGCTCATTCAGCACGCATACACAAGCGCAGAACTACAGTATTCAAGTCTATTTGCGTGAATCTGAGTGTGGTGGATGTCTCCACTGCCACCACCACAATTTTGTGTTAGTATTGTTTCAGTTACGAATGACACTGCAGATTATGTTAATTTGGATTATTTCTTTATTTGGACACAGTTAATTTTGGTTTGAATTGTTTACTTACACTTGTCTTGTTTGAGGTGCTGCAAAGACTGGCTGGAGGGGTTGGAGGCCATTTTAAAACCTTGGAGTATACCAAACTAAAATGAACTGAGGGGGGACACTAATTGTTATATGTTTATTTTGTTGTTCCTTTTGATTTGTTTGAACTTACCTTTTCATGCACTTATCATTTTGAGCTAAGTTGTAGTTTGTTAGCTATCCTTGTTTGTTATGATTTTGCTAAGTGTATCATTTTGTGTTTCTTTGTGTTATACCCCCTCTAATTACATTATGGTTTACTCCACCCCTATTTAAGCAGCCTTGTTTCTTTGTTGCCAGTTCAGTTTTGTTTGAGTTCAGTTACTGTTCTGTTCAGTTGGGCCCAGATTTTTGTCAGTTATAGTTTGCCTTATTTTTGTGATCCTTTGTTAATTTAGTTTGGAGATTATTAAATTATTAATTTTCTCATTTTTTAACACCTTTGTCCCTGCCTTTTATTTGGTCCATTACAGTTGGTGGCAGTGGTGGGACCATTCAGTTAAGGACACTGGTGATTATTTTTTTTTCTTTTTGCCTAATTTTGCACTACCTACCTCTGGAAAACAAAACAAAAAAGACAAAAAAAAAAATGCCAGGAAGGGGAAGAGGGCGTACTAGACAAACGCCCACTCCAGACCAAGAAGACTTGGACACTGGAGTGCAAACAGATGGTGTTCAGGAGGAAGGAGCGGTTGGTGGAGAACTTGGAGAAGAGGAGAGTGAGCCTACACTAGCTGACTTGGCTAACCTTCTCAGAGCCCACATAGGACAACAGAAGGCCAAAGAGGACAACTGGAATAGAGAAGCGGCTAGGCGAGAACTGAACTTCATCGACCTACAAAGGCAGTTCAGCTTGTTCAAAATGGAGGTTGAAGCTCAAACTACTCCTGTGGTGCAGCCTACAACACCATCAGAGCCTGACGAAGCGGTTTCCCCTTCACACAGCCAGTCAGGTGACCTTCTCTTTGCACATTCACCTTTTTCTCAAGCACCTAAATTACAAAAACTGAGTGAAGAAGATGACATTGAACACTTTCTCATTACTTTTGAGAGGATTGCAACTGCCTGTAGATGGCCAAAAACAGACTGGGCTTTTCACTTAATACCACTGCTGACAGGCAAAGCTAGAGGTGCGTTTGTACATATGGACGTTGATTTGTCAATGAACTATGACCAAGTCAAACTAGCTATTCTGCAGAAGTATGATATTAATAGTGAAACCTACAGGCAAAGATTCCGCTTGCTTCAGGTGGGGCCCGAAGAAACGCCGAAAGAGCTCTATACAAGGCTGAAGGAGCTCTATGGTAAATGGGTGCAACCTAAAGGTAAAACCGTTGAACAAATCAATGAAATAATCATTCTCGAACAGTTTTTGAGAATGTTATCACCAGAACTCCAAGTGTGGATAAAAGAACATGATCCAAAGTCCGCAGAGGAGGCTGCCTCATTGGCGGATGTGTTTGTGGCTGCAAGGAGGAGTAACTCGTCGAGGGCTAACAAAAGCTGGAAAAATGACAACCGCAATCAACACTCAGCCCAACAGGGTCCAGGTGTGGGTGAGTCCCTTGTAAAGGAACATTTTACCACCTCACATGCTTCAAGGTTTCAAGGGAAAAGGCCAGTTATTTGTTACTTGTGTGGACAAGAGGGTCACACCAAACCAATGTGCCCTCAAAATCCTGTCAAATTGTCCCAGATGTGTTTTGTGCCCAGGGAAGAGATTCAAAAGGCTGGAGTACTGCGGCCGTTAAAGGAGACCTCTGTAGAGCTCAATGGCCAGGCACTCAAGGCACTGATTGATACAGGGAGTACGCAAACACTGGTTCAGCGACGGTATGTTTCCCCTCAGTCTGTTTGCACTAGTGAGACCGTTCCAATCTGCTGTGTCCACGGTGATGAAAAGAAATATCCTACAGCTGATGTCTATGTGACCGTAAAGGGACAAACTTACCTGCTTAATGTTGGTGTGGCAGACCATTTACCATTTCCTGTAATTCTTGGAAGTGACCTACCAGTGTTAATTGATCTGTTACAGCCTTTTCAGTGTAATGTTGCTCTAACCCGGGCCCAGGCAAAGCAGTCTGAAGAAACGGGCATTGACCTCAGTGCATTGCCATTCTACAATGTTGAATTTTCCACAGGAAAAACCAAGGAGCGGAAATCCAAACGACTACGGCGGAAGGAGAAATTTCAAGGGACTGTGGTTAATCCTCCTGGGTCACCAGAGCCTGAGGTACTACCAGATTTTGAAATCCCTGGTAATATTCTAGAGCTGCAGCACCAGGATCCCTGTCTTGTAAACTACTTTGAAGAGGCCAAAGTAAAGCAAAAGGATTTCTGTGTCCAAAATGACATTCTTTACCGACAAAATGGCTCATTCAAACAGCTTGTAGTTCCCAAAGCTGTTAGAGGAACGGTTTTGAAGTTGGGCCACTCCATTCCCTGGGCTGGCCACCTGGGGAAGCACAAGACCTTAGCCCGCATAAAGCGCTGTTTCTATTGGCCCGGCTTGCGTAAAGATGTTGTACAGTTTTGCAGGAGCTGTCCGGAATGTCAAGTAACATCAGCCAGATTCCCCAACAAAGCTCCTCTCCAGCCTCTTCCACTTGTGAGTACACCATTTCAGCGCCTTGGTATGGACATAGTGGGACCTGTGGAAAGAAGTAAAGCAGGTAACCGGTTCATGCTAGTGATTACGGATTATGCAACTAAATATCCAGAAGTGTTTCCGCTAAAAACTGTCAAAGCAAAGAATGTCGCCTTCTGTTTAGTGCAGTTTTTCTCCAGAGTGGGCTTTCCCCAAGAAATACTCACCGACCAAGGCACAAATTTCATGTCCAAACTACTCAAAGATGTGTATCAGTTGCTGGGGATTAAAGGACTGAGAACAACACCTTATCATCCACAAACTGATGGTCTCACTGAAAGATTTAATCAAACACTGAAGCAAATGCTACGGAAATTTGTGAATGAAACCGGCTCAGATTGGGACCAGTGGCTCCCATATATTCTGTTTGCATACAGAGAAGTTCCCCAAGCCTCTACCGGGTTTTCCCCATTTGAGTTATTATTTGGTCATGAAGTGAGAGGGCCTCTGACTGTCCTAAAGGAACTGTGGGAGGGTGGACAAACTAACAAAGAACCGTTGAATATTGTGTCCTATGTGCTCCAGATGAGGGAGAAGTTGGAGAAGATGACGGCCCTTGCTCAGGAACATATGAAGACCTCTCAACACAAACAAAAGACCTGGTATGATGCTGCTGCCCGGGAGAGGGGGTTTGAACTGGGCCAGAAAGTGCTGGTGATGCTGCCTTCAGAGGGAAGCAAACTTCTGGCCAAGTGGCAGGGGCCCTATGAGGTAATAGGGAAATTGGGACCAACAACGTACAAAGTCTCTGTTCCAGGACAAAGCCGCTCCATACGGATTCTTCATGTGAACCTACTTAAGCAGTGGGTATCCCGGGACGAACAGAAACAAGCCTCTTTCTACATCCGGAATACGGAGGATGAAGAGCTCGAGGAGCAGTATCTGCCTGTCCCAGCAACCTCAGCCCCTAGTCTGGATCACCTGTCGGCAAAAAAGCAGTCAGAGGTGAGGGATATATGTGCATCGGAGGTGTTCCAGAAGAATCCAGGCTATACCAGTGTAATAACGCATGACATTAGCTTAAAGGAAGAAGCCCCTCCAAAACGAATGAGCTATCGCATACCTGAGAGACTTCTGGAACCACTCAGAAAGGAAATTGAGCTAATGCTATCTCTGGGTATTATTGAGGTGTCTCAAAGCGAGTGGTGTAATCCAATTGTGCTTGTCCCTAAAAAGGATGGCACAATTAGGTTTTGCATTGACTTCCGCTACCTCAATTCAATCTCAAAGTTTGATTCATATCCAACTCCCCGTATTGATGAGCTGATTGAGAAACTGGGCAAAGCAAAATACCTCACCACCATTGACCTTTCCAAAGGCTATTGGCAGGTCCCCCTCACCACTAGGTCCAGAGAGCTGACGGCTTTCAGAACACCATGGGGTCTCTACCACTTCCGGGTGATGCCGTTTGGACTTCACGGGGCTCCTGCCACATTCCAGCGCCTAATGGATAAGGTACTCAATGGGCTTTCACATTTTGCCTCTGCATATCTGGATGACATCATTGTTTACAGCAACTGCTGGGAGGAACATCTGCGACACTTAAAAGTTGTCTTTGAGTGTCTCCAGGAAGCCGGGTTAACAGTGAATCCAGCCAAGTGTGCCATTGCCAAGAGGGAGACTGAGTACCTGGGCTTTGTCATTGGAGGAGGACTGGTGAAACCACAAATTCAAAAAGTTGAAGCCATCCGGACCTGCCCCCTTCCACAGACAAGAAAACAACTAAAATCCTTCCTGGGCATGTCAGGTTGGTATCACAGATTCATCTCTAATTACTCTGCCAGAGCTTCTCTGCTTACAGACATGACAAGTCTTCGGGGCCCAAACATACTGCTCTGGTCTGAAGAAGCCAAGAAGGCGTTTAAAGACATTCAGCAGGCCCTTAGCAGAGATCCTGTGCTTCACTGCCCCGATTTTCAGCAGGAGTTTGTCCTACAAACGGATGCATCAGACAAAGGTCTTGGGGCAGTGTTGCTTCAGGGACCCTCAGATGACCGCCATCCAATTGCCTTCATCAGCCGCAAACTCTATCCCAGAGAAACGCGCTATTCTACCATAGAGAAGGAATGCCTGGCAATCAAATGGGCCCTGGATTCACTCCGCTACTACCTTCTAGGGAGACAGTTTGTACTGGAAACTGACCACAAAGCGCTCAAATGGCTGGAGAGGATGAAGGACACAAATAATAGAATAACCCGCTGGTATCTGGCAATGCAACCCTACAAGTTCGAGGTGAATTACATCCCTGGCAAGCTGAATGCCACGGCAGACTACCTGTCCCGCTGTGCTAGCAAGCTTTCAGAGGAGGGGGAGTGTGTGGTGGATGTCTCCACTGCCACCACCACAATTTTGTGTTAGTATTGTTTCAGTTACGAATGACACTGCAGATTATGTTAATTTGGATTATTTCTTTATTTGGACACAGTTAATTTTGGTTTGAATTGTTTACTTACACTTGTCTTGTTTGAGGTGCTGCAAAGACTGGCTGGAGGGGTTGGAGGCCATTTTAAAACCTTGGAGTATACCAAACTAAAATGAACTGAGGGGGGACACTAATTGTTATATGTTTATTTTGTTGTTCCTTTTGATTTGTTTGAACTTACCTTTTCATGCACTTATCATTTTGAGCTAAGTTGTAGTTTGTTAGCTATCCTTGTTTGTTATGATTTTGCTAAGTGTATCATTTTGTGTTTCTTTGTGTTATACCCCCTCTAATTACATTATGGTTTACTCCACCCCTATTTAAGCAGCCTTGTTTCTTTGTTGCCAGTTCAGTTTTGTTTGAGTTCAGTTACTGTTCTGTTCAGTTGGGCCCAGATTTTTGTCAGTTATAGTTTGCCTTATTTTTGTGATCCTTTGTTAATTTAGTTTGGAGATTATTAAATTATTAATTTTCTCATTTTTTAACACCTTTGTCCCTGCCTTTTATTTGGTCCATTACACTGAGGCCAAACTGTTGTTCATCAAAGCCAAAAAATGACAAACCAAGCCGGCTTGTACCCAGCCAAGGTGCGCTCTCTTAGGGCTAGCTTTGAGCTGCGGCCCGCTGGAGTCCCATGGAGGACCGTAACGCCAATTCACACTTCCTCTGCAAAAGTCCTTTGGGTGAAAGTGATGCCAAGCGTCCACGATGATATAAATGTCCTTATGTTTGCCTCGGTCAGCCATTTAAGGTTAAAAGATAAGCATTTATTGATCATATGTTTCATTAGGCGCCAATGTACAATAACACAATCAGCTGTTCTGATTGACACCCGCGTCAACCAGTGACACGCGTTCAAAACTGTGACGTCACTAAGAAGGTGGTCAAGCTATATTTTTTATTGTAAAATATTAGTATTACACTAAACCTGCACTGCTGATACCGACTATAACTTTTTGTTGTTGTTGCAGTCTGTTTACTTATTATTATTTACTGTGTACACTTTTTGTCCCCACAAAGTCCTTGTATATAAGATACCATTATTTCTCATAATGGAGAAATTTACTTGTTACATTCAGCTCTTAGAAACACTCAGGGTGTGCAAATAGGCAGGAAATGTGAAATAAACAACAATTAAATAGTAAATAGTGGTATATTGAATTGAATACTGTAGTTCTGCGCTTGTGTTTGCGTGCTGAATGCGGTTTTGCCTGTCTTGCGAGGGATTCAAGCGAGTGTTGACTGTGATTTTGCATGTTTCTTTAGCATTATTGTAATTGCAAATACACTGTGAGTCATTTTTGCATTTTTGTTTGTTTTATAGTTGGCTAAAACAAGCAGAATTTGTACTACGTGTTCTATACTAGGAGCTGTCCGATATCAAATGAGCCACGCCTGGACTCACATTCAAATACATTAAAAACACATTGCGTTACTGGAGACGCAAACGGGTACCTTTTGCGTTCTATATTACTCATAAGGCGAGTGACCTTTCGTCAATTTATGACGCTTTCGGAGTGAGACTGTGTTGTATATGTTCATACGTTATCAATACACTGCACGACCAAACAAGTGTCCTTTACCTGGATGTAACTAACTGATCTGGGATTGCTGCAGTTACTTTAGCAACACTATGTCCCCAAAGAATGAGATCAGCTGACTATCTCAACATCATGCATGAATAGGTTATTCCATTGATGGATACTCTTCTTCTCTGATGGCACGGGCATATTCCAAGATGACAAGGCCAGGATTCAAGGGGCTCACATTGTGAAAAAGTGGTTTGATGCATAGATGTGATGGCGATATCTTTAATAATGGGGTGTGGCCAAAGCTCTGAATCAGGTGCAAAATTATTATTTCTTTCTCTCACTCATAATGGGAAAGGAAAAACATCTGTCAGACACTGAAAAGTCAAAAACTGCTGAAAAATAGATGCAGCCGTCTGGAAACTTCAAAAACATTGGGATGGGACCAACAAAACATTTTGTTACAAATAGCCAACAGGGTCACAAGAAGAAAGTTTACAGAAAAAACACAAAGTAACTATCACTGAACAAAAATCAAGCATGGAGCCTCCAGGAATCATCTCACAGTGCTGCCATTTTCAGAAGCTGTAACAGAACTGAAGTGCAGAGAAGTGCAAGGTGTTCAGTGAAAAGTGTTAAATTTTTCTCATGCTGGCAATGTCTTTGAGCTCTAAACTGCTTGTATGTCTGGACACGTCAGGTCGATTACAGCTGCTGAAAATGGCAGAACTGGGAGATAATGGCTTGTGGAGGAAAATAACAATGTGGTCCAAAAAACTGACTTGCATTATAACTATGTGCATTCATGTGTCTCAGGAGGAGGACAGTTTGATTGACCTTGTCCTGAAGAGTCAGAGTCAGCGTCTGGAGAACCAGCGAGCTCCGGTCAGTCTGCTGCAGGAGCCCGCACCAGGACCTGAACCTGCAGAGGAGAACCACCTGGACCCACAACAGGTCAGTGATAACCACCTCGGTCCACAGCAGGTCTGTGAGGACCACCACAGCATGTCTGTGGACGTGAGAGCTTCTCCAAACGCGTGAATAAAACTGGGCTGCTTTCTTTTCTCAGGAGACGCTGTTGAGTCTGATCTACAGAGTTCAGTCCAAGAGAATCGACGAACAACGAGTCCTGTTTCATAATCACACTTAGTCTTCTGTAACCTATAGAACCACACCCAGTCTTCTAGAACCTATAGTCCCATAGACTCTTTGGGAAGTCTATGAGACTGTTTGGGACTGTTTGGCTCCAGTCCAAGAGAATCGACGAACAACGAGTCTTGTTCCATAATCACACTTAGTCTTCTACAACCTATAAAGTCACACTTAGTCTTCTAGAACCTATAGAACTACACCCAGTCTTCTAGAACCTACAGTCCCACAGACTGTTTGGGAAGTCTATGAGACTGTTTGGGAAGTCCCATAGACTTCAGTCTATTGGAATTTACTTTTCCCATAGACTGTTTGGAGAAATTGAAACATATCACGCAAAAACAACTTTTACTTTTGTAGCATTGTAGAAATGTTTAGTAGAATTTTGTAGAAATGGTTTGTAGTTTGGCTCCTTATGAGAGACCAACAGGCCAGGTTAGAATCACGAGTTCGACTTCCGTGGACCCACCACCTGCAGGAGGAGCCATAGGGGCTGGTGCAATCTGATTTGGGCAGATCCAACAGCTGCCCCCACGACCCGGAAACGGACAAATGGAAGAAAATGGATGCCCTCGCCCCTCATTTACTACATGCCGCACTATAGTAGATTATAGTCACTCATTCGGTCGTTGATTCACAGCTCCTTCTCCTCGCCGCAGATCACATTTGGGTTTGTCACATGACCTGTGAGGAGAAAGTAGTGATCTGTGAATATCCGACAGAATGAGTGAGAACGATGAATGAGTACATCTACTATAAGTGCACTAAACTTCAGTAATAATCGATTTCACCGACCAAATACAAGAGACTTTTTTTTTTTTTGAGTGCACAACTTTTTCTCTCTGGACATTCCCGGATAAAGACACCAGTGGTTTATAACGGGACTGTTAGTGATGGGCAAAATGAAGCGAGGCGTTGAAGTGTGTGTCGAGCTAAAGTGGGTGTGCCAGATGAACCAGTGTTTCATGAACCAGTAGAACATGTGACTGAAGCCTCGGTTTATGGAAATAATCTATCAAAGGGTTTTTGCATGCCTAAAACGTTGCTCTTATAACTTAAAACATGTACACATATTATATTTCAAGTTAGGCACTGGAAAAAAGGAAAATAAACTTACTTTATTAATTGTAATGCATTCAAATCAGCAGCAGATGGCAGTATAGAGCGAGGCTTTAGTTTGAACCATTGGCTGACACAGGAGGCCGAAACGAACTGTTGTTTATCACCAAAACAGCAGCATTCAGCCCAGCTTGTGCTGAATACTTTTCAAAGTGAAACAACACTGTCTGAGTTCCTGCTTCATCTGCCAGTGAGGCCAAGTCAGGTTGGGTATAGTTCCAAAACAGAAATCCAAAGTGCACCAAACTCCGCTCCATGTTTGTAGTAACAGCTGAACCAGGTCTTGTTGCTTTTCCGTCATTTCTAAATCGTAACGCTGCACCCCGCCCTACTGGTGAGGGGTGAGAATACACAATCAAAGGTTTTGTCCGAAGTGCTTTATGAATGTGAACTGCACCAGTTGAAAAACAAACAACAGTATTGATGATTTCAGTCCCAATCGAACCAAGTCCAGTTGACTATCAGGTGTGAATGCGACCTTCGTCTTCCACTCCCACATTTAGACCTGCTTTAGTTCTCTGCACAAACCATAAATCTCCTTATTTTTAAATATTTGAGAGGTACGTTTTACTAAATATAGGCTGTCTTATATTATTTTGAATGTGTAAAGTAACAAACTAATGATTTATTTTTTACTGTGAAAAATGTGAAAATAAACTAAAATATTTGTTGGAAAAAATTTGAATAATAATGTTTTTTACTCAATAAACTTAATTCACCAATTTGGTATTTGTTATTTGTTATTATTTGTTATTATTATTATTTATTATTATTGTTATTATTGTATTTATCTTTCTTTCTTTCTTTCTTTCTTTCTTCTTTCTTTCTCGTTTGTTTTATTTTATTTTCCCGTGAGGCTCGTGTGAGCTGGTTCGCGCATGTGCAGTTCTGCTCCCGGAAGTAAACATTGGAATCAGGAAGTGTCGCTGAAGTTTTGTGCAACACGCGGTTCTAGGATTTCACGTGAATTTCGGCCCCAAACTTAACGGTGAGTTCGTTTCGTTTTCTGTGAAATTGCCAAATTGAGCCGTGATTTGCCGAGAGGAGACTTTACAGCCTGTTAAAAATGTTTACCCTGCGTTTAGCCCTGTTGTTAGCAAACTTATATACTTCACTTGTGCAGCAGAGAGCAGTCAGGTTTGGTTTGTTTTGGTTTGGTTCGCTCTGCTTTGGCCTGAGATGGGGAATGAGCTGAATATATTTATATTGTAGCCAGGTTTTAATGTTTGTTTTTATTTTGTGGCTCTACTTATAACAATTTGCTCAGAGGGATTTTGAATCTTGCATAAATGTGAAAAAAAATCAGTAAAAATTCACGTTTCTCCTTGTTTTTTTGGGTTCAAAGCTTAATAAATCAGGCAGGAATACTTGCGATCGCATTGTCATGTCCGAGGGCTATGTTAGGCTACCTATTTAAAGCCACACCGCGTAGAATTTACCCAGTAAATGAAATTGAAATGGAAGCATTGATTTTTATGACAGATATTTTCATAATTGAAAAATACCTCATAAATGTTCAAACAAACATGGGCCCTTGCTGTGAGCGGCTCTTCTCGGACATGTCTGTAACTTTACCGGAAGAGGGTACGTCTGCAGCTCGTCTCCATGGAGATGTGACTAAATCAGTAGAATTTAAGGTTAGGTCTAGGGCTGAAACAACTAATCGATTATTGAAATAGTGAATCTGTCCGTGTCTCATCCAATCAGAGAGCAGAATTAGCGCTAAGAGCCTCCAACAAACTTTCACTTTAAGTTTTTATCATAAAAATTATCAATAGCTCAATCTATTACAAAATAATCGTTTGTTGCAGCCCTAGTTAGGTCCTCATCCAAATCCATTCTTTGAATACTCACTGCAGTAATGGCGTTTTGAATTAATTAATAATAATAGTTCTATGAGAGGCAAAACAATGCTCACAAACGGGGATTGCTTCGCTTGCACTGTAACAGATCGATAATTTTCTAAAACAGTGGAAGTAAACAACAGGGATCGATCGCTCATATTGAAAAATCCAAGACTGTAACATTTGGAGTCTGTAGTCGCTACTAAAGTGTAGATGTTGTTACAAGAGTGGAATTATAACATCATTTGGAGAAAACAACCCAGTGCTTGCATGCGCATATTTCTCCCGCCTTTAGCCGGTGCTGTCTCCCACAAAGGAAATTACCATATTTGGATTACATAGTCATCTCCGTCGCCTTTCATGCTTCACGTGGATACCAAACATGTCGGAATTTGGGAATGAACACGCGTGGGAAAACGATCGGTGCAGTGCGATGTTGTGGTCACTTCCTGGAAATCTCTGACTCGCTAGTGACAAAACGTCATCAAATAAACATTGTAAAGAGAGAGTTTGGTCAGTTGTAACATTGTGCTAAAGATCATTGTTTTTACCTGCAGCATCTGGCCTTAAATCACTCTCTGCATTAGAGAGAAAATTACTCTTTAATTTTCACAGGACAATGGGCGTTTTTCTTCCCAATGATGACCAATGGTAAATGGTCTCAACTTATATAGCGCTTTCCCACCTGCATTAGGCACTCAAAGCGCTTTACAGCAAGGATCCACTCACCCATTCATACACCAATGTACGCAGACACTGGAGGCAAGGAAGGTGAAGTGTTTTGCCCAAGGACACAACGACAGCGTGCACCTTCAGGAGGCGGGATTCGAACCCCCGACCTTCCGATCATGAGACGATCTGCGCCACCGTCACCCCAATGTGACAATGTGTCAAAATAGTTCCTTTATTTCACAAATGTACTGACGATGAAGATAAACCAAAACATTTCAAATCGGATTCATTAAAGCTGCTTGAAATTGTTGGTAATTTGAGTTTGTTTTTTGAATTGAAAATGATTCTCAATTGTCAGTATTTTTATTATATATTCAAATCATCTTGAGACCCCTCTCTAAGCCCCAACCCCCACTTTACGCCTTGATATTAGGGTATATAATTTTGCACCTGATAGGGTACCATTACACATTTTTTTCGGATACCAGTGCTTTAACTATACTCGGTTTTCGATACCGATTCCTGAACAATACTTTTTTCGATACCTATCGTCCTGTCGTCTAGAACCAGAAAACAATAATGTGTGGAATATCTGCACATTTACAATATCAGGTTAATCTCAAATGTGAAGAAATGTGTGAAAAATGGGAAATAATTTAGGAAAAAATGGGGGGAAATTGGGTGAATTTGTGGCAAAAATAAGGTAAACAACAAAAAAACACGTACAAAAACTGGGCAAAAATAAGGAAAAAATGGGGAAGATATTAGTGATAAAAAATGAAAGGAA
The DNA here is from genome assembly GCA_007210695.1 of Neogobius melanostomus. Lineage (NCBI taxonomy): Eukaryota > Metazoa > Chordata > Actinopteri > Gobiiformes > Gobiidae > Neogobius > Neogobius melanostomus. The sequence continues at coordinate 365,567 of VHKM01000722.1, forward strand.
ATAATTTGGAAAATGAGAAAAAGCTGGACAAAATAAGAACAAACATTAGGGGGAAAGTAGAGGGGGAAATGGTTGAGCAAAAATGGGAGAAAAAATTGGGGGTAAAAATAATGTATTTGAGTTGAAACAACCAAGTCACTTCCTTTTAATGGTGTCCCAGGACCAAGAAATACCTGCTTTTGAAACTTAAATTTTTTCGATACTGTTTGTAGCTAAAGGTTTTTTCTGATACCATACTGTTATTGTTTAACGGTACGCAGCCCTAGCTTTGAACAGTCTTTGCTACAATTATAGGGTCAGGTGCATCTGGAGCAGCAGCAGTTGTTTCGAGAATTAAAAGTGTCACCTTTCCCTCCCAGGTGTTCCTAATGGATCCACCTCCTGACACCACAGACCTCAAACTCAAGAAGAAGAAGAAGAAGAAGAAGAAGAGCAAACATGCGCACGACGACACAGCAGTAGAAGAAGAAAGAGTCACTGAGCCAGATACTGAGGAGGGCAGACAAGGAGCCGAGGAGAGGACGGAAGGAAGCGATGGGGTTAAAAAGAAAAAGAAGAAAAAGAAACTGAACGGGCAGAGCACTGACCCCGAGGAAACGACACGTGGAGCTGACGAGAGGAAATGTGGAGGTGAGAAAATGAAACGAGGAGACGGCGGGGAAATGACAAAGAAGAAGAAGAAGAAAGCGACCACAGAGAAGGAGGAAGAGAAACAGACTCCAACCAACTCAAGGAAACGGAAGAAAGGTGGGGAGAGCGCGCCTCCTGCAAGACAGACACCGGTGAGGGTGAAATTGGTAGCGGGCCTATGTTTCAGGGTGTGACGCCGGAAAATAAAGCTTCTTCTGTTGTTTCCCACAGCGGAAAAGAGTCCGAACGCCAGCGCTGCTCGACGAAGACGCGGAGCCTCCAAACTCCAAAGACATGTGTGGAATCTTGCAAAGGCCTAGCTGGTCTTTTTACTTGATGCGTCCTATTGTATTGATTTAGCTGCACATAAAGCTACGGGGAAATAAAATACTTAGAATCTTTTTTTTTTTTTTTACTTCGAGGAGTTTATTCCTGATTTCTGGCTCTCCTCCTCAGGGTGATTGAGGCAGAGCTGGCAGAATTGGAGGAGTTTATTCCTGATATTCGGACCAAAGCTGCCGACGTGATCTTCAAGATTAAGCGATACGACCTGCCCAGATTCCGAGAGTTCAAACGCCAAGGTCTGGGCCGAACTAAACCCGGTCGGAACTCTGCCTGAGCCAGGACTAACCCGAGTCTTCTTTTCTCAGGGCTGAAGATCCGTTGGGGCAGATACTCTCATGAGGAGAACCTTCGGATCAGGAGAAACGTGGACGACTTCCTCAAACTCACCGGCATCGAGACGGTGGATGAACTGTTATTCCCTAGGAGGTATCCAGACAGAGAGCAGAGTCTGAAGAACCTGAAGAGCCAGCACTGCTTCTACCAGAGACTATGTATGAAACACCTTACACCTCACCCAGACACCTAACATCTCAAAACGCCTACTACTACTGGTATTCGGTATATACAATAGGATAAAGTTAAGCAGAATACGTTTGGCTATATATATTTACAGATTCTGATAGAACTATCAGAATCTGTAAATATATATGTGAACCTCGGAAAATTAGAATATCGTGAAAAGTAAATTTATTTCTGTAATACAACTTAAAATGTGAAACTAATATATGATATAGCTAGCCTCATGGCATGCAAAGTGACATATGTCAAGCCTTTATTTGTTTTCATTTAGAAAATTATGGCTTACAGCTTTCCCTCCTGGAACCTCCACCTTAACGTGGTGGAGGGGTTTGAGCCTGAATGATCCTGGAGCTCTGTTGTCGGGGGCTTGGTGCCCCTGGTAGGGTCTCCCATGGCAAACAGGTCCTAGGTGACGGGTCAGACAAAGAGCGGTTCAGAAGCCCCTTATGAGAGACCAACAGGCCCGGTTAGAACCATGAGGCCGTCCTTCTGTGGACCCACCACCTGCAGGAGGAGCCATAGGGGCTGGTGCAGCTCCAACAGCTGCCCCCACGACCCGGCAACAGACAAGTGGATGAAAATGGATGGATGGATGGATGGATGGATGGATGGATGGATGGATGGATGGCTTACAGCTGGTAAAAAACCCCAAATCAACATTTTAGAAAATTAGAATATTACATGAAATCAATAAAAATAAAAAATGTAAATAGAGAAATGTGGGCCCTCTGAAAACTATAATCATGCATATGTACTTAGTACTTGGTTTGGGCCTTTTACTTGAATGACTGCCTTAATGCGGTTGCGTGGCATGGATGCTCTCAGCCAGTGGCACTGCTGAGGTGTTATGGAAGACCAGGATGCTTCAATAGCTCCTTAAGCTCCTCTGTATTGTTCGGTCTCATGTCTCTCAGCTTTCTTTTGGCAATGCCCCATGTTCAGGTCAGGTGAGTTTGCCGGCCAATCAAGCACCGTAATCTGATGGTCGTTTAAAATGTCCTGGTAGACTGTTGCGTTGACTCTGTACAGTGGGGTCGGGAGGCCTTTAGTGAATTTCACCAGCCGTCTTCTCTGCACCAAATAGACACAGCTTCCACGCTTTCAGCGATGATCGCTGATGGAGACACGTGGTGTGCACGAAGGGGAGGGGCTGTGTGTGTGGGCTATGGGAGAGGGAGAGACTGAGACGGGTGAGAGAGAGTTACGGAGGAATAGCATTTTAAAAACCCCTCCCCGCAGTCAAATTGACCGCTGCAGCGATTCTATACGATGCATGTTTTAAATAGCGTTTTTTTTAAAAACGAAACGAAAAAAAATACAAATATGAAACGCAATATGTGGCGGGCGGTGTTGATTCTGTGGCCGATATTATCGTGCATCCCTACTTTTGAGCCTTTCCCTCCTTCTGGAGGGTGTCAATGATGGTTTTCTGCACAACTGTCAGGTCAGCAGTCTTCCCCATGATGGTGACTTCTACTGAACCACTGAGACCATTTAAAGTCTCAGGGACCCTTTGCAGGTGTTTGGATTCATTAGCTAACCACAGGGTGACACTTTTCACAATTTTCAAATTTTCTGACATTTTGATTTGGGGGTTTTTACAAGCTGTAAGCCAAAATCATCAACATTAAAGCAAACAAAGGCTCTACATATGTCACTTTGCATGTCATGAGTCTATATCATATATTAGTTTCACATTTGAAATTACAGAAATAAATTAACTTTTTCACGATATTCTCATTTTCCGAGTTTCACCTGTATCCATGAACCATATCAGGTCTTAACTAGGGATGTTAACCGATGACCGTTTGACCGGTGGTTGACCGTGTCAGCGTTAACCGATCAACGCTGTCGGTTGTTGGTGAAAAAAAAAAGTGATCTCTAAATTACTACAGTAAGATCTTTTGTGTGAAGTGAACAAATTATCCCTCAGAATGAGGCTCGGTGGTCGGTCAAGAAAATGTTTAGTTTTTGCCATCCCTAGTCCTAACCACGTGTCAAGGCCAAAGAAGGGTCTACTGCAGCACTAAACAAGACTAATGCTACAGAAGGAATAAGGTCCAAGATAAGCCAGGGATTCTCAAACAACACGAGCCTCTCGGTGTTACAGCTGTGGGGTCAGAGGCTGATCAGGCACCTGTCTGCTCCGAGTGCAGACTTTATGAAAAAACTAAATGACACTCACACTGTTATTTATTCAGCTTGAGCCGCTCTTCTCCTCGTTAACTTCTACCTTCGCACAGAAAAATGTGAGGATTCAAGCACATTAGGTCGTTATATAGGCCGGAGGAACCTACTGAGTAAAAGCTGTGATACATTGTTTTCTCCCTCGGACAGTGTACGGGCCCCTGTCGCGCAGATCAAAAAACGCCACTGTGTTTGTGTTGCAGCGGACGGTTTACTGAGGACGTCTGAACAGGTTTATAACCGCAGCAAGAAGATGTTCGACCCACGCAACCATCTGGGCAGGTAACACTACTACTATAAAACTACTACTACCACAAAAAACACTACTACTTCTACTAGAGTACAGACGACTTTGACCATGGAAAGTTCAGTCTGTACAAAGTCCTCTCTCAGGTTCTCAGAAGAAGAGGTGTAACTGTCCTCTCTCAGGTTCTCAGTGGAGGAGGTGAAGGCGCTGGAGAAGCTCCACACGCTCCATGGAAACGACTGGAGAACCATCGGAGACAAACTGGAGCGCAGCATCTACGCCTGCGAGAAACGCTGCGCCGAGCTCGGTATGATCCACCCCTGTACTCCTCTACACTCCCCCGTACTCCCTCAGACCCCGCCCCCCAGTGTTGTCAGGGTTTGTGCAGCAAAGGCTTTAAAGGCTTTTTAATGCCAGTAGGGGTATATAGATTTAGTTTTTTTATATACTTTCAGGACAGTAGAGCACTTGGACCAAACAGACCTCGATGATTGCTCAAGATGGCGGCAGGCAGACTCGGCGCACTGGCAGCACTCTTAGTATATAGTCTCATTTTAACGTTTTTAGATACTGGCCCTTGTCAAAACCCTGAACTGACTGGGTCTAACAAAGCTTTCCCATTGCACCAAAATTTATTCTTTGACGACAGTGTAAAACCTACTAAACACTTTGGATTCAGGAGCAACATATTGCTGGACACTATCATTCACACATCCTGGACTATTGCAAAAAAACGGAGAACTATAACAACAAAAACCAACGAAGCGACAGAATTATCATTGTTCTTGTCTGCTACTCGCCGGAGACATTCACCAATGCCCTGGACCCATCTCAACAAAAGTCAACAATAATGCACAGGTAAACGCGGACTACGCGACTGCTACTCTTACCGGTGATGGCGGCGGTGGCGTTGTTCAGCCTGTGGTGTCGAGTGGGCCGACGACGGCATTCGAATTGCATGTTGTGGGCCCTGACTCACTGGAGGATCTCCACGTCCACTCCACATTGCGGGAGTCGCGGCGGCCCGGTGATGTCGTTGGCTCTGGCGAGATCACCAGTCAACAAGCTGTACAGTATGCGAAGCGCACTGGTCCGATACAGCAAGAGCGTCCGACTAGACATCCACGCATCAACGATCGTTCCGAGTGTAAAGATGAATGCGTCTCGAGGGCAAGAACAAAAGCGGCTACCTTAAATCCTGCCATTAAAAACTCAAAAAGATGCTCAATTTACAGACAGTTAATAGTGCCCGTGTCCTCTGGGATCCTTTGGCTAAACCCAGGGCCTACTGGGAGGCCATTTAAATATTCGCAGCATTACCCCTAAAAGTGACCAGGTCAAACATCTTCTCCTAGAATCTAATGTGGACTTTCTATGTCTGTCCGAAACATGGCTCCACAATTACTCTCCATCTGCTGCACTGACTGTACCTGGCTATACAATCTTCAGGAAGGACAGAACAGAGGGAAAAGGGGGAGGCCTTCTGGTCTATGTGCGCAATACTATTCAATGTCATGTGATTCAGTGGTCCTCTGATCTGGACCTAGAATGCATAGGACTTAAAGTTGAATTGTCTCCACAAATGTCATTCACCCTTATAGGAATCTATCGGCCACCAAAATCTCCTAAAAACATTTTTATGAACAGCTAGATTTAATGCTTAAACAATGTAATCTTAATAAAGAAGTCCTCTTGATGGGTGATTTTAACATTAATTATGAAGACAAAATCATGAGAAAAACCCATAAGACTATAACAACAAAGTATGACCTGGTACAGCTTGTTAAGGGTCCAACAAGGTTAACTTCTACCACAAAGTCCCAAATTGATTTGCTGTTTACCAATAAACCAGATAGGATTATAAAATCTTTTAACATGATCACTGGGTTATCGGACCACAACCTAACACTTGTGTCTAGAAAATTACCTAGAAGAAGATATAATCAAAGTGAAACCAAAAGTGGATATTTTAAAATCCCCAAAACTGAGCTTCACAATTTCAATGCTAAAATGAATGAAATCAACTGGGGTGAATTGGTGTTAGGAACTGATGTGGAAACTGACTGTCACACGTTCATCTCTACAATCAAATTAATATTAAATCAGTTTCAAAAAGAAACAAAACAAAGACAACACAATTCTCCCATGGATAAACGAAAACATAGTAAAATTGATGAAAGAGAGAGATTTGGTCTTAAAAGCAGCGTTAAAATCTAAAGAAATGCATGAAAAGCGCAGGTATACGACCCTCAGAAATAAAGTAATAAAAGAACTAAGAAATGCTAAAGCATCCTTTTTTATAACTAAAATCCAGGAAGGGAAGGGAAACTGTAAAATGATTTGGGACCAGCTAAAAAAGCTGACAGGAAAAGATCACAAAATTGCAGACAGTAAATTGCAATTACAGATAAACGGCTGTTTAACAGAAGATCCATCACAAGTTGCGTCTGCTTTTAATGTGCATTTTGTTCACTCGGTTACTTTGTTAACACACAAACCTCCTGTTAACTCTTTACAAGAAGTACCCTTAAATTTAACTGACCCGGTGTTTTGTCTCAATGAAGTCACACAACCAAAGGTGGACAAAATAATAAGTACGCTTAAAGACTCCAGATCAAAGGACGCTTATGGGATGGACTCTATACTGCTGAAGACTCAGAGAGAGACTCTGTCTGGCCCTATCACCAAAATAATAAATGCGTCCTTTAGACAGGCTTTGTGCCCAAGTGACTGGAAGCCAGCCATCGTCACTCCGGTCTTTAAGTCAGGAAAAACAAATGAGGTCACAAACTACAGACCTATCAGCATTCTTCCTGTGGTGTCAAAGATTGCTGAGAGGTGCGTCGCAGACCAGCTATTGGCCCATCTTAATAACTCCCCGTACAAACTACACCCCATGCAGTTTGGCTTTAGAGCCAACCATTCCACCGACACTGCCACTTGTTTTTTTTATTGAAAATGTGAAATCCAAGATGGACAGAGGGGTGTAGTTGGTGCCGTTTTCCTGGACTTAAAAAGGGCATTTGATACCATCAGCCATGACGTTCTCGTTTCAAAATTATCGCGGTTCAACTTCTCACCTGATGCTGTTCATTGGATAAAATCGTACTTGGATCAGAGAACACAAGCTGTTAGGGTCAAAAATGAATTGTCTTGTAACCTTGTCAATGGTATAGGTGTACCTCAGGGTTCAATACTGGGGCCACTTTTATTCAGTCTCTACATCAACGACCTGCCATCTGTGTGTTCTGATTGCGAGATACAAATGTACGCAGATGATACTGTGATCTATGTCCATGGGAAGGACAAGGAGGAAGTAGCTAAAAAGCTTTCGAAAACTATGGAGTTTGTTTCCCAATGGCTGTACAATTCGTGTCTACATCTAAATCTTAAAAAGATGGAGTGTATATTTTTTACAAAGAGAAAGTCTGACTTACCAGATCCTGAACTATACATTGCAGGAGAGAAGATTAGTGTGGTAACAGAGTATAAATATCTGGGAATCATCTTAGATTCACAATTTACGTTTAAAAAGCAGGTCAAAAATGTCATTCGGACCGTTAAACTAAATCTCGCAAATTTTAGGTACATCAGACAGAGTTTGAATACAGATGCTGCAAAATTATTTTTTATACTATGATAATGCCACATCTGTCCTATTGTGTCACCAGCTGGTCTCAGGGCTGTAAGACGACGCTGAAACCAATCGACTCTGTCTATAAGCAGGCTCTGAAAGTCTTGGACAAGAAACCTTTTCGTCATCACCACTGCAGTATATTGGATAAATATAACCTGCTGAATTGGGAAAACTTTGTAAAATTTCATGATGCTAATCTGGTTTTTAAAATTTTACGTGGTTTGGCTCCTCCACCACTTTCTAATTTTATAAATCTGAGCAGGAGACAAACTAGATCTGCCACCTCAAATAACCTGTTAGTCCCCCTTAGGAAAAGTGCCTTCAGTCAGTCAGCCTTTTCAGTGAGAGCAGTTCTGGAACACTGTCCCCTCTCACATACGCAATGTCGATACATTAAGGTCCTTTAAAAATAAGTTAAAATCTTGGTTACTTGAGAATCAAACTTGTGCACATCAATGTTAATGTATTTTATTTTTGCTGCTTTTGTGCTGATGCCTGCTGCCGTTGTAATTCAGTTGTGTGTAATGGTCTATAGTGTAGTGTTTGTGCCGAATTTTAACATAGGTTGTGTGGGAGCTCATACTAATGAATTGTTTTATCATTTTTAGGTTAATAATGATTGTTATTGTTATATATTGTTGGCAATCTACATCTTGCCCAGGGACTACAGTTGAAAATTAGCTTTGGAGCTAAAACTGGCACATTTACAGTGATGTTAATTAATGTGCATTGTCCCTGTTTAAATAAACTAATAAATAAATAAATAAATAAAATTGTCACACAAATATATTACTTTTACTGATAAGATTAACTGGTTAACATAAAAGAAGTTGTGGTTATTGTGAGCCATGTGTGGTAAATCAAACTGAATGGTGAGTTCCACAGAGGTTCCCAGCCCGACATTTTAACCCCACAAACACTACTGTGCATTTGTCATGTCTAAATATTTGGCAGCATTTGATTAAGTAGAGGAATGAAGTCAAATTTGGATACAACTTTTGAGCCAAATGTTCATTTTACATGCGTTTTTGGACAATAGTTTTTGTATTTTCTGAAGAATTTACTGCATAAAAGGTCTGGCAAAATGTAATTCCTGCTGGAAACTAGGCCAGCATTTTGATACAATTTATTGACTTAATGACTTGACAATGACAGTGGCTTTGTATAATGCCCTGCATGAATCCTGATGTATGCTCAGGCTTCCAAAATGGCCCCTGGACTCCAGAGGAACTGCAGAGATTCCAGCACGTGATGAAGAAGCAACTCCAACGCCAGATCCGGACGTCCCAGAGTTCGAGCGCCTCCTGGATCCAGCTCTGCTCCAGACTGCCCTGGTCCAAGATCAGCCACAGAGTGCAGACGCGCTCCTGGAACCAGTGTCGCGGCAAATGGTCAGTCAGAGTCAGATGTCTTTCCCATAGGAATCACAGAAACAATGTTAGCCTTGAGCCTGTTCTCTCCCCATACAAATGAATGTTTCTAGGCCCCATAGTACAGTATGGCGAGGTATGATATGTCAGTTTATGACATGTCTATAATTCCTGTGCTTTCTCCATTATTAGAGGATGTTGATTGGCCACTGGATATGTATCGAACCCACAAAAAGCACAAACTGAATGTGATGGGGCGACGGTGGTGCAGGTGGTAGAGCGGGTCGTCTCGTGATCGGAAGGTCATGGGATCGAATCCCAGCTCCCGCAAATGCACACTGTCGTTGTGTCCTTGGGCAAGACACTTCACCCTAGTTGCCTCCAGTGTCTGCGTACACTGGTGTATGAATGAGAGTGTGAATGGGTGAGTGGATCCTTACTGTAAGGCGCTTTGAGTGCCTAATGTACAGTGCATCCGGAAAGTATTCACAGCGCTTCACTTTTTTCACATTTTGTCATGTTTCCAACCCTAAACGTAAAGATTTTATTTTGAATTTTTTACTGAAAGTTCACACACAAGTAACAGACAACTGTGAAGTGAAAGCAAAATGATACATGATTCTGTTATTTTTCAAAAAATAGAAAAGTGAAAAGTGGGGCGTGCATAAGTATTCATACAGCATTTTCGGAGTGCATTAAATTGCCTTTATAACATTCCTAATGACTGCAGAATGTTCACACCTTGCTCTAACCATTAAATAGAGGCCACCTGTGTGTAATCTACTCCCAGTATAATTAAGCTGTTCTGTGAGGGCCTCAGAGCTATGGTCAGAGTGTATTGGTCACTAAACAACATCATGAAGTCCAATAACACACCAGACGGGTCCGAGATAAAGTTATTGAGAAGTATAAAGCTGGGTTAGGTTATAAAGACATTTCCAAAGCTTTGAACATCTCTCAAAGTACAGTTAAATACATCATCCAGGAATAGAAAGAGTGCGGCATCACTGTAAACCTACCAAGACCCGGCTGTTCTCCTAAACTTACTGACCGAACAAGGACCGCACTGACCAGAGCTGTTACCAAGAAGCCTATGATGACCCTGGATGAACTGCAGAGAGCTACAGCTCAGGTGGGGGAAACTGTACACAGGACAACTATTAGTCGTACACTGCACAAATCTGGCCTTATGGCAGAGTGGCATTTTGAAAGAAAACCATAAGAAGTCCCGTTTTCTGTTTGCTAGAAGCCACATGGTGGCTTCTAGCAAACAGGAAACTGGACTTCTTCTTTCTTTTAAAAATGCCACTCTTCCATAAAGGCCAAAGTTGTGCAGTGTACGACTAATAGTTGTTTGTTTCTAACGAGGCTTTGACATCACCTAAATGTGGACAAACATCTGGATCAGACAGAAGCATAATAACAATGCTAACGGCTACAGGAAAAATATATTGAACAGGCTAATGCTAACGGCTACAGGAAAAATAATATTGAACAAACTAATGCTAACGGCTACAGGAAAAATATATTCAACAGGCAAATGCTAATGGCTACAGGAAAAATATATCGACTTGGCTAATGCTAACGGCTATCTATATAATAAACCTCAATGGCAAACACTTCCAGGGTGGGCGGGGTCGTGGAATATAACGTTTTCCAGACACACCGCGCAGTCTACGGAAGTGTGACAAATGCACTTACATTCTCTGCCAGTGATTACGTCGGCTAGGGTCTATCTGGTGTCATGTCACCGCCATTTAAAAGATATATCAATGAAAAAGAAGCTCCATAGGTTACCGCCATGTTTTTTATTTCCCAGAGCACTCCGCACGGCCCCCACGTGACCGTCCCACCAGCCACGGGTTAATAAAGACCACAATCACCACAATGCATTGTGACTCACTCTACCGTTGAAAGAAAACCCTGCGTCACAACCAGGGCCATAGCCACGATTTTAAAAATAGTGAGGTCCGGATAATTCTTTAAACTGGGGGTCTGGGGGTCCTACCCCAGGGATTTTTTAAAGATTCAGATGTAATTTCCTGTATTTTAAGTGATCAAAACCACCTTCATCTCATCCTTTAGCTGTTTTCAAAAATTGCTTTTTGTTGCTCTTTTTGAGACTGTTTGGGAACAGCAGGAAGCCTGAGTGAATGTAGTGAGTGGTTGGTGGTGGCGGGAGGGGCCGATGGCACAGACTGGTTGCCTCGCTTCCATCAATCTACCCCAGGGCAGTTGGGGCTACAATAGTAGCTTTCCCCCCCCCCCCCAAGTAAGGAGTGAATGAATAATGCATGAAATTGTAAAGTGACTTTGAGCGTCTGAAAAAGCACTGTATAAGACTAATGCATTATTATTATTTTCCTGTATATTACAGCTTTACTGACTAACAACACTTCCCAGTTTTGGAACAGTTTGGTCAAACAACAAACCTTAGCAAAACTTAACCCAATTCTTTACTCTAAAGCTTCATCAACCCTCACCTCTCAAGCTCACTCACTCTCAGATTAAAAAAATGCAACTTTAATATAAAGCTTTATTTAAACAGCTATTTCAAAACCAACACAATTCTTGTCTAGACCTGGACTGACTGACACTAGGACTAAATCAGAATCAGAATAGGTTTTATTGCCATTGTTATGAGCAGATTCACAACTTTTACTTGGACTATACCAGGACTACACAGGACTGGACTGAGTGAGGCTACAGGACTAAACCAGGACTATTAAGGACTGGACCTGGACTGAATGAGACTAGACAGGATTCATGTCAAAACCCAGTGTGTCAAACTTTGAAAGAAACTTTAGTGAGACGCCATGGATGCAGCTGCACTCTCTCTCTCCCTGTCTTCTTTGTGATTCTCTCACTTTTTTGCTGAACCTGAACCTGAGGCAGGGCATCTGCATCTCTTTCCCCTGTGACCCCGAAGACTAACTTGCTTTACTTGATCCTCTTCATCTCTTTCTCTGTTTCAGTGAGGAGGAAATGTTAGGACCAGATAGACTGTGTCACAGAAATAGCCTAGGCCAGTGGTTCCTACACGTTTTGGAGCTGTGTACCTCCTGAAGCTTTAGGGGACGAGTCACATACCCTCTACTTTAACATGAATATCACAAAATAAAATATCGATTTAATATCTGTTTCATCCATTATTACAGTGAAGCAGGTTTTCCACATTTTTCCACACATTTTTGCTCGCCTGAGTGATAGGCTATTAAGAATGTCTTGTCCTAAATAAAAATATGAAATGAAAATGTCATTTTTTAATTGTTTTGAAAACGAGACTGTTTGTGTGAACGGGTAAAGCTGAGTGTTTTGCTTTGTCCCAGTGACCAGCTCATTCTGAACATCAGACAGTGACACACTTGTTTGGACTCTGCGCTCTGGCCCCGCCCCCTCGTACTGTCAAACCACTGGTATCTACAAATGTGAATGCGCTGGTTTAAGCTCTCATTAAAGTGAAGATCATTTATACGCAGGACATTACAATCTTTGCATGTGACAGATACAAAGCCACGGGTTTAGAGGCAGAGGAGGGGACACAGACACTTCTCTCGCTCCTCGGAGCAGAATGAGAGGAAAACTCCTCTTGTAATTTGAAGTTTCTGATCAGTCTGACGGTGCACTGGCTCCTCTCTCTTTATGACAGATAGTAAAGAAATTGCAACTCGATCAAATTTTGGCGCGGTTCATGCTAAAGGCGCCGCTGTTGCTGCAGGGCTGACGCACAGCCTCAGCTGCACTCGCGGCCTCGCGGAGTTTTACGCACTCGGGTCCAAAGCGGCTCTAGAGGTTTGGTTTTAGAGTGGACTCATTTAGGTCCAGAACAAGCTCATCCACATCTGAATTAGAGGCTCTTCCGCCTGTATAAGCGCGTGTTCACAACATTCATTTGCGCAGTAAAGGATTCAATATGTCTTTAAAAAAAAAAAAAAAAAGCTAACATTTTACCGAGGTCCGGACCTCGGTGACCTCAATGGTAGCTACGGCCATGGTCACAACACGTGTTGCGTATTTTTCATGAATAAACTACTTGAATATTATAAATCGTTACTGTGAAAAGTTGCTGCTTGAGCTGTTAAACTATCGACGGCTCCCTGTGTTTAGGCAAAAAATAAAGTGAAATGAAACGTGTGTGTGTGTGTGTGCGTGCGCGTGCCCGCCCGCCCGCCCGCCCGCCCGCCCGCCCCCAAACAGGGTGATGTGTGTCATCGTCACTTACTGTAAACTGAAGGCTGTAGACCCTCCACACCTGTACAGTTACATCCAACAAAAACACATGTCTTTGTTTCTCCTGTGGTGACGAGGCTGTGGTGAATTAGATCCAGTGCAGTGCGTATGTCAGAGGTGCAGACAAATAAGTACTGTCCTGGTCAAAATCTGCCTCCAAAGCTTAGTCTCCACAAAAGTCCAATCAGAAAGTCCAAGAACAGCCCAAACATGAGCCTCAACTCAAACACGCTGCTCCGAGTGCTTTAGCCTCTGTGTGTGGAAAACCAAACTGAAACTACCGTTTAACGAGCGCATGCTGCACTGCGCTGCTTTTTTTTTTTCTTTTCAAGATCAGAGCGCTATTCTGTTTTGTATTGTAAACCACATTATAAAGTAGCTTTGAAAGCATTGCCAATTTTATTTATAAATGTTGCCTAATGATGAACATTTAAGCACAGTGATACACCAAACCACGGTTCCTGCACCGTGAACCGTGTGACAGCTGAAGCCCTGCTATATATCCATAAATATTCCACTGTCTCTTGAATTGTATTCTCTGAGTTTAACCTATTGTAGGTGTAGTTGCTCATTCTGCTGGTGTTCACTCCTTTCTGCAGCCACAGCGAGTAGGCAACTTTGCACTTGACTATATAGTACTACAGTGGTTCCAAACCTGCGGGGCACCTGGGATTGCAGAGGCTGAGAGCTTTGTCTGGTCAAAGGGTCAGGTTACAAATATGACTAAGAAAGGAGTAGCTACAGGTGCATAAAACACTCCAACTGCAGTTTGTTTGCTTGAAATCAATAATTATTTAAAACAATATCACTCACAACTTCACAATATCTCCATGAATCTTCAAAAATGGTGTTCTATGTCACTGAAGATCAGCTCACTCAAATGCCTAACTGTGATCTATTGAACACAGCCCTGTTCCCTGTGTCAGAGTGAGTCAGATGCTCTACCTGTGTTTCAGGTTCTCGTATCTGAAGTCGAGGCTCAAAGGGACTCAGAAAGTTCTTCCTGGAGCCGCCATTCAGACGAGGATCAGGCTCATCCAAATGTAAGTTTCTACCTCAGTACTTTTACTGCTATTACTGCTACTACAACACTATAACAGTACTTTTACTGCTATTACTGCCCATACCACTACTATCACAGTACTTTTACTGCTATCACTGCTATTAATGCTACTAGGACTAGAGGTCGACTGATAGATCTGGCCGATATATTTCTTCAGGCATTTAGCCTCCCGAGGTTTTCCGGCCAATCTCCGCACGAGTGTGAAATGATTGACAGTTTTGCTGCATGACATTTCATTCAATGAAAATATGAGCTCTGTCATGCAGCGTTAGAGCCACAGCCGCATCTGAAGTTTTTATTAGAGGAAATCTATACATTTATGGCAGCGTCGCACACTTTTGTTTACATTTTACAAGAAAGAAACTTAGGCCACATGGATAATTTGCATATAGTCCGCTGTGAAAGAACAGACGCTAATGCAGAATGCAGATGAACTAAAGGACATGATTTGGCTGAATACTTGACCAGAGCGTGTTATTTCTGTGACAGAGCTGTAGCAGCAGAGTTTAGGATGAAGCAGTTAATTCATCATCAGTCTGTGTAGCTTCACATCGCAGTGGTTTATGTTTGACATTTTCTGTGATATACAGACGGCCTCTCATCTGTGATATACAAACAGCATCTCTGGAATTGCCCATATATGGTCATGTTTGAAAACAGTTAAAGGAATAGGCCACAGTTTTTCCATACTGAGATATGTTCTTACCTGAGCTTAGACGAGTTCATTTGTACCTGTCTGGTCTTCACGCGTGCCCCCCCTCACGTAAACACAGCACAGACGGCGTTAGTATTTAACTTCTCCTCTCCTCCAAACGAGGTGCAGATAGAAGCTACCAAACTCTTCCACGTTTTCCCTATCTAAATATGGTTACGTGAAGTGTTACACTATAAAGTATAATTACACAAAATTAAACAATGTGGATTTTCTATGCGGATAAAAGGGGAACTATATTGTAAGGCGTAATAATACCAGCAGTAATTCGGCATCCGCGCAGTAATATCTTAACTTTACAATATACACTCACCTAAAGGATTATTAGGAACACCTGTTCAATTTCACATTAATGCAATTATCTAAACAACCAATCACATGGCAGTTGCTTCAATGCATTTAGGGGTGTGGTCCTGGTCAAGACAATCTCCTGAACTCCAAACTGAATGTCAGAATGGGAAAGAAAGGTGATTTAAGCCATTTTGAGCGTGGCATGGTTGTTGGTGCCAGACGGGCCGGTCTGAGTATTTCACAATCTGCTCAGTTACTGGGATTTTCACGCACAACCATTTCTAGGGTTTACAAAGAATGGTGTGAAAAGGGAAAAACATCCAGTATGCGGCAGTCCTGTGGGCGTAAATGCCTTGTTGATGCTAGAGGTCAGAGGAGAATGGGCCGACTGATTCAAGCTGATAGAAGAGCAACTTTGACTGAAATAACCACTCGTTACAACCGAGGTATGGAGCAAAGCATTTGTGAAGCCACAACACGCACTACCTTGAGGCGGATGGGCTACAACAGCAGAAGACCCCACAGGGTACCACTCATCTCCACTACAAATAGGAAAAAGAGGCTACAATTTGCACGAGCTCATCAAAATTGGACAGTTGAAGACTGGAAAAATGTTGCCTGGTCTGATGAGTCTCGATTTCTGTTGAGACATTCAGATGGTGGAGTCAGAATTTGGCGTAAACCGAATGAGAACATGGATCCATCATGCCTTGTTACCACTGTGCAGGCTGGTGGTGGTGGTGTAATGGTGTGGGGGATGTTTTCTTGGCACACTTTAGGCCTCTTAGTGCCAATTGGGCATCATTTAAATACCACGGACTACCTGAGCATTGTTTCTGACCATGTCCATCCCTTTATGACCACCATGTACCCATCCTCTGATGGCTACTTCCAGCAGGATAATGCACCATGTCATGGCACAATTGGTTTCTTGAACATGACAATGAGTTCACTGTACTACAATGGCCCCCACAGTCACCAGATCTCAACCCAATAGAGCATCTTTGGGTTGTGGTGGAACGGGAGCTTCGTGCCCTGGATGTGCATCCCACAAATCTCCATCAACTGCAAGATGCTATCCTATCAATATGGGCCAACATTTCTAAAGAATGCTTTCAGCACCTTGTTGAATCAATGCCACGTAGAATTAAGGCAGTTCTGAAGGCGAAAGGGGGTCAAACACAGTATTATTATGGTGTTCCTAATAATCCTTTAGGTGAGTGTAGTTCCCCTTTTTAGAAAATCCACATTGTTTAATTTTGTATAATTATACTTTATAGTGTAACACTTGACGTAACCATATTTAAATAGGGGAAACATGGAAGAGCTTGGTAGTAGAGAACTGCGCGGGACTATTTCTTTTCATCTCGCTTGCTCCCAGTGAATTTCTGACAATTACCGCCCGCACCCGCAACGTGTGCGCAACATGACCGCCCAATTAGGGGGGGGCTATATGACAAAAACAGAATATCACGATTTTTGAATTATAAACCCCCGATTTCGATTTTATCACAATTTTTTTATAGTGACTAAAATAACTTAAATTACACATTGAAGAAGAAAAAGATTGAATTAATATACTAATTTATTCAACTTTGTGATCAACACAGCAAAAATAGACTTGGAACTTAGACTAGACTTAGAACTACAGCAAACTAACTCTATACATTAAAAAACACAATAACACTCCGGACAATAAAAGTAAAATAGTGACACTAAGTTTGGTAAAGGCTTGTTGTTGTGTCTGTTGCTGTTTGGCATCTTTTCTGAGACGTCTCTCTCATGACGTCGAGCTGCTGTGATACAGCGCTCTGTCACTGTCTGACCCTTTCACAATAAGAGTCTTACTAAAGCGATAACACACTGTGTCTTTTATTGTGTAAAAGGCTAACCGGAAGCAGATAGTTACCATAAGTTATTACTTGACCAAGTAATTCACCAAAGTTGGACAAGTCTTATATTATCAAAGACATGGATAAACGTTGCATTTGTGAACACAGGATTTAAAGTAAACAAATGAGAAGGATGCGGCGCCTGACAGAACTGTAAGGACGAAGGACACACTCGCTTCTTCACACATGTGTCGCCAGGTAAATAAATAAACACACGCTGAGCAGAGCAGCGGCGTTACGGGGGAAAGACACTGACATAAATACCTCTGAAATAGAGACAGAACGCTGGGTTTAAAGCTCAGGATTGAGGAGCCTGGTCGTGTATGCGACTGTAGAGGAGCGGCTCGCTGCCAAACGCTAGCATTAGCGTCTGACATTGCGTAGCAGTAAGTGCGCGGCTTGGGTTTACTTCACTGACGGTGAAAAGAGGCAACTGTGCAGAAGTGCTTAGAACCCACAAAAATGACAGATCGTCAGCTCTGGACATCGTAAGACGGTCTAACGTCGCCATATCGCCCAGCCCTACGCCCAATCCCGCAATATGTATGTCCACTCCTGCCCGCATCCCGCCGCTGTGTCCTGTCCGAATGTCCTCACTATTCATATGCAATAAAGTGCGAGAGTCAGCGGAGAACGCCTGACAGCAACAGGTCTTTGAACTAAACCACACAACTGAATGAAAACGGCTGTTTGAATCCCACGTTGCGCATTTCTCATGAATAAACGACTTGAATATAAACGGTTAGGGTGAAAAGATGCTAATATTAGCTACTTACCTTAAGTTCGAGCTGTTAAATGATCGATAGCTTCCTCTCTCGGACAGAAAAGGGCAATAATCCATCCAAGCCGTTTTCTTCATTCATGTAAAATCCATGTGAAATAGAACACATCTGACTCACATTTATCCATTAATAGTCCACTGTCTCTTGAGTTTGGTTGGTCTTTATCACAGAAATATGTTATTCCCGGAGTTTAGTGAACTTTAGCAGAGGTAGTCAATCTTCCGGCAGCATGCGGACACCGGGCAGCTGACCTACTTTCGGCACGAGCAGCGCACGTGACGTCATGTAGCGGGGAGAAAGTAGTGACTTCTGTTCTGTCCGAAACACAAACAGAATCAGTGCCCTTATAGTCTACAGTCAGTGTGGGCCTACGTACTGAATGAGGGGTTCATTCACTACACACTGTGGAACACCCTGCGGGCTTACCTGTCCCGCAGGTTTTTTTTTAGCCGCCCATTCCCACCTGCAGCTAAGTTGAAACCGCCCATTTCCGCGAGATTTGCGTTGGGTCCCGCGGGACTCCCAGTCCCAATCATAGACTGTACTTGGTAGCTTCTATCTTCACCTCGTTTGGAGCAATAGAGGAGAGGAGGAGAGGCTAAATGCTAACGCCGTCTGTGCTGTGTTTACATGACTGAAGGCACGCGTGAAGACTAGACAGGTACAAATGAACTCGTCTAAGGTAAGAACATATCTCAGGTAGAGGTGGGAGATATATCGTTGAGACGATAATATCCAAATTGTTGTCTGGAGAATATGCAAAATTGGGATATCGAATATTTCATAATTTGTACAATCTGACCCCCCAAACATGTTTATTAAAAAAAAAAATGTCACCACAGATTTTTTGGACTTTGTCTCGTTGTCCTTGTGGGTTACCGTAGTGCGCCAGCCGCCCCCTCCGCTGCGTAACACATTCAAAACAACAACATGGCAGCGTGGAGCGATTACAGAGATGAAGAATCTAATGATATGAATGAAGTTTGTCACTTGAGTCGCTCATATTTGCGAGGAAAGGGCTCAGGACAAGTCGTAGCACTGCCTTGCTAGCTAGCTAACTTTCCTAACTTTTAGCCCGGTGCTAACTAATAACACGGTGAAGAAAACCACAATGCAAACGCGTAAAGGCTAATAATATCCTCCTCACCTGTTTTCTTCAGATCACGTAAGTGTCAGGACAAACGTGTCTCCCTCTCTGTCTCTTTCCCTCCTGTGTGTGTATGTGTGTGCGTGTGCATGTGTATGTGTGTATGTGTGTGTATCTGTGCGTCTGCCTCGGCCCCCCAGTGCATCTGGAGAGATGCGAAGGAGAACTAGAGGATCCTTTGAAAACTTTGAAAACTACCATGAATTTAACTCATGTTGCTGGCAAACACTAGCCTGGCTAACGCCAGACTAAAATCACAAGTGATATTTAGTCTGGGGACCACCAATTCATTTTCTCGTAGGAGAGGTGTGGTTTACGATTGTTCATAGCCGTTTATTGGGCGCTACGAATGTCTCTCATGCGTCTGCACGTAGCCATAGCCAATCGTATCATGGTATCAGATGACGTATGACGTACCTGCTGTAAACTTTTGAGCTAAACTATTTAGAACACGTTCTAAAGCTTGATCGAAAGATGGCATCGCGTCTGCTGCTGTCATGTTGGATCCGTAAATATTTCTTTATTTTTTTTATCCCTAAACAAACTACAAGCTTCCGTATATCAAATAGCGCGTCATCGTCTTACCGTCCCTCCTCGTTCTGTGATTGGTGCCCAAATCCATGGAAAAATGTCGGCCATGGTCCCCAGGCTGTTGTGAAGTTCGAAAAGATTCGAGCGCACACAGCAGTCTGGCGTTAGCCAGGCTAGGCAAACACATGTCCCAAACGCGTTAATACTCACAGGTCTATCCCCAGTCTCCTGACAATAAAACACAAGTAAACTGGCCAGAGGCAGGTGAACTTACAGGAGCATTTCACTGTGATGGAGATGAAGCTGCAAATATTGTAGCAATATTATTTTATCTTCCGTGTTCTTCCAGATGAAGGCAGAGATTTAGATGAATAAATAGAATAAAATACAGTAGCTTTAAATGAATTTGCCCTATTGTCTAAAGCAGTGATTCCCAAAAGGGGGTCCGGGGGCCCCCTGGGGGCCTCAGAGGCATTACAGGGGGCCCCCAAAGCTTGCCTACATTACAAGTATATTGAAAAATATTCCGTTTGAGAGGGAAAATATATCAATTTGGACAGATGTACCACTTAAACCCAGTATTTAGCTACAGTCAATGCTAGATGTTGCTTTTTATGTAATTTTAGCGGTAAATAATAACAAATTCCATTGAATAAAGTAAATGATTATGATTTGGAGGGCCCTGAGCAATTTTCGGATCGGTAAGGGGGCCGCGATGTCCCGGACTTTAGGAATGGCAGGTCTAAAGGCTTTGATTTTGAAGTATTTTGTCAGGTGTAAATTATATCGCCAAATACCTAGTTATTGTGATATTTCTTTTTCATACCGTGAAATACATTTTTGTTCATATCGCACTGCCCTAATGTTTAAATCAATAATATGTCATATCTTTATGTACTAGTAATTCTATACAATAATAGGTCAGATACAGCAAGTCAAAAGACCAATTGGACCTTCTTTGCCAGTTTGCACACATTTCTGTGAAGGATTGCAAAAATATCGTCTGAATATCAATATCCAGATATTCATTTTTGTCAATATCTCCCACCCCTAATCTCAGTATGTAAAAACTGTGGCCTATTCCTTTAAGGGGGAAAACCATTTGGAGAAAAATCTAAACTTGCTCGAATTATTCAAAAACTACTTTAACAAATGCTGAATTATGAATATAGTTTTCTACTAAATAAAGATACAGAGACATGGAGAAGAGCAAAGTGGTTCAATAGCCCATAATTACATGAATAACGTGCTAATGCTAACGGCTAGCTAGCGCTTGCTACGACTGCCGTTTTTTCACTTCTACTGAACAATCTGCTGTGAGAAAATATCCATATGGGCCCGATTTACATTTGACTTTATTTATGTGTGATAAATAAGTTCATATTCCAAAATCGTAAATAAGAGTGGAAAATTGTGTTTACCAAAAGATTATATTTTCCCCCTCGGCGAAGCCCCCTTCTATGACGCGATGCCGTCTGTATCTATAGGTTGCGTTCACGATTTAGAATGTGATGATGTCATAATGTCAGGTGGAGGGCAGGGGCCAATACAACTCTTATGGGAGAAATAAAGTTTTTGTAAGAAATCTCAAACGATTCACAAACCCGCCGTATTATTTTTATTTCTGAAAGTCCTTTCCATTTTCTAAGCGGATAAAAAGGGGTACTATATTGTAAGGAGTAATAACACCTCGGACAGCTGCCAGCGAGCAGGACAGACAAGGTAAAAATCTCAGAGTATTGTCGCCGGCTTTTGCTTCGCCTCCGATAAACATAAGAAAATCGCTCGTGCTGTTGGAACATTTGTTGTCAAAGCGCTGAAGTCTGAGGTTGCAAATGACTGCTTTTGTGACTTAAGAAAACAGTAGATCACATTAAAATATTGTTTTGAACACTTGATCTGGTAAAGTCAAGAGGAATAAGCTGTATCAAATGTCAAAGTAATGTTATTGTATGTGAGATGCTGACATATCAGAATGAGCCTCAGGAAAGCCCAGATTAGTCGATCTCTAACAGCTTCTGCCACCGTACTCTTACTGCGGCTGCTGTAACCCTGTGCTGTTGTCCAGTCTGTTCCAGCAGCAGGTCGAGGAGGCGTCTGACATCGACTGGATTGAAGTCGCCAAATCTGTTGGGTCAGTCTTGTTCAATTTACCTTTTATTTAACCGGGTCAAATGTTTGAGTACTAATCCTCAGGAACACGGGGACAATAAAGTATACAAAAACAAACAAACAAACAAACCGGAAGGAGAAGATCCATTACAATATACCAGACATTGACAAAAACATGACACAGCAGCAGAGAGAACAAGGAGAGATACAGTCGGGTCCATAAATATTGGGACATTGACTCAAATTCTTATGTTTTTGGCTCTATAAACCACCACAATGTATTTGTAATGATATTTGCATGCCAAGCAATGAAGGCTGCTAAAGAAGGCACTTCAGAGACCTACAACTACAGTAACTTATTACACTCCGGTCTTGCTCTCCTTCCTCTTCTTTCTCATTATTTTCTTTGGTTTTTGCTGCCAGAGGCATCACTTCTCTTCATTTTGTTGGAGGAGATAGCTTCTCTGTTTACACCAACACGTGGGTTTGCGCCATATCTCTCTCTCTCGCTCTTTCTCTCTCTCTCTCTCTCTCTCTCTCTCTCTCTCTCCTCTCTCTCTCTCTCTCTCTCTCTCTCTCTCTCTCTCTCTCTCTCTCTCTCTCTCTCTCTCTCTCTCTCTCTCTCTCTCTCTCTCTCTCTCTCTCTCTCTCTCTCTCTCTCTCTCTGTCTCTCTGTCTGTCTCTCTCTCTCTGTCTCTCTGTCTCTGGGGGCCCCAGGCAGCTGCCTGTATTGCCTTATGGCAAACTACGCCTCTGGGTTTGGAGAAGCCATGGAGGAGGACTATCGATCGGCCTCGAAGATATTCTGGCAAACCATCCGGCAGTGCTTCACCAACACTGTTCACAGTGCGGGCGGGGTGCTGCTGACCTCAACTGGGGATGTGGTCGGGCGGTGAAAGGAGTACTTCGAGGATCTCCTCAATCCCATCATCATTCCGATGAGGAAGCAGAGGCTGGGGACTCACAGGGGGCTCGCCCATCACCTAAGCTGAAGTCACCGAGGTGGTTTGAAAGCCTCTTGGTCTGCCAGGCCAGGACGCTGGTCCTATTGGGAGGAGGCCTTGTGGAAGGCCCAGGACACGCTGGAGGGACTATGTCTCTGAGCTGGCCTGGTGTCGCCTCGGGGTCCCCCAGAACAGCTGGAGGAGGTGTGCGTGGATCGGGCACAGTCTGGGCATCTCTGCTCAGACTGCTGCCTCCGCGACCCGGCCCCGGATAAAGCGGAAAGAAAATGGATGGATGGACTGTTGATTTAGCCACGTCTAATATGCTTGCCATCTCTCTGATGGGTTTGTTTTGATTTTTCAGCCTAATAATGGCTTGCTACACTGATAGTGATAGCTCTTCAATTATATTGAGAATTAACCACAACAGTATCCAAAATGCAAATATCACACTTGAAATGAACTCTGGACGTCTCACCTGTTCCATATAAATGGAATGAGACCGTCGTGAGACAGGTTAGTTTTACCCTACTGATGATGTGTTGTTGCAATAGTAATCCTGTGTAAGGAAACTTGCGCATTCCTTACGCTTTCCTCAGAAGCGTAAGGAAAAATACAGGCAACTTACACTTGAACAGGTTTTGGTTAGCGCTGCTTCTTGTAGTAATAGTGTTGGAGGAGGAGGATCCAGGAAGCTTTATATCATGTTATTATGTCATTCCCTCATTAAACACATGCCTGGAGTGTTGCCTTGGCTCATTCACATATTTTTGAGTAATCAGTAAAAACTTAGACGGCAGCCATTTTAGGTGTAGCTATGCCTCAGTCCTCCTAGGAACGCCCCCACCTCCTGGAGACGCCTCTGGACCTTTTGTCACCAGCCAAGCCACCAACCACTGCTCCTCAGCTCAGCAGAGCCCCTCTCCGCACAGTAGTGTTGTTTAGATGCCACAGCAGTGTGCTGAAGGGGGCGTGTCGGAAAGCTTCTTAAAGAGACGGAGGCCTATTTCAAGACGTTCAGTACAGCCATTTTGAGAGAGCAATTTTATTCAAGGCAGTTATTTTAATTTACTGCATATACAGACCAACAGAAGGTTACATCATCATTGTAGTATGCTATAGACTGGTGCTATGTGATTGAAAAAAGCATAATACCCCTCTTTAACTCTGTAATGTAGATAATCCAGTGCAGACAGAAAGAGACAAAGGTTTCCTACAGCAAATGTAGTAGTATTTATTTTGCCATTTTATCGGAATCTGTATCAAATATTGAGTTTTATTTTCAGTCTCTAGTTCAGTTTGAACTAGAGGGGGCAGTGTTGAGTCTGAACGGGGGCATTGGTGATGAAGCAGTTAGCAGAGTGTTCAGGGTCAGTTACATCCGGATGTATTCTATTTATATGTTCATGTTTTTATGTTTATGTGTTGCCTTCAGGGGCCTGACTCCGATGTGTGCGCAGAGGTTGTTCCACAGGATAAAAGTGTCTCGTGTCCCGGGATGGAACAAGCTGTCTTTCGGAGGTTGGACATTTTACAAAGTTACATTTATTTTACTGACAAGCAAACACACACATAGTGGAAAAGGTGACAGTTCACGAGGCCGTAGCGGACGCAGTGGTTTGCAGGAATGTTTAACAGAACACCTTTTTGTAGTGCATATGATTGACAAATATATTGACTCAACACTAAAACTTAGTAGGCTTTCATTTTGCTTTAGAACTGTTCTTCTACTAATGGCTTCAGTTTCATCACAGAGTGGACAGGTTGACACACGTTAATTGTAAGTTATTCATAAATCATGATGTCTAGCTTATCCAACACTTATCAGAAACTTGCGCATAACTTGTGTGTAACTTATGCGTAACTTATAAAGAACTTATTGGCGTGTTCCAGACGACTGAACGTATTTCTAACTTACAGCTACAGTATAATGGAGTATTGGCAGCGTTTGGCATACGGGGGTTCACAGGAGGAAACCGTCAGTACTCCTCCAGACTTCATGGTGAGCAGACGTCCCACGAGGAATGGAGGATCTGGCAAGGCTGAGACGAGAACCATGCTAGCTGGCCACGATCAGCAGACTTCCTGAAAGACATGACGCTGAATCTACTGCAAAGTTTCGAGAAATCTTCTAGGCAGGCTCCTGGCACATATGCTAAGTTTAACGGAGAAATCTTCTTCTTGTGCGTTTTAGGCAGACTGGGCGCCTCCGGGCGCATTGCTGCCCCCTCAGGATACTGGCTTGTCACATATCATCAGCATTACGCTGCCATGCGTTATGCATAAGTTAGGCTGTCGTTGGGCATAGGTTGTGGACTCGTTATGAATACTCTATGTATACGCCCAAAACTGAAAAAAGACATAGAAAGTTCAGCGTATGCGAGTCAAGGTGTGACAGCCCCATAAAAGCTTACAGGTTTGGCATATTTGAATTGTTGCAAGTCCAAATAAGTGTAAACTTTGGTTCAGTTTTGCATGTATGATTTTAGACAAAGGCTGTGTCCTGAACTCTTTGAGGTTTTCATTCCACTCTCCAACTACAACATCTCCACTTTTGTAGTGTTAGTAGCTCCTGCGCCGTATGCAGATGATGTCACCCAACAGATGATGAAGTGTCACTTTAAACTAAGGTGTTTCTCTGACAATGTTTTTGTCTTTGTCTTAGAAATCGTGGACGTTCTGTTTCAGAACGAGATTCCAGAGCTTCAGATGAAACTCGCGTCCAACAAGAACCACGACTACAACTCCGTCCCCGAACCAGAACCAGGACCGGAAGACCTCAGTCTGGACCAGATCTTCCCAAAGAACCAGGAGGAGTTCACAGAGCTGGACAATAGCTGATGCCCCCTGCTGGACACACTCTGAGCTACAGCCGAGGCCCCCTGCTGGACACACTCTGAGCTACAGCCGAGGCCCCCTGCTGGACACTCATGTTTACGTCAGAATTGAAGTTGACATGTTTCATTTTAGTTTTTATAAATGTTTGTATAGAAACACATTGGGACAAAACAATTGTAATAACTTTGAAATGAACATCTCAAATGAAAAATGAAAAATTGTAATTTTCGTGATTAATTTTTTCTTTTTTTAGTTCCGTCAAAAAAAGAAAAAATCTAACCTGTAAAACAATGAAAAATAAACAATAGAGGTAATACAGTATTAAAATAACAATAAATAAGAATGTTCAAATTTTAATTTTTATCCAATGTTATTGTAAAACAAGATCAGCCTAAGAGTAAACAAAAACATTTCAAATTGAAAAAACTATACTTCTAATCTTTGTTGAGATTAAAAAAAAAAAAACAAGACGAGCCAATCATAGCACAGGAGGCGGGACTTAACAGTGCGTCCGCGACACAACGATCTTTTACCAGTGCCCTTCTGTTTTAAATGAGCTGGACTTGTCCTTAAAGCCACAACAAGAAGCTGCTCTGAGGACTTTCACCAGAACATTTACTCGACTGCACGTGTAGACGACAAACAATCATGGCGGAGGACGGAAACACACAGCATAGGTCGCTTTGTTTGATTGGTTCGCTCTCTTTCAAACTGCGATCGTTAGCCCTGCGTCCAGTCTCCATTTGGAAATTGCATCCTATTAGCACAATTCCAGACTGTCCTTATATGTATGTAAATACATAAATAAAGTCAGGCTGGCTTTAAGCCAGGCTACTGTTTTATAATAAACCACAAACTTTGTCTGAAACTCCAAAATAATGGTTTTAGTATTTCACCTCCTCCACAGATTTGACATTTAACTAAAAATGTCTTTATTACAGATGGAAGAAAACATATAATGTTTTTTGTTCTTTTATTTATGTCGGTTTTGGTTATCTGCTGTTAATATCTCTGAAATTACTGCCAATATTTGTCATTAAAGTTCAGCTGAATGTTGGATTTGTCAGAATGAAGATGGCCATGTTTGTAGTTTTCATTGGTAAATAAAGTCGGCCATGATTGTAGTCTTTATGTTGGTTATTCGCCGTTTCCGTGGCAATACAGCAGGTGGACGTGTGATTGGGGGCGGGCCGTCGCCGTGGCGACGCGGCTCTTGTCCAACGAGGTGTTCAGGCCGCTGTCGACGAACATCCCTCCGTGAGACTGCGCCTTGGAGAAACGCGAGGAGAGCGCGAAGCGAGTCTGAAATGACATGTAATTACACATTAATTAACCTCTTAACCCCACCTGAACCGAGCACATTTTCTCCAGTTTGGCTTTACCCAAATCTTAAAGCTCCTAGAAAAATAGCAACCACAAAAATGTGACGAAAGAGAGACAAAAACATTGCGATAACACAACAAAAAGGGGACATAAAAAGAGAAGAAAACACGACTAAAATGTGACAAAAAAGTTGTAATCAGTTTTGTAGGCCTTAGCTTTCAAAGCATTACACTGTTGCTCTCCAGTCGAGAAGCTTTCAGATTTGGGTAAAGCCGAACTGGAGAAAATGCTCTCGGTTAAGGTAAGAGGTCAACTGCATAAATATAGCCGCAAAGCTGCGATTATCGGCCCTCGCCGACCGCCCTGCCCAAAGCAAGGGGGCGCTTCGCGCTCTTTTGTCTCCCTCAATCTAAACTACTGCCTTTATGTTTGTTTGTTTTTAACTTTATTCCCTAGGGTCTTAGTTTTAGGATTTTGACATGTATCCTGCTGCGTGAGCTGACACCGCGGTGCTCATTCAGTCCAATTGTAACGTGCCACTTTGTTTACCCAGTAACGATAACGGCGCTGTAATGCTGCGTTCAGACCGAACGCGATGGAGGCGAAAAAATTGCATCAAACGCCAGGCGTTTATCGCTTGAATATTTGTGTGTCACTCGCTTCTATCGCAGCGATTACTCGCTCCTGGCGCCAGAGTAAATTCGCCTCCATAGCTTTAGGGATATCTACTGCGCCTGCGCAGTTCAGTGACCAACTTTTTCCTCTACACTCAGGGCCAGGTTCTGAACAGGCTGCTCTCGCTTATTTTGTTCAGATTATTGTTTGCTCGTTGATCTAGCACTAGAAAAGTTGTGTAGCTCATATTAGACTTTGACTGATCCGACTCCTACCATTGGCGCTTGTGTCTTCCCGCTGCCTTCAGCGGACACTCAGCCACACACTCCCCGCTCTGCAGCCTCCAGCTCCGGTGCAGGCGTCCTGGCTTCTCCGGACATGTAGCGCCACTTTCCCGGACACTGAAGCGTCTCGTACCGGCTAGCTTCTCCGGGTATGTGGCGCCACTTTCCCGGACTCTCAAGCCTGTCGTACCGGCTACATGCCGAGCACACGCGGCGGACATTTGGTGCTCGTATCTCCCCGTCCCCCTCCTGCCTTTAGCGGACACTCAACACACTGCCCCGCTCTGAGCCTCGAAGGCAGCCCGGGATGGCTAACCGCTGCCCCCGGTGTCTGTGAGCTCTCCCTGGGGGAGATTACAGTAAAAAGCAGCCCTCAGTCCCATCTCATAAGCACTGACAGCCTCTGATTAGCTCTGTCCAATACAGCTTTATCGTGTCTGTAGTTTCAACGTGAACACATCCAGCCATGTCACTAAATAAGGCAATGGTATTATAATCCCAGTCTTTGAGTTTTATCTGGTTTACAGACATTAATAAATGCAGTGGTGTCCCAGTCACCAATCGCACTTTCCTCTATCAGAATTTGTGTCTTTATTAAGTAGGAGAGGTCGGGGATGTGAGTGCTGTGGTGTGGTTCACAGAGCGGAGCCCGTAGATCAAATCCCCGTCTCGGGTCTTCTCTCCTCATCCTCCCGCTCCCTGGCCGCTCTGTGACCGGCATGTTGTGCTCACGTCACAAAACGGCTCGTCTTCTGATTGGTCAACGCGCCGCAAATTGACTAAAAAGTTCAGATTTTTCAACTCGAGCGAGGAGGGCTGTGGAGGCGAAATTGCAGAATCGCTTTACCGCTTCGCTCCAGAAGTGAGCAAAACGCCCCTTCCGCCACATTCGTTCCGTTCTGTTCGTTCTATTCGCCCTCATCGCCACGCTCTACTCTCATCCATCGCACCGCCGGCCTTTCATTCGCTCCTTAGCGCACCCTGGCATAGGGATAACATGTAAATAACTCGCCCTTGACTCCTCCATCGCGTTCGGTCTGAATGCAGCATAACGACGGGGAGAGTAATGAATTAGATTACTCCGTTACTGAAAAAATAACGTCGTTATTCCCAACACTGGAAATAACATGTATAAAAAGCAGAAATCTCAGTCATCCCAGCAGGTTTCCAAAAGGGTTAGTGTCAGGAGGAGGTACTCACAGGCAGGTGGTGGGGCGTGGGAGCAGAGCTTCCATAGATCTGGTTGGTCGTCCTATAGAGAGGATGGACCTGAGCCGAGCTGCGACACAGACCTCAGTTTAGTCTATTTTTTTAGTCCTGGTTTAGACCCGGTATGGTCTTAGTCCTAGTACCTTCCTTACCCGCGTGCACAGTCCGGGCGGGTCACTCGCTCCGGGCGGACGGAGTCCGTCTCTCCCTCCATCAGCTGAGACAGGAAACAGTCACTCAGAAGTGATCACTTCACTGTCAATACTTGAAATATTTCAAATATCATAACATTAAAGACACTGCGTAACATTGTGGACAAACATAAATACACCGCGCTCCAAATGATTATGCAAATGACATTTTTCTCAGATTTTCTAAATTATCAACTTAAATAACAGTCAGCCTCATTTTCAAGTCTAACTGTTAGAGGATAATATGAATGTGGTAGAAAAAACCTCCCAGTGATAACAGATTTTTTTTCAAAAATAAATATAGTAAACAACTCAAAATCTACTATTCCAAAATATGCAACTCATAGTTTCAATACTTTTTGAAGCTTGTAATTAACTGTAAATGGTCATGTGTTGAATTTGCAGCATTAGGAGGTCATATTTACTGAAATCAAAAGCTATTTCAATTAAAAACATCTTAACAGGTCAAGTTACATTTTAACATAGGACCCTTATTTTAGACCAGCTTCAAAATTCTTAAATCCATTAAACTTGTGAGTTTTTGGAGAGTTTCTGCTTAGATTTCTTTGCAGGATGTCAGAATAGCCTCACAGAGCTGCTGTTTGGATAAAAACTGCCTCCCACCCTCATAGATGTTTTGCTTGAGGCTCCAAAGGTTCTCAATAGGGTTGAGGTCAGGGGAGGATGGGGTCCACATCATGAGTTTCTCTCCTTTTATGCCCATAGCAGCCAATGATGCAGAGGTATTCTTTACAGCAGGACATGGTGCGTTGTCATGAAGATGATTTTGTTAGGAGATGCACGGTTCTTCTTTTTGTACCATGGAAGAAAGTGGTCAGTCAGAAACTCCAGACAACACCATCCATGAGTTTATTTTTATTTTTTTATTGCACTGAAATACAATTTGCATAATCATTTGAAACGTGCTGTAATAGTGCTGGGAAAAAATATTGTTTTGCAATATATATCGCAATATGTCTTTATTGTGATATGCGTATCGTTTCGGACGCCTTATTATTGATATTCTCAGGTCTAGAAAAAAATTATTACAAATGTTTTAGGTTGATAGGGTTAATAGGGCTGGGACAAAATATCGGATGGCAATAGAGTTCAGGAAAATTCCCTGTTACCATGGAGATCCACCATGTTTGCGGGTGCTAGCATACATTTTCCATAGACTAACATTAGCTAAAAACAGTATACAAAGTGGATTAAAAAAAGCAGTGGAACAACTGCATTATCTGCAGAGTCACTACTGGTAAATACATCTAACACACTTTAGTGTCCAAATGTTTTAATGTGAACAAAAACTCCAGTATTTTAGCTTTTAAAATCTCCAGTGGCTTATAATCCCATAATGCTTCGCGATATGACATCACGATCCTGAACTTATTCCGGAAGTTTGCGTGGGCGCCGCCATGAATTGTGCCCGCCCCTTGTCTCCTATCTGAACATAGGAGAGGTCCAGATCAAATCTGTCACAACACGCAGAGAAAGAGAGGCTTTGAGGTGGAGGTGCACCGCCGACTGGGGGCCGCTTGTGCTTTCTCTTCGGTGTTGATAAAGTCTCTTCTGTAAGACTTGCTTGGTTTCTCCAATATAATGTTCTTTGCATTCTTCTTCTTTGCATCGAATAGAATAAACCAAATTGCTTTGTTTGTGGCTCGGAGTTTTGTCTTTGGGATGAACTAATTTTTGTCTCAGTGTGTTCACAGGTTTGTGGTACCGACCACCACCAACCATTCACTCACACACTACATTCGCTAGGCTTCCTGGTGTTACCAAACCGTCTCCCATCCAAGTACTGACCAGGCCCTTCCCTGCTTAGCTTCCAAGGTCTGACGGGATCGGGCAGAGCAATGGCGGTATGGCCACATACTATGACAGCATACTGTACTGGTCCATTCATCCATCCATTTTCTTCCGCTTTATCCGGGGCCGGGTCGCGGAGGCAGCAGTCTCAGCAGAGATGCCCAGACTTCCCGATCCACACACACCTCCTCCAGCTGTTCTGGGGGGACCCCGAGGCGACACCAGGCCAGCTCAGAGACATAGTCCCACCAGCGTGTCCTGGGCCTTCCACGAGGCCTCCTCCCAATAGGACATGCCTGGAGCACCTCACCTCCTTTCGACATGAAGGAGCAGCGACTCTACTCCGAGCTCCTCCCGTGTTACTGAGCTCCTCACCCGATCTCGGAGGGTGCGCCCAGCCACCCTGTGAAGGAAACTCATTTCGGCCGCTTGTATTCGCGATCTTGTCCTTTCGGTCATTACCCAGATCTCATCTGGGTGAACTCCAACACATGGCGGCTGAGCTGGGGGGCTATAAGCAAACCCACCCCGGCCCGCCATCTCTCCCCGCGGGCATCTCCAGAAAAATGAAGCATCCAGCCTCGCTCCAGGAGTTGGGATCCGGAACCCAGGCTATGCGTGGAGGTGAGCCCGACTATATCTAGCCGGTATCTCTCAACCTCCCGCACAAGCTCAGGCTCCTTCCCCCCCAGCGAAGTGACATTCCATGTCCCGAACGCCAGAAGCTGCGCACGCGGACCAGGTCGTCGAGGCACCTGCCTTTGACTGCCACCCAGTCCTCTCTGCACCCGACCCCTACGGATCCCTCTGCGGGTGGTGGGTCCACAGGAGTACTGTACTGGTACTTTAAATAATGACTCCATACTGTACGGGTACTTTAAATATGACTCCATACTGTACTGGTACTTTAAAAGATCTGTATCATGCTATTTTAGCCATTCCAAAGTAAAGTATAGGCATTTATATGATATATTGTACCTCTATCACTATAGAGTACTCATTTTTGAGAGAAATATAAGTATTTCTGGGGGTATTTTTCAAACCCGGAAGACAAGACGCTTTGATTCAGTTAACTCCGCCCCTCTCTCCGCTCATTCCATACTGTATGGGTACTTTAAATAATGACACCATACTGTACTGGTACTTTAAATATGACACCATACTGTACTGGTACTTTAAATATGACTCCATACTGTATGGGTACTTTAAATAATGACTCCATACTGTACTGGTACTTTAAATATGACTCCATACTGTATGGGTACTTTAAATAATGACTCCATACTGTACTGGTACTTTAAATATGACTCCATACTGTATGGTACTTTAAATAATGACTCCATACTGTACGGTACTTTAAATATGACACCATACTGTATGGGTACTTTAAATAATGACTCCATACTGTACTGGTACTTTAAATATGACTCCATACTGTACGGGTACTTTAAATATGACACCATACTGTACTGGTACTTTAATATGACTCCATACTGTACTGGTACTTTAAATATGACATCATACTGTACGGGTACTTTAAATAATGACTCCATATTGTACAGGTACTTTAAATATGACACCATACTGTACGGGTACTTTAAATAATGACTCCATACTGTACTGGTACTTTAAATATGACACCATACTGTACGGGTACTTTAAATAATGACTCCATACTGTACTGGTACTTTAAATATGACTCCATACTGTACGGGTACTTTAAATATGACTCCATACTGTATGGGTACTTTAAATAATGACTCCATACTGTACTGGTACTTTAAATATGACACCATACTGTACTGGTACTTTAAATATGATAGCATACTGTACGGGTACTTTAAATATGACTCCATACTGGTACTGGTACTTTAAATAATGACTCCATACTGTATGGGTACTTTAAATAATGACTCCATACTGTACTGGTACTTTAAATAATGACTCCATACTGTACTGGTACTTTAAATATGACACCATACTGTACTGGTACTTTAAATATGATAGCATACTGTACGGGTACTTTAAATAATGACTCCATACTGTACTGGTACTTTAAATATGACTCCATACTGTACGGGTACTTTAAATATGACTCCATACTGTATGGGTACTTTAAATAATGACTCCATACTGTACTGGTACTTTAAATATGATAGCATACTGTACGGGTACTTTAAATAATGACTCCATACTGTACTGGTACTTTAAATATGACTCCATACTGTACGGGTACTTTAAATAATGACTCCATACTGTACTGGTACTTTAAATATGACTCCATACTGTACGGGTACTTTAAATAATGACTCCATACTGTACGGGTACTTTAAATATGACTCCATACTGTACTGGTACTTTAAATATGACTTCATACTTTAATATGATCATACTGTACTGTTGCTTCAGATATGAATGCGGTAGAAGTAAAAATACTGTAATAAAGTGCAGTACTCACCGTTGTTTTTGTTGACTTTATTGTGACACTTTTGGTTTTGACTCGAGTCAGACCAAAGACTGTGGACGAAAGCCGTTGTCATGGAGACGGAGCAACAGAAAGATCACATGACCAAGTGCAAATATCTGAGGTTTTTAGGGTTTTTTTAAAATTCTGATTTACTCGAATAAGTTTTGTGTTGCCCTTAATTCCATTTTTTCAACAAAAACTTTGTGCTGAGCCTCGGGGATTTTCTAAACAAAAGATTGCATTGCTGGGTTGCAAGTCACATCACAGCGTTCTAAAGGCCAATACTATTATGGAGGAAAAATCATTTTGTTTTTGAGGACATTTTGGTCTTGTACAGAGAGATCATGGACCCAGTGACTGATATTAATGATCATTTTTTTAATTCATACATTTTCTTTTGAGCTACGACTTGTGAAAGTGTCAAGGCTCTTTTATACTTCAGCGACAGCTCCGCGTTTACGTATTGGACACACGTGGGAGCCAATCAGGGAGTTCGCGACAGCTGCACCTGCCGCACAAGGTGACTCCGTGGCAAGTGCTGCAGAAAAAATAAAAATAAAATAAAAATATTTAAAATAGACATAACAATTTAAACGCAGAGGAGCTAGGCGAAGTTCGAACGATTCTGTCTTGCGTGAAGATGACGGGGCTGCGTTGGGCGGGACCGGACGCTCGACTATAAAAGAGCCTTCATGCAGTTAATAGGAAAAACTTCCTGCCCGGTCATAATGTTAAAGTTAAAGCTTTCATCCGGTTAATAATATGTCTATGTTTTTTTTAAATAATATGTCTATGTTCCTGCCCCCGCTGGGTCCGATGACATCATCACATTCTAGAACCTACAATCCAGCAATTTGCGATGACTCGCCGTGCGTGGACAGCAGAGGGCGCTGCGGTGTAAGACTGTGCATCTATTTATCTCTTTATACTGTATAACAATACTTTATTGCCCGATGTATTATTTTAAATCGAACCACATATAACCGTTTAAACTTAGTTCTTTTATTTT
The DNA here is from genome assembly GCA_007210695.1 of Neogobius melanostomus. Classification (NCBI taxonomy): domain Eukaryota; kingdom Metazoa; phylum Chordata; class Actinopteri; order Gobiiformes; family Gobiidae; genus Neogobius; species Neogobius melanostomus. The sequence continues at coordinate 399,954 of VHKM01000722.1, forward strand.
TTATGACATGTTTGTAACTGATCATTGTGGGGTTTTTTGGCATAAAACGATGCTAACACACTGATTTTTGGGGGTGTCAGATTCAGATGAAAATGAAGCTGAGGCTTTTGCTCAAACTGTTTCTGCAGAAGTAAAGGCTTTTCCCACATTCATAAAAACTAAATAAAAGTATTAGTTTTGTATAAATTATGTAATTTAAAACAAAGCGATCTACATATCAATGAACAGGTGGTTATGAAAATAAGTCGTAGGGTTCGAGACCTTTTACATATTCCCTCAATTTAATGCAACTACAATGTACATTTACAGATTATGTGTATTATCTGTGTATTATTAGTTCATCATTAATGAGTTCACACTTCAGCGGGGCTCACTGTGGAAATAAACAGAGAATTCCAGAGCATCAGACTCAAGAATAATCAGCCCAATAAGACGATCTTCAACAGCAGTTAGTCCAAAGTACAAAACTGTTTATTCACATTATTTTACAAACGTCAAACAAAACAAAACCATCAAATGTCAAAAACAACTGTTCATCCAGGAGAGAGAGCGGGGGTTCAGGAGTAGTCAGGGAACAGGGAAAGGGGTGGAGTCGCAGGTGCGGTGGGCGGTGCTACATCCGGCAGGTGTCGTGGAAAGCCTCTAACGTCCTGAAGTCTCTCCAGGTCGGGGGCAGTCCCTCCTGAAGGAACCGCCCACAGCGTTGGCACGGCGATTGGAACAGCTTCACATAACTGCGCAGCCACGTCTGAAAACAACAAGGACTCAGTTCAAACTGTTTGATAACAGATGAAAACCTTTAGAGAGGTGTATTCTACAGGTATTTGTAATTATCTCAAACACATCGTTATCGCTCTATTGATTGAAAACAGCCGAAACTTCATATCCAGTAGTTTCACTTCCTGATTTTCAAGTGATCTCTCCGTAAGTGCCTCCCACTCCCCTTCGCTATGCAGCTGTTTCAATTAACTTAACTGCTACTGAACCGAGATACGCTCTAAAACTTATATCACAATAAAAAAGAGAAATATCATGATAATGATATATTTGACCATTATAATTGACAAAATATGGGGCAAATTAATGTAAAGCTGTTCCATTCTGTTATATGGTTCTAAAAATAATCTTTTTTTGAAAAGAACAAAAAAAGCATTTGTGACTGGTGTTTGGCTGTAACATGATATTTTGGCGGTTTTCAAAGCATTCCCTCATTTCGCACACAGAAGGGGGCGAGATCGACGAGCTCATCTGAGACTTACACAAGCTCAGCATGAAAGCTTTAACCACTTTCATAAGGTGCTTTTCTTTAGCGTGTTATGCAGGCTATGCTACACCGGAGTTCATCCAAGCCCCTTTCCTCGATGATCTGCTCAAGCAACAGAGAAGCGTCCTGACTCCAGTCAAAATCAGCTTTAGTGGGCATGCAGATGAGAGCATGCAGAAACAGCTCCAGGTTTGTTTAGTAACATGAAAATACACCCTTTAAAATGAGGTGAAACCACAAAATTATTATTTATTTTTTTACCCTAAAAAGGAAAATAAAAAATGTCTATATTTTAAAATTGAAAACAAATAAGAATACTGTAGAATGAGAAACAGCGCCACCTTCTGCCAAAACAACAGAACGAGACTCTTAATCCCAGTGAGACATTTGAGCAGCGCGCTGCAACTGTTCAGCTGTGATTGGCTTAGGACCTGGAAGTGGGAGGGGCCCGGCTGGGTTACACCGCGAATGTTTTCAGGGAAGCGTCATCTCGACCGAGCTAAGGACACTGACCATGAAGGAGCGCACCACGACGTCGGGCATCTGTGGGAGCTGATAGTGCAGCAGGGCCGTGGTCGCATGGTCCGTCACCTGTCAATCACACATGGCCAATTAGAGGAAAGAAGTGAGGGCCAATCAGCAAAGAGGGGGGTGCGGGCCTTACCTTCTGAAACACCTGGTACTGGGACTTGGTCCAAATGTCCAGCTGAAACAGAAGGTTCAGAGTCTGGAGTGAACTGGTGTAAACACTGCTGTGAGATATTTCAAGCGACGATGAAGGGGCGATAAGGTAAGAGAGGCTTAAAGAAACAGGCCACCATTTATTTATTTTTTTACCTGATCTTAGACGATTTGATGCGTACCTGTCTGGTCTTTGTGCGTGCGCTCAGTCATGCAAAAAGACCAAAGATGTTGCCTCTCCTCCCCTCTCCTCTAGGGGGCGCAATAATATCTTCAGAATTCTTTAGGAGTGAAGATATTCCTGCGCGACGTGCTCCTAAGGTGTTATTACGCCTTACAATATAGTACCCCTTTTATCCGCTTAGAAAATCCACGTTTTAATTTTGTATACTATACTGCTATACTTTGATCATGTAACTACTCACGTAACCGTATTTAAATAGGGGAAACATGGAAGAGCTTGGTCGCTTCTAACTTCACCCCTGTTTGGCCCCATAGAGGACAGGAGGAGAGGCTAAATGCTAACAACATCTTTGGTCTTTTAGCATGACTGAGCGCACGGTAAAGACCAGACAGGTACGCATCAACTGGATGGAAAAACAGTGGCCTGTTCCTTTAAAGCACTTCTTAGACATTTATTCAATTAAACAAGAAGCCTGAGGGCCACAAAACATGATCTGAGGGCCTTTTAGGCATTGGTCTTTTATTGCTACATTTTGTCAACATTTTAACCTGTATCTGGATTATAAATGTGTTAACGGTTTTTGTGAAATGGGTCGTCCAAACCATAATTTAAACAATAAGGTATTTACTATTTTTATTGATAGGATTGTAGATTGGTGGTTCTGTTTGTGTTGGGCCGGGGTTAGGGCTGCACATGTGAATGCATGTGCGGTTGCCATGGTTACCTTCCCGTCCTGGCTGTAGTGGTTCTCATTGAAGCCTCTGACGATGGTTCTGTCGATGAAAAGTGACCGCATCACCACCACAGCCTTCAGCACCTTCCCCAGAGTCACCTGCCAAAACATCACCCAAACATCACAAAAAACCCTGACCAAAAAGCCCCTTCCCCAGTTACCTGCAAAGACACAACCACAACCAAAACATCACCCAATCAACCACAACCAAAACATCACCCAATCAATCACAACCAAAACATCACCCAATCAACCACAACCAAAACATCACCCAATCAATCACAACCAAAACATCACCCAATCAACCACAACCAAAACATCACCCAATCAACCACAACCAAAACATCACCCAATCAACCACAACCAAAACATCACCCAATCAACCAAAACATCACCCAATCAACCAAAACATCACCCAATCAACCAAACATCACCCAATCAACCACAACATCACCCAATCAACCACAACATCACCCAATCAACCACAACCAAAACATCACCCAATCAACCACAACCAAAACATCACCCAATCAACCACAACCAAAACATCACCCAATCAACCACAACCAAAACATCACCCAATCAACCACAACCAAAACATCACCCAATCAACCACAACCAAAACATCACCCAATCAACCACAACCAAAACATCACCCAATCAATCACAACCAAAACATCACCCAATCAATCACAACCAAAACATCACCCAATCAATCACAACCAAAACATCACCCAATCAATCACAACCAAAACATCACCCAATCAACCACAACCAAAACATCACCCAATCAATCAAAAGAGGGTCACCTATAAACATGGACGACCTGTAGAAAACTCTAGGTCATAGGTCTGGTTTTGTAGGGTTGGCCTGATTTGGCCTGGCTAAGAGGTAGTTACCAGGAGAACCGCAGAGGTGCCGTTGGGTCTGAACAGTTCTATGGACAGGTCCGGAAACATGCGGCCGATTCTGGAGATCACATCGTCCACATATCTACAACAAATGTACATATGGTTAAGAACAAACTGGTCATGTGGACTCGCTGAGGCCATGCTGCGGTCATGTGACTCACTGTGGGGGCAGGACTAAGGTGGAGGGCTGGACTTTGGGCCGCCTCTTGGCTGATGCTCCCATCTGATTGGCCGATCGTTTGAGTGACTGCTGGTTCAACAAACTGGAGGCCAAGCCAGCATGGAACTGGAGCTGAGAGAGAGAGGGGAATAAAGTCTTCATTTCCAGGACTATGTTTACCTTGTTGGATCACTTACAGGCCTATGATTACCTTGTTGGATCACTTACAGGCCTATGATTACCTTGTTGGATCACTTACAGGCCTATGTTTACCTTGTTGGATCACTTACAGGCCTATGATTACCTTGTTGGATCACTTACAGGCCTATGATTACCTTGTTGGATCACTTACAGGCCTATGATTACCTGGTTAGATCACTTGTAGGCCCATGTTTACCCTGTTGGATCACTTACAGGCCTATGATTACCTGGTTAGATCACTTGTAGGCCCATGTTTACCCTGTTGGATCACTTGTAGGCCCATGTTTACCTTGTTGGATCACTTACAGGCCTATGATTACCTGGTTAGATCACTTGTAGGCCCATGTTTACCCTGTTGGATCACTTGTAGGCCCATGTTTACCCTGTTGGATCACTTGTAGGCCCATGTTTACCCTGTTGGATCACTTGTAGGCCCATGTTTACCTTGTTGGATCACTTACAGGCCTATGATTACCTGGTTAGATCACTTGTAGGCCCATGTTTACCCTGTTGGATCACTTGTAGGCCCATGTTTACCCTGTTGGATCACTTGTAGGCCCATGTTTACCTTGTTGGATCACTTACAGGCCTATGATTACCTGGTTAGATCACTTGTAGGCCCATGTTTACCCTGTTGGATCACTTACAGGCCTATGATTACCTGGTTAGATCACTTGTAGGCCCATGTTTACCTTGTTGGATCACTTACAGGCCTATGATTACCTGGTTAGATCACTTGTAGGCCCATGTTTACCCTGTTGGATCACTTACAGGCCTATGATTACCTGGTTAGATCACTTGTAGGCTCGTGTTTACTACGGATGGCCGATATATCGGGCCGCCGATATTTGTCATTTTTTTTCACATATCGGCATTGGTCCAATATGCGAAAGTATCGGACGATTTTCTCTTTGAATTATTTACTGCGCCGTAATGTCGTAGCGCAATTGAATGCAGCAGCAGTGTAGACGGGCTGCACTGACCTGACTGGGGAAACAGTTTATTCAAATTATCTGAAATAAACAGTGGCTCCTAAAAATAAAGAAACTCCAGCATAAATTCACACGTCTCCAAAAGAAAGTATCAAAGTGGAGCGGACACTTGGACACCACAGAGACACAAGTTGCTGCTGTAACAAACTGGACTAAAACTGCCTCCATGGACATTATTTTGAGTCAGGATTAACAGGAATCTTTTTCTGATGGATTGTCGCTACATCTGAGTGGTGAGTGTTGCAAAAGTTTCTCGGTCCTGACGCCAGATTTATAACTTTCCGTTTGTTAGCGTAGCATAGCTTCTAACAGGCTACAACACGTAAACATTGACTTTCTGTCATCATGTAGGTTTACTACAGTGATGATAATGGCTGTATTCACGTTTACTGTGCCCACTTTTGTCATGTTAATGACCCGTGAAAACGAGGCGTTTTGTCCGCATTTTCGCGCATATTTAATTAGACGCATTTGCATCGTTTAGCGCATTTTTTATTAAACAATGCAGTTCAAAGACGCATGCTAATCTTGTAAATCTACTGCTCGCCTTTTGCCTGCTCTAAACCAACTCTAAATTTTCGCATTCAGGCCTCATCAGTTCACTATAAGATGCCGTTAAAGTGACGTGATGCTATTTTTTACAATTCCAAAGCTTCACACAGAGCTGTCCTCAGAGAAGTCCATCAGATTTGAATAAAGTTAAAACATTTAGCTTAAACAACATGGTAGGCTACATGTTTAAATAAAAAATACAATAAATAGCAGCCTAGCATATTCCCACTGTTTCCCATTAATAAAGGACATGGGTAAAAAGTATAATAATAAGTAGGTCTGACTAAATATTTAGCCAAAAACAAAATGACATTTCACTCAAACATTTCATTTGATCTTTTTAATATTCTTCTAATAAAAAGGATTGTTTGTTTCATCATAGTGTGTGAGACAGTGAGTCCCAGGCATAAGCATAAGACATTCCAATAATGGAACGACAATTTGCAAACTTTACAACATTTGAGTGAGCCTTTCTATTGATTTTTAATGTCGAAATAAATATCGTCAAATATCGAATATCGGCCACAGCAGCGAGTCAAATATCAGATATCGATAGCGGCAGAAATTTTTCATATCGGACCATCCCTAGTGTTTACCCTGTTGGATCACTTACAGGCCTAGGTTTACCTTGTTAGACCACTTGTAGGCTTGCAGGAGCTGGGAGTACAGCGGAGTCTTGTCTTGGACCGGGTCAAGGCTCAGGAGGCCGCTGTTGTGAAGGGGGTGGGACTCCGAGGGCCGGCCGACCAAGCCGCTGAGCCGCTCCAGCTCACTGACCAATCAGAGGAGAGAACACAGAGTTTTAAAAACGTCAGTCCCGCCCACTTCTTTATTTATTTGAGCTCGTCGTTAAAAGATCATGGAGCAGGTTTTCTCTGTAACCCTAACTCCCATCATTAGTGAGTCTGACAGTGGCTTGGTGTAGTCAGAAGTAATGCCATGTTAGCCGTTGGTTTTTGTTAGATGGCTTTGACAGCTCTAAGATTTCTTACTGAGGCAACAGAACAAAGCTATAATTCAAAGTTTTTGTAAGAAACAAGAAAAATGGCTTGTGTGACTACTGTAAAATGGCATTCATAATAATAATAATAATAATAATAATAATAATAATTTAAAAAAAAGAGGTTTCTTGTAAAAGTCACATATTAGTAACAATAGTCTTTTCAGAGTTACATTTACGGGTATTTTGCTGTCACATGCTGTCACAATATCTAACTGGTTTGGGTTAGGGCCAGGAATTGAAAAACGCTTAAGTTTTGAAGTCAGGACAACGGTTTGAATTTGGTTAGGAAAAGGTTAGGGTGAGGGGTCCGTGTACCGTTCGTTCAATCAATTTGAAAACAATGAAATTACCCAGAAATGTGTGCAATAAGTAGAGGTGGGAGATATATCGTTTAGACCAGTGGTTCTCAACCTTTTGGAGTCGTGACCCCCATAATAACAATGGGCTTCGTGACCCCCGCCCACCGCCGCTACCCCCACGCACGCACGCACGCACGCGCAAACATAGAAACATAGAAATATATACTGTAACACTGGACTGTATCATTTATCCACAATAATCAGATCTGCTCAAATAAACAACTCATGAAGACAGACCAATGCAGAGATAATAAGCTTTGTGAACATCCATCTTCATAATAATGAAAGCTCAGTCTTACCTGTAGCAGACAGACTGTTTTAGCTGAACTCTTACAGATGGATTTTTCTGCAGCTCTGTTACAGAGGTGATTCTTATACAGGCTAATGTCCGTAAATGCATGTTCTGGAACTTGTGCTGTCATTGTAGTTTGTCAGGCACCATTCTGTCTGAAGTCCGCCTCATCTCAGGGCACAGAAGTTTGTTTGAATCCATATTTACCCCTTTGTTTTTATCGCTTCTACGAGGCCGAAGCGGAATGTGGCGCTGCTCGCATTTACTCCCGCCTGCTAAAAATAACCAATGGCCGTGCGAGTAAGGCGGGACTTGCTAAACAGCAACCGAAGAGAGTGTCGCTGACAGGCAGGAAGAGCAGCCAGAAGCCCATGCTCGAACCATGCAAAAACAGCGTGGTGTGTGTTTACAGCGGAGAGAGAGAGGAGAGAGAAGACACAGATGAGCAGGTCCGCGGCTCTGGTCTGCGCACCGTGTCCTGGTCTACAGGAGTTCTAACATATTTTTCGGGAAATTTTTGGCAAAATCTAATAATTAAGAACAAATAATACACCTTTGATAAAATACCACACACATGCTACAATAAAATAATATTTTTCTAATTGATTTTTCTTTTCTTTTTTTTTTACTAGCCTGATCTGGCGACCCCCCGAATTTTTTCGCGACCCCCACGGGGGTCCCGACCCCCAGGTTGAGAACCACTGGTTTAGACGATAATATCGAAATTGTTGTCTGGCCGATATGCAAAATTGGGATATCGAGATATTTCATAATTTGTACAATCCGACCCCCAAACATGTTTATTTTATTTTTTCGGACTTTGTCTCGTTGTCCTTGTGGGTTACCGTAGCGCGCCAGCCGCCCCCTCCGCTGCGTAACACAGTCAAAACAACAACATGGCAGCGTGGAGCGATTACAGAGATGAAGAATCTAATGATATGAATGAAGTTTGTCACTTGAGTCGCTCATATTTGCGAGGAAAGGGCTCAGGACAAGTTGTAGCACTGCCTTGCTAGCTAGCTAACTTTCCTAACTTTTAGCCCGGTGCTAACTAATAACACGGTGAAGAAAACCACTATGCAAACGCGGTTAATATCCTCCTCACCTGTTTTATTCAGATCACGTAAGTTCCAGGACAAACGTGTCTCTCTCTGTCTCTTTCCCTCCTGTGTGTGTATGTGCGGAGGAGAAAGGAGCTCGGGGAAGCGCACGAGTTACATACCCCAGGTAGTGCCATCTACAGCCTGCGGGTGCTAGTCGGAATGCCCCACTGCCTCAATGCCCCAGTCGGAATGTCCCGCACCCATTGGTCTGAATGCCCCGGTCGAGTGGTCTGAATGCCCCAGTCGGTGGCAGCGGGGCGTTCCGACTATGATTCAAACCTGCTACGGGCACGTTGGCCACCTAGCTCCTAGCCACCCAATCCCATCTCAGAGAAAGTCATAGAATCTAAAGAGTGCTAATACCCCAGGACAAAGAACTGGAAATTGAACAACTGCAAAAAGTATACAGTCTCCGTGTTCGTTTTTCCTTATTAGAAATTGCACCCCGTAAGATGCGCCCAGTGTTTCAGGTGGGACCTTAATGTGAACCGTACAGCCGAACTTCCGGCTATCAAATTTATTTCTATGCCGGCTATACGCAAATCGATAAAACAAAATAGTGACGCTCTGAAGCTATGATTTCAATTTTCATTTTTCCGTTTTTGTAACATATTGAAATATGAAAATACGTGCCATTTTGAGTGATTTTGTTTCATTTTATGAAATGAAAAATGCTTATAGCACACGTTTCTGGGTAATTTCATTGTTGTTTTCAAATTGAAAATTGATTGAACGAACGGTACACGGACCGTGAGGTCTGCGATATACAATGGCGTGACATTTTTAAATCAAGTTTGTCTAATAACTAATAATTTATTCTATCGCTCAAACCAAATACTAAGTGCATGAAATGAACAAAAACAACATGTTCAGGTGTTCAAAACTAAAAAATGTGGTGTGACATCTTTTTACGCATTATCCTAAGGGGACGGCAAAATAGCAAAAAGACTTTGTATCCGTCTGACGGTTCTACAGACACTGACATAGATAAATACATTTTAGTAAAAAAAATGTATGCTACATTTTAAAAGAGAGTTCCCTTAATTTGTTTGAGATGATATATGTATAAGGCCATGCCCCTGAAACCCATGAATACACTGCCATTATCGGGTCTGATGCTTGGACAGTGGTGGTTTGATGTTAGTCATGTTTGTTTTGGTTGTTAGCCGTTAGCATTAGCTTACTTGAGGTCCCGGTTGACCGCCTGCAGATGCTCCTGAAACTCGTGAAGAAACTGCTTCTCGCGGGTCTCGATAGAGTCCCGGTACTTGAGTCCGTCCCGGAGACACTCGAACACGCGCGTGACACTGGACCGGAGAGCGTGCACGCCGCTGATCGCGTGAGAAAAAGCGTCCAGATTCACGCCGACATTCACCGCGTCCGCCATCTTCGCGCTCAGCGGGCTTCTCTTCCGGTGCTACAGGAAGTGACGGTGCGGGTTCATCTGGAGGTTCCACGTGGACGTATGTATGATTTATGTATGGATTTATGTCACATAGGCCTATGTCAAATTCTATTTAATAAAGTTCTTTTAAAAAACGTGGATCATGTTTTTATTAATTACGAGGCAAAACGGACTAAATACATAATTAACCTCTTAACCCCCACCTAAACCCGAGCACATTTGGCTTTACGGTCCAAATCTAAAGGTTTATTTTAAAAAGCTTCAAAATAGAGATGAACACACACTGGAAAAGCAACAATAATACAATGAAAAACACGACTAAAAACGTATGAAAAAGCAACACAAAAGTAACACAAAAGAAACGACTAAAGCTTCAGAAAAAGCAACAAAAAAGCTGTGAAAAGCAACAACAAAAAATTCGAAAACGGGACAAAAAAGGGAAAAACGGGTGAAAAAAACATGCCAAAACACAATAAAAATGTGACAAAATTGCGGTTAGGTCAGTTTTGTAGGTCTTAGCTTTCAAACAAGGCTGTAAGCTCCAGTCAAGAAGTTTTTATATTTGGGTAATGCTGAACTGGAGAAAATGTGCTGGGTTAAGGCGGGGGGTAACAGGTTAAATAAATGCATTAATTAGTATAATAATCTGACACTAGAAAATCCCAGGCAGTACCTCTTGAAATCAAATTTATAGCATATTTAAAAACAACCTGGACCAGGACGGGAACAACTTTATAACTAAAGGTACAAGGTAAGGCTAATACAAGAATCTGTGTCCAAAACCAAAGCAGTTTTCAGACTTTTTAATGTATTCATTTATTTTACAAAACATGTCTACAAAATTGGTATTGTTTACATTTCATTAGAGTTCTTTTTTTGTAAAAAGGGACTCTTCTAGAAGCTATATGAAGCTAATAAGTTGTTCTCTGCACTTTTTACTGTCTACTGTGTACAACAACCATTACTACTACTACTACTACTACTACTACTACTGTACTGTCTGCACTACTGTAACTGCGGAGGAGGAGGTGGAGGAGGAGTGACAGAAGGACAGAGGATAAAGATTAGGCTGAAGTGTCACACAAGAGACCGGGGACTCACAGTCGTTTAAACTACTGTTTGAAACCCATGGAGAGGTTCAGAGGAGAGTCACAGCTCTGATGGTTCAAACAGAGGACGGAGGAGACGAGGAGACAAAGACAGAGGAGACGAGGAGATGACGAGTGCCAGCCAGAGGTGAGTTTCAATGGCTTGATTCCAGAGTGTCAGAGAGGATCATTTATCCACATAGGTGCTAAATAGCCAGTGCAGGCTGGAAAATGCTTTGTAGTTGTTTAGGAGAATATTGCACCTGATTCACCATTTGAAATTGCGTGTATTGTAGTAATCTGATACGTAATGACGGACAAATCAAATGGACAAATGCATAAATGACTCGGTTGTGTTACTCGTTACGTATGATTAAAGGCACACTGCGTAACATTTTGGACTATACCGTTGCCATCAGTACAAACCATGATCTTAATGACCAACTTGACACAAAAAAATGTAATTTCTGTGGTCCTCAAAGAATCTATTTGGATGATTTTGTTTTATCACATTATGATTGGTTAAATTCACCTGTCACTTGCTCAGATCATGACAGACGGTGACCAATAGGCTACTGTACAAAGAGTGGGCGGGGCCAGTGTCTGACACCGAGCTGCATTAAACAGAGCAAACCTAAATTATCATATGTAATACTGCGCACACTTGATGAATAGATGGATACAAACGGGGAATGAGTCTGTTCCGTTTCCAAAAGTTCTTCTTTGTATCGGCCACAATGTAAAACGATGTCCTCTTCACTTTTCATCTCCGTGTGATAGATATTTCACTGTAAAACTATCAACTCAAATTTTTATGCTTCAGTTTATATCTGTCTGTAAAGAAGCACCCTCAGTTGGGTTAATTCTCTGTTTATTCCCATTAATTTGCGTTAATTCCATTGAAAAACGTTGAAAATTCCCAGAATTTTGCAGTAATTGATGTGCAATAACATCAATGCAAAATCATGTGCAATAACTTCTGCAAATACCTGTAAACTGTTGTATTGACAACTTTGACATATTCTATTGTCTGTTCAGATTTGATTATTGATATTTTTTCAATATTTATGGTCAGTACAATTATTTAAATTTTTTGCTTATTTTTTATCCTCTTTTTGTAATATTTTAACAATTTTAGAGAAGTAAATTGAGTTTCATGTCTATTGCAACTCACGACTATTGTGTTATTAAGGATAGATTGATATGGACTTTTCCAACAATGGACTATAGATTTCCATTTTTGTGTTAGTGTCATTGGCACCAAGTGGTCCTAAATAACATTGTTTATTGCAATATTTTCCTAGACCTTGATAACTTAATGGGTTTTTATCATGAATGAAAGCTATGAGTGAAGAACTGTCCAGATGTTTATGTAGATCAGGTTTAGGAAAGGACCAGGGACAGACCCTCCTGATCTTTCATTCGTCCAGGAATTATTATCCGTAGTATTCATCTTTCAGGTGTGGGATCAGACTTTCACTGAAGTCCTCACTGAAGCATCACGTTTGTGCTTTTTCCTTTATTGCATTGTAAACTCTTGTTTTGCAGACTGTGATCATGTGGCTCAGCTCTGTGCTACCATTGGAACATCTCAGCCTGTGACGTCACAATGCTCTGGCTTCTCCCTCTTGGCGTCTGGCTCCTCCCCCTTTCACCGGTATCCGCCCAAACGCCGGGTATGTGCAACAAACCAATAATCATAAATATTTACTGCAAGTCATGAAGCTAACGGCTAACACTAGTGAATGTTTTTAAATAAATAACTAAATTAGGCGACAGTGCTTTTTCCCGCTTGAACATTACGACTTACGACCTCAGAGCATTTAGCTGAATAAGTCATATGTAAACATACGGCTAATGCTACAACAGTTAGCTAATAAGATGCTAACATAATATAAACGTTTCTTCACAGCAGATATCAGAATCAGAATAGTGTTTATTGCCATTGGTTGGAACAGGTTCACAAACTAGGAATTTTTCACTCTTGCAACATAAAACATAACACACAATTTAGATAAAAATAAGCTATAAAAACTTTATGGCTATAAGGCATGTAGAAGATTAAAATAAATAAGATATGATAAGACAACAACAACAACTGACATATAATAACGGGATTGTGTTCACAGATGTGCAGGTGTATTAAGTTATAGCAGCGGATCTAACTGTGGACATACCACATAGTGCAATAAAGCAGTGCAAATGGCTGGAACAGGCTATTATAATCATGATGTTCATATAGAAGGGACTTGTTATTGTTCATGAGTCAGATGGCGGAGGGGAAAAAACTGTTCAAGTGGCAGGATCTATGGGTCTGGATAGACCGTAGCCTCCTGCCTGAGGGGAGAGGGGTGAATAGTCCGTGTCCAGGGTGAGAAGGGTCAGCTGTGATCCGACCCACACGCCTCCGGGTTCTGGAGGTGAACAGGTCCTGGAGAGATGAAGCTCACAGCCAATCACCTTCTCTGTAGCATGCACAATGCGCTGCAGTTGATACTAGTCCCGGTCTGTAGCACCGGGGAACCACACGGTGATGAAGGAGGAGAGGATGGACTCGATGATGGCCGTGAAGAACTGCACCAGCATCTTGGTAGGCAGCTTAAGTTTCCTCGGCTGCCGCAGGAAGAACATCCTCTGCTGGGCATTCTTGATGAGGGAGCAGATGGTCGGCTCCCATTTGAGGTCCTGGGTGATGGTGGTGCCCAGGAAACGAAAGGAGTCCACGATGGAGATGGGGGTGGGAGAGTCTGTCAGGGCGAGGGGGGACGGTGGGGCTGTGTCTTTCCTGAAGTCCACGATCATCTCCACTGTCTTCTGGGCGTTCAGCTCCAGGTTGTTGTGGCTGCACCAGGACACAAGCCGGTCCACCTCTCTCCTGTAGGCGGACTTATCACCGTCCGAGATGAGCCCGATGAGGGTGGTGTCGTCTGCAAACTTGATCAGTTTAACGGACTGGTGACTGGAGGTGCAGCAGTTTGTGTACAGGGAGAAGAGCCAGGGGGAAAGTAAACAGCCCTGAGGAGTTCCAGTGTTTGTAGTCCGAGTGTCCGAGACGATCTTCCCCAGCCGCACGTGCTGTCTCCGGTCCGTCAGGAAGTCAGTGATCCACCTGCAGAGGAAGTCGGGCTCGCTGAGCTGGTAGAGCTTGTCTCGTAGCAGTCCAGGGAGGATGATGTTGAAGGCAGAGCTGAAGTCCACGAACAGGAACCTGGCGCAGGACCAAGCGCTCAAAAGACTTCATGACCACAGATGTCAGCGCCACCGGCCTGTAGTCATTAAGTCCTGTGATCTGTGGTTTCTTAGGGACAGGGACGATGGTGGACGTTTTGAAGCAGAACGGTACGTGGCATGACTCCATGGAGGTGTTGAAAATGTCTGTGAAGACGGGAGCCAGCTGATCCGCGCAGTGTCTCAGGGTGGAGGGGAGATGCCATCCGGCCCGGAGGCCTTCTGCAGTTTCAGTCTTAGAAATTGCCTCTGCACATCCTCCTCATGTTGTGATATAATTCACAACATGCTAAATAATGTTATATTGAAGGTTGCGACACTTCACTGATGCAGTGGTTTTGTTACAGTTTTATCATTAGCTGCACTTCTCCACAGGGGGGGCGCCATTGTTGCTATCTGAACTCGTACCACTCTGATAATCTCCGAGTTTACAGTTTGAGCGGCTCCGTGGATATATTCCCAGTCGGAGCTCTTCCAGTTACCTGTCCCCTGAACGCATCATAAAGTTTGACTTATTACTGTTATGTCAATTTGTTCGAATCATGTTGCTGTTCAAGTGTTATGGAGTTACCATTAGCCATTAGCTTCCACTCTTTATTAAGCAAAAGTTTAGTTTAGTTTATTTATTTATTCATTTATTTGAAGGACAATGTGTATTAAAGGAATATACCACCGTTTTTACATGCTGAGATATGTTCTTACCTTAGCTTAGACGAGTTGATACGTACCTGTCTAGTCTTTGTGCGTACTTCGACGTCTGCACAGTAATATCGTTGAACTACTCCAGGTGTTATTACGCCTCACAATATAGAGCCCCGTTTTATTCGCTTAGAAAATCAACATGTTTACGTGGAACAGCTTGGTAGCTTCAAACTTGCTGGGAGAGGCTAAACAAACACTAACAACATTTGCGTGACTGAGGGCGCGCACAAAGACCAGACAGGTATGCATCGACTTGTCTAAGCTCAGGTAAGAACATATCTCTGTATGGAAAAACGGTGGCCTATTCCTTTAAACTACTGGATATTTAGTTTCAGCTGTTTTGGAAGAGTGTGTCTGTATTGGGTTCTTCTGAGTATTTGTACTATTAAACCACTCAAACTCAGAATTGTGTGTTACATGTTAGGTTCTTACCTGCGTAACGGTAATTGTAACTGATATTGTAAAAATGTCCTAACACGAACTCTCTGCTGAGGTGCAGGTCCGTTCTCGTGGTGCAGCGTGCTCCGCTCGTCAGAGTCCGGGCCCTGGACGGAGTTTGGACCTTGTGAACCTCAGAGCCGCAACATGAAGGAGCTGATGAAGATCCGAGTGGAGCCTCCTGGGATCACCTGTGGAGACCCGCCAGAACGCTTCTGCAGCCTGGTACTGGACTAACCTTTAGCTTCTACAGCCTGGTACTGGACCTTTAGCTTCTACAGCCTGATACTGGGCCTTTAGCTTCTACAGCCTGGTACTGGACCTCTAGCTTCTACAGCCTGGTACTGGACCTTTAGCTTCTACAGCCTGATACTGGGCCTTTAGCTTCTACAGCCTGGTACTGGACCTTTAGCTTCTACAGCCTGGTACTGGACCTTTAGCTTCTACAGCCTGGTACTGGACCTCTAGCCTCTGCAGCCTGGTACTGGACCTTTAGCTTCTGCAGCCTGGTACTGGACTAACCTTTAGCTTCTACAGCCTGGTACTGGGCCTATAGCTTCTACAGCCTGGTACTGGACCTTTAGCTTCTACAGCCTGGTACTGGACCTTTAGCTCCTGCAGCCTGGTGCTGGACCTCTAGCTTCTACAGCCTGGTACTGGGCCTTTAGCTTCTGCAGCCTGGTACTGGACCTTTAGCTTCTACAGCCTGGTACTGGGCCTTTAGCTTCTGCAGCCTGGTACTGGACCTTTAGCTTCTACAGCCTGGTACTGGGCCTTTAGCTTCTACAGCCTGGTACTGGACTAACCTTTAGCTTCTACAGCCTGGTACTGGACTAACCTTTAGCTTCTGCAGCCTGGTACTGGACCTCTAGCTTCTACAGCCTGGTACTGGACCTTTAGCTTCTACAGCCTGGTACTGGACCTTTAGCTTCTAAAGCCTGGTACTGGACTAACCTTTAGCTTCTACAGCCTGGTACTGGATTAACCTTAAGCTTCTACAGCCTGGTACTGGACTAACCTTTAGCTTCTGCAGCCTGGTACTGGACATCTAGCTTCTACAGCCTGGTACTGGACCTTTAGCTTCTACAGCCTGGTACTGGACTAACCTTTAGCTTCTACAGCCTGGTACTGGACTAACCTTTAGCTTCTACAGCCTGGTACTGGGCCTATAGCTTCTACAGCCTGGTACTGGACCTTTAGCTTCTACAGCCTGGTACTGGACCTTTAGCTCCTGCAGCCTGGTGCTGGACCTCTAGCTTCTACAGCCTGGTACTGGGCCTTTAGCTTCTGCAGCCTGGTACTGGACCTTTAGCTTCTACAGCCTGGTACTGGGCCTTTAGCTTCTGCAGCCTGGTACTGGACCTTTAGCTTCTACAGCCTGGTACTGGGCCTTTAGCTTCTACAGCCTGGTACTGGACTAACCTTTAGCTTCTACAGCCTGGTACTGGGCCTTTAGCTTCTGCAGCCTGGTACTGGACTAACCTTTAGCTTCTACAGCCTGGTACTGGACTAACCTTTAGCTTCTGCAGCCTGGTACTGGACCTCTAGCTTCTACAGCCTGGTACTGGACCTTTAGCTTCTACAGCCTGGTACTGGACCTTTAGCTTCTAAAGCCTGGTACTGGACTAACCTTTAGCTTCTACAGCCTGGTACTGGATTAACCTTAAGCTTCTACAGCCTGGTACTGGACTAACCTTTAGCTTCTGCAGCCTGGTACTGGACATCTAGCTTCTACAGCCTGGTACTGGACCTTTAGCTTCTACAGCCTGGTACTGGACTAACCTTTAGCTTCTGCAGCCTGGTACTGGACATCTAGCTTCTACAGCCTGGTACTGGACCTTTAGCTTCTACAGCCTGGTACTGGACTAACCTTTAGCTTCTACAGCCTGGTACTGGATTAACCTTTAGCTTCTGCAGCCTGGTACTGGGCCTTTAGCTTCTACAGCCTGGTACTGGGCCTTTAGCTTCTGCAGCCTGGTACTGGACCTTTAGCTTCTACAGCCTGGTACTGGGCCTTTAGCTTCTGCAGCCTGGTACTGGACTAACCTTTAGCTTCTACAGCCTGATACTTTAGCTTCTGCAGCCTGGTACTGGACCTCTAGCTTTACAGCCTGGTACTGGACTAACCTTTAGCTTCTACAGCCTGGTACTGGATTAGCCTTTAGCTTCTGCAGCCTGGTACTGGACCTCTAGCTTCTACAGCCTGGTACTGGACTAACCTTTAGCTTCTACAGCCTGGTACTGGATTAACCTTAAGCTTCTACAGCCTGGTACTGGACTAACCTTTAGCTTCTGCAGCCTGGTACTGGACATTGTCGAGTTTTAAAATGTATCTTTAGCTACCTCTTATGAATTGTATGCTAACTGTATATAAGGCTTAAATTCACTCTTTAGACTAGTGGCACCGGAGAGGTCAGGAGGCCACTGAGCTCGAGGGGAAATAAGGGGGGCAGCCTGTTTACGGGGCAATAAGAAGTGTTATCTGTGTGCAGCACAAGGTCTCCAGATGCTATCTAAGCTAAAAGAATGTGCTTTGATGTAGAGGATGAGCATTGAGAAGGTTTCAGGTTTCTCCCTTTGTCTTTGTGTGCTGTGTGTGGGGTGTGATGTGCTGCTAGAGGGCGGAGCTAACTGTTACAGAAATACTTGGGGAAAAGCCAGTTTTAGGGAGACTATTTCAAACAGCTAAACGAGAAACATGTGACAACTAAGGCTTTTTCAAACAGCTGAACCAAAAACATGTAACCTTTAATAAACAGCCTTCTGAGAACGCGTATCCTTCTGATGCCTGCTGATTTCTTCTGAACACCTTTTGATGTTCATCTGTTTTTGTACAACAACACCTGGAGTCAGATCGCGATCGTTTTTGTCTGCCTTAAGTGCTCATTTTAAAATCCATAATTTGGTGACCCCGACGTGATTAAGCGCAAGGCAGACCTCGAAGGCGACCCAAGTTTTTGTTTAGAAACGCAAAGACCACTGAGAGCTGAAGAACTGCTTTTTTTTTCATCAAACGCTCCAAAAACAGCAGCAGCATGACAACGGAAGCAGCACCAAGCATGAGCACGAGCAGGAAAACAGCAGACCGCGCATGCGCGCCGCAGGGGACCAGCAGCGCCAAAGCAACAAGAGCACATGTGGAGGAAAACAGAAAAGGAGGACAACAGCACGTGTCATATCTCAGAAAGAAAAAACCATCTTAAAAGTCTCCATAAAGTTCGAGTCCAGAAGATTTCCAGAGTGTACACAAAGTGCGGTAAGGCAACCCTTTCTAAACTGCCAAGATTGGTCTAAAATAAATTAAATGTGATTTGATGGACTGGGACTTTATGTAAAATAATTCTCAAAAAAATAAACAATAGAAATGGGAAACGCGTTGTAAATAGGACGTTTTTAATTAGAATAGGTTATCATTATAATCATGTATACCGTGTCAGTTTTTAAAGTAGAAATGCTTTAGTTTGTCACACGGAGAGAAAAAGTGACCAAACTGTATTATAATCATGTATACCGTGTCAGTTTTTAAAGTAGAAATACTTTAGTTTGTCACACGGAGAGATAAAAGTGACCAAACCATATTATAATAAGTTATCCGTGTTTTTTCTTTAACCGAAGGTTAAATCTTTGAAATACGAGGAGAAAAATTGTCAAAGAAGTTATCCGTGTTAGTTTTTGAAGTCAAAAGACTTCTCTTTGTTACACGAAGAGATAAAAGTAAACAAAGATTAATAAAAGGCCAAAATAAGTATATTAATCTGTATATAGTTTCAAGTGAGGAGGCGAAGTCTCCTCTCGTCTGGTTAACCTCTTAGCGACCAGCTACACCGCGGTCGGCCCCTCCCCTTTCCCTTATCCATGGTGCGACTTCCCCCCCGGGGTGCTACAAAGAGCAGCATGACGGAGGAGAATGGTTCTCCAGTTGACATGTCAAAAAGTATGAATGTGTTTGAAAGAAAAATGCTATGCCTGAATATGGTTAAAATGTAAACTAGAGGAAAAGCCCTAAGTAGTGTGCCCATAAAAATTACAGAGATAATTAGTTTTGCTTTTGAACAAAGTTTCTCATGAAACTAATTGTAACTGTAATACGTGTGAATAAGAGTATGTTAATGAAAAAGTTTAATACGTCCAGAGTAACTTGCATAGTAAAGAAAAATCCTTGTAATGTAAGTAGGTCCTTGCTGTCACTGTTTTAATCTAGAGTAAGTCTGATTTTAAAATAGTGTAGCAAAGTAGAGTAAAATAAGAGAAAATGCCTGACACAGAAAAGTCTGTGCATGTTAAGGAGTGCCTTGCTCAAGAGTACAAGAAAAAACAGTGCTCAAGCATGATTCATTTTTGGAAAAATCCAAAGTTACGTATGTTAATCATACAAATTAAGAGAAGATTTCACAGTGCAAGTAAATGTAAACTGAGACTGTAAATGACTTTAGGTCTAGATGTCTCACAGTACATGCAAATGTTACTTCAACTTAGAGAAAACAATTGAAATTGGTCATATTAAAATGGTCGAAGACCTGAAAATATATAACCAAACATTAGGTTAGTTCTTGTCAACATGTCATGCATGTGAAAGGTAGAGCAGAGTAGAAACAGTCCTAAAGAGTAATAAAAAGATAAGAGGGGAGTAGGTTAAATGGACTTCCTGACCAAGAAGGAGGATAAGCCATTTTAAAGACGGAATTGTGACTTTCGATTGGGCCTGATCACCCTGATCGAAATTTACGTTTTATTGTCTAATCTATTTAGAAGGGGGTTATTTATTGGCTGGGGCCAATTATGAAAAAGCACATTGTTCAAACTGTAGATTGAAAGTAATGAGATGCCGATAGGTGTGAGTCATAGGCCAATAGATAAGACTCTGAAACCAACAGGAGAGAGAGATCCAGGAAAGCATTAGGAAAAAAGTGAAAAATATGGTTGTAATCTAAGAAAAATTTGTATTTGTCTTCATTTATGTGAAGAGTGAATAGGAATTGAAAAAATAGAGGCAACAGTTCTGCTTATCATATAACTTAGAAAAGAATAAGGAAGAAACAGACTTTAAAGGCTCCAAAAGGAGAAAAAAGAATATAAATAAATGCATGAAGCAATATAAATATTATTATTCATAACTAATAGTGATTTAGATGATAAATCTAATAACTAAATAAATATAGAAAATATTGATTAACTAAGACCTATATAATCCCCTTAACTAAGCATGGCGGATCTAAATATTATTTTATATATAATCATAGTAATAATAAACGCAATTAACAATAGAATGTCCCAGTTCTTCACACTAGACCAAGGCAGGATGGAAGG
The DNA here is from genome assembly GCA_007210695.1 of Neogobius melanostomus. NCBI lineage: Eukaryota > Metazoa > Chordata > Actinopteri > Gobiiformes > Gobiidae > Neogobius > Neogobius melanostomus. Next base: position 420,557 of record VHKM01000722.1, read on the forward strand.
GGGGTGCTGAAATATTATTCTTGCAAACTCGACTTTCACGAAAAGGCAATCTGGATGTGCACGCTACTTGGCAGCTTTGACCAAGACGACAGAGAAGACCTCACATCTTGTGCAGAATCATCAGTTAATTATACATATGAATCATGGACAATTTGAACATCATACGTGTGAAGAAAAAGTCAAAAGTGAACTGTATATCAGAGCCGATCTGAAGACAACTCCACTGCCCAATCCAGAAATGACTTTATCCTGTAATGGATGCTCATACAGAGCGAAAGAAGGACATGTCATTTCGTCACATGCTGTAGTCAGACAACTGTCAGCACAACAGCATGAAATACTGGAGGCAGAACAAATACAAGAAGAATCTACGCAAATGACAGTACTACACGCCTTGCAACTTTGGAAGGCTGTGAAGCCAATATCCAAAAGACAACACTGGTCAGACAACTTATTGAGCAGTTCAATGGCCAGAAAAATTAGCCAACATGAAATGCAAAGCCCATACCAAAGGCGGAGACTCTGTGTCTCTGGGCAATCATGCAGCTGATAAGGCGATCAAAGAAGCAGCAAACCGTAACAATAGACCTGACACGAACATGGACATTTCTCCAGAACTTTGGGTTTATGTTAAAGTGCATAAACTGGACCCAACCATACCAGCCTGAGCCATACCTGGTTCTTCAATCTACATGGAAGACAAACAAGATGGCTGTTTCAACATCTGGCACTGATGATGAAGACCACATGTCATCAGTCTTTGCCCCTGAGGCTTCAAGGGCAGAGTAAGGGGAGAGTCTAAATCACATGCTGTGGACGAGGCCCACTGCTGTGAAGGCTTCATAAAATCTCCTTGGATTCACCTCACCAACTGGGTGAACTGAAGATATCATAATTCAACAGGAAGCGACCATTCAAGTACATACTACACTGTTAGAACAACTGAAGAGCAAGTACTGGCGACCTCTGCTCTGCTGTAGGCATATAGACGGTCGTGGTCACATCATACACTTTGCACGTGACCAGAAGAAGCCGACGTCACCATGGACAAATCAAAAGATTAGTTTACAAAAAATGGGATGCTCACCTTGAGTAGTGATATGTGTTTTTTATTGTGTTTATCGTAATTGTGTTTTCTTTATTACTGTTTGAAGATTGGTTAAATGTAGATTCTGAAGTTTGACATAAACGATACATCGAGAGAGAGATTTGGAAAGTATTGAAAAGTGTTTGATGGATGCTGAAATGGCATTGAATGTGGTATACGATTTAATAAGGTGTGTGTAAGTGAAAAATGAAGGTAGTTGCAAGTGACGGAAAGTTATAAAATAAGGGAGTTCCTTGCTCAGAAGAAATCTGTGCATGTGAAAGCTAATATGTTATGAAGATGTATTAACTACGTTGCTCATCTTGCTAGTAATACTGAATGTTGTGTATGTGTTCAACTTTCAATGTCAACCACCGACATCGTAATATTTCTTCTCATTCCAGACTTCCAAGCAGGCCAGGAATTAATTTGAATTAAATTGAATTGTTAAACCAAAAATCATAGTGAAAATTGTTAGTTTTGATTTTGCCATACTAAATTGTTAACTGACTTTGCATATAAGCCTTTGGCTTCAGCTCAATTCCTTTGAGTGGATTAACTGCTAAAATAAATAAATAAACTAGATTAAATTAAACTAAAGTAATTTTGCATAAAAGCGACATAAAAGCAAAGAATAGGACTAATAAATAACTCGTTTGTGAGGTATCTGTGATGCAAGTGTAAGGTGGATACGTTTCATGAGTAATGAAGTTTTGAATTTTTAGTTTTTAGTATGTTAGGATTTAGTTTTTAGTTTTGTATGTATTAAGCTTTAGTGACATTTTCTTTGGTGAACACACAGAGATGTGTTCAAGAGAGGGAATTGTCGAGTTTTAAAATGTATCTTTAGCTACCTCTTATGAATTGTATGCTAACTGTATATAAGGCTTAAATTCACTCTTTAGACTAGTGGCACCGGAGAGGTCAGGAGGCCACTGAGCTCGAGGGGAAATAAGGGGGGCAGCCTGTTTACGGGGCAATAAGAAGTGTTATCTGTGTGCAGCACAAGGTCTCCAGATGCTATCTAAGCTAAAAGAATGTGCTTTGATGTAGAGGATGAGCATTGAGAAGGTTTCAGGTTTCTCCCTTTGTCTTTGTGTGCTGTGTGTGGGGTGTGATGTGCTGCTAGAGGGCGGAGCTAACTGTTACAGAAATACTTGGGGAAAAGCCAGTTTTAGGGAGACTATTTCAAACAGCTAAACGAGAAACATGTGACAACTAAGGCTTTTTCAAACAGCTGAACCAAAACATGTAACCTTTAATAAACAGCCTTCTGAGAACGCGTATCCTTCTGATGCCTGCTGATTTCTTCTGAACACCTTTTGATGTTCATCTGTTTTGTACAACAACACCTGGAGTCAGATCGCGATCGTTTTTGTCTGCCTTAAGTGCTCATTTTAAAATCCATAACATCTAGCTTCTACAGCCTGGTACTGGACCTCTAGCTTCTACAGCCTGGTACTGGACTAACCTTTAGCTTCTACAGCCTGGTACTGGATTAACCTTTAGTTTCTACAGCCTGGTACTGGATTAACCTTTAGCTTCTGCAGCCTGGTACTGGCCCTTTAGCTTCTGCAGCCTGGTACTGGACCTTTAGTTTCTACAGCCTGATACTGGCCCTTTAGCTTCTGCAGCCTGGTACTGGATTAACCTTTAGCTTCTGCAGCCTGGTACTGGACTAACCTTTAGCTTCTACAGCCTGGTACTGGCCCTTTAGCTTCTGCAGCCTGGTACTGGACTAACCTTTAGCTTCTACAGCCTGGTACTGGATTAACCTTTAGCTTCTGCAGCCTGGTACTGGACTAACCTTTAGCTTCTACAGCCTGGTACTGGACCTATGACACATTAGACACAATTAAATTACCTCTTCCCTGAAATATAATCATGATTAAAACTTCCCAGATATTATCCATCATACTGAGTCATAATTACAGAAGGAAACAAACCAAATTAATTCCTAATCAATTCAAATATCTACTCCAAGGTTGCATTAACGCAATACCAGACCGTCATTTGATCATGTGACTCGGAGTAGGGGCTGATACAACTCAGTGGTAGAGATGGAGCTTTGTAAAGAAATGTCCAAATGTTTTCCTTGATCATTATTTGGAAGTGACTGCCACATTCATCTTATGGCTGAAAGTCCTTTCACCATTTGGAATATGAGACAGTCATGTGACCTTAGTTCATATGTTTTTGTTTCATGAGGTTAGGTCCAGCCGTTACAGAGACATTAACCATACTAATACTACAACTCCTACTGCCCATTGTTGATCCATGACACTCATTTCTCCACAGAAGTTGGGGATAATCAGATTACTGTCAGTGATAATCAGATTACTGTCAGTGATAATCAGATTACTGTCAGTGATAATCAGATTACTGTCCGTGATAATCAGATTACTGTCCGTGTAAACTGGGCTCTCGGTCGTCCAGGCAGTGAGTGTGTTAATCTGTGACCTCTGACCATCCTAATTCCGCAGGACAACCCATACCTGTGCAGCGACGAGTGCGACGCCTCCAGCCCGGACCTCTCTCACCCCCCTCAGTTGATGGGCGACCGAGAGCGGGGTGGGCTCGTCTCCTATTGGCAGACGGTCACATGGTCGCGTTTCCCTGAGCCGCTGTTGGCCAACGTCACTCTGTCGTGGAACAAAACGCTAGAGGCGACCGATGACATCGTCGTCACCTTCGAGTCCGGGCGGCCGTCGGCCCTGGTGCTCGACAAGTCTCTGGACCGAGGTACGCGCCATACGGACGTACAGGAGACATATTCTGCTTTTTCTGCCATTTTGTGACCATCTATTCAACACACACAACATTATTCAACACTTTAAACGTTGCAAGAGGCGACATTGACCTAAAACAAGGAGTCATTTATTTTGGTTCAAGCCGTAAAATTGATTTAGGCCTGCCCTTAAACGTCACTATGGTTGTCACCAAAAACACAGAGTCAAAGCGGAAAAGTCTGTCCCAAACCAAACCACCAAGAAGCTATGGCACAGGTGCCATGAATGTTAAACATGAAGAAATAAAGGAGAATAAAGCACTGCCCTGTTTCATGAGGAGAGGTTTATATCGATGGTGTTGTTTTTGAGACGTGTAACGTGAGTGTCACAGTCAGGCTTAGCGTATTTACAGTATATTATGAGAAGTGGTTACTGGAGCTTCTAGCCCCTCGATGCACATTACATTACCCAAATGGAATTTTGTTGTAGTTACACACCACTGTAGGCTCTGGAGCAGCGTCCTATATTTTGGGGCTGCAGCAGGATTGACAAAAACTGTGTATTTTTCCGCCGTCCAATAAGTCCTTGTTTACCAAGCATTCGTTGGTAAAATGCAGGGAACAGACAAGAGCCTTTTGGTCCAAAGGATGGTCCCCACAGACAAACTCTGACTTTGTCTCGCCTTGTGCCATCACTTGGAAACTTGAAAATGGTGCTTCTCCTTGGCATCCAAAGAAAACTTTTTCCTCATGGACACATTGTAGTAATCCAGGAATGAAAATGAGCTGCTAAATATTTGCACAACTGCAGCCAAATAAAGTAAGCAGTCTGTATTCCAGCAGTTCTGAGTGTGTTATATGCAAACAAACGCAGCACCCCTGCCATCATCTTTGAATCAACACTTGTGTGCCCCCTACTTTAACAATGCATAAGAACAGGGCTTGATATTGACTTTTTGGTCAGTGGTCACTGTGGCTAATGGTTTTCTAAAGTTATTAGCCACCAACTGATTTCACTAGCCAAAACTAAAACGTATATATTTAAAACATAGAAAAATGATTAACATAGAAAAACCCAATAAAAAATCAACCAAAATAGAATCACAGCTTGCCTTGCCTTTATTAAATAAAATAGATAAGTGCAGCCTGCAGCTCGAGCTTTAGTCTGTGTAACACACTGTGGCTTTCTCCAGGGTCCAGACTGAGACCAAAGTGTCTTCACTGCATCTAAAGCGCTTGCCGCCGGTGCGCTCTCTCTCTTTTCCTCATGCGTGCTGTCTGCATTTTCATCCATTGTTTTCTGCGCTCATACCGCATATCAAAATGACTGTAGTTGTGAGTTAAACTCTTTGTCCGGAGAAACACAGAAGGGAAAGTTTGTGCACTGCTGCGCAGCATGTGACATCATGTGGTGCCTGCTTGGTGCACGTGACAGACGCAGACCTGGTCTGAGAACAAGACGAGACAATGAAGCTGGAGTAGAGAATATTTAAACTCTGCAGAAGAGTTAGAGTGCGGTAGAATGATGTTCAGATGGCAATGAGGGGACACTGAAGGAAAATGAATGGGAGCAGTCTGACCCATTGTGGCTAGGAAGGCCGGTTTAAGAGTAATGCCTCATTGTTGACCTTTAACAGTATAAACCTGTGATTTCAGGGCGGACGTGGCAGCCGTACCAGTTTTATGCCGATGACTGTTTGGAAACTTTCGGAATGTTTCCCAAAAAAGTCTCGGATTTATCTCCGTCCAACTTAACGAGAGTCATCTGTACGGAGCAGTACTCGCAGTGGGTCGGTGCCAAGGTGAGGAGGACTTGTTCTTTCAAGCCTTTGTTTCGTCAAGGTGAGATTGTTGTAGCTCTGTGTTCATTGCTCTCAGTCTCTAAGCTCCCGACAGAAAACGTCTCAGAAGCACAGCCCAGATCGATCGCTTCAGTCAAGACCTGCTGCTGTGACACTTATTTTAACACTTCAGATTGGGTGGTTTTCTCTGTCCACTTAAAAACGCCAGAGAACGGGCTTCTGTGGAACTCTCTCATCAAATACACTTTCCTTCCTCGCACAGGAGGAGAAGCGTGTGGTGTTCGAGGTCCGCTCGCGCCTGTCGGTCTTGGCGGGACCAAAGCTCCTGAACATGGACGCGTTGTGGACCAGGCTGGACTCCAGTCCTGGTCTGAGGGACTTCTTCAGCTTCACTGACCTCCGAATGCGGCTGCTGCGGCCCGCGCTCGGGGGAACCTACGTCCAACGGGAGAATCTCCGCCAGTACTACTACGCCATCAGCAACATCGACGTGCCGGCGCGGTGAGGTTTTTAAGCACTAACTGAGGGAGCAAACGGTCAAATCTGTCCTTTTTTTTGTGTTCTTTTGGAGTTCAACATGTACATACTATTTTAGTTAGGGAAAACCAGAGCTTATCAGAGGATTCTGAGTAAAATCATGGAAAATTTTGTTTGCCACAGAAATGTTTAAACGTCTCAATGGGGCGATTGAAAGCCCCATCTGTAGTAAATATAAGGCCCATATTTTCACTGTTAGAAATATTAATAGGTGCTTATTTACATTTAAGTTTTATCTGTGTGTTTGTTTCAGGTGTAAGTGTAACCTCCACGCCGCCTCCTGCTCGCTGCTTGATGGCGCCCTCGTCTGTGACTGTGACCATGCCTCCTCGGGGCCCGACTGTGACGTCTGTAAACCAGGCTTCACCAAACGTGACTGGAGGCCGGGCTCCTACCTGCCCCTGCCACAAGGGAGCGCCAACATATGTGAGTGCTGCCTGCTCTGTGCAGAATCAGCAGTAATACAGCCTTCTAAGATACAAACAATTTAAACCAATAGTATAAACTACATGAACATTACAAATATTAACAAATGATCTGTGTTTCAGGTGAAGCGTCGGAGCCGTCTCTCAGTGAGTATCAAATAATAAAAACCTGTGAACACCTGTATGATCTCTCATGAAAACACCTGTATGGTCTCCCACGGGCACCTGTACGGTCTCTCATAAACACCTGTATTGTCTCTCCTGATCACTTGTATGTTCTCTCCCTGAACATCTGTGTAGTCTCCCTGATTACCTGTATGGTCTCTCATGAGCACCTGTATAGTCTCTCCGGAATACCTATATGGTCTCTCATGAGCAATTGAATGGTCTCTCCGGAATACCTATATGGTTTCTCATGAGCTCTTGTATGGTCTGTCATAAGGACTTGTATGGTCTCTCCTGATTTCCTGTATAGTCTCACATGGTCAACTGTATGGTCTCATGAAAACCTGTATGGTCTCTCATGAAAACCTTTATGGTCTCTCATGGTCACCTGTATGCATCATTTCCCTGCATAGAGCATTAAGGAATGGCCTCTGGATTAAAGGAAGCCTCTGGGTTCTTGTTCCTGAGCATCTTCAGTGACTTTAGATTGATCATTCATGATTCCGCCCCCAGGTTCAACAGACTCCGCCTCCTCTGCAGGAACTGATGAGAAACCTCCAGAGTCTGGATCAGATGCAAATCCAGGTTTGTGTATAAGTCAGACTGAGACCTGCTCAGAAGAGCCTCATACAAACACGCTCTTCCAGAAGAGCTGCTTATCTGTAACAGTCACAGTCCTGCCAGGTTTTCCACAGAGGACACACTTGGTCCCGGTCTGGACTCAGGTTATTTTTTTCTGATTTTTTCAGGCGATTTGACCAAAGACTTGTCTGCGGACCTGGACTCTGTGGACCCGGATTCTGCAAACCCAGACTCTGTGGACCTGGATGCCGTGGACCCGGACTCTGTGGACACGGATTCTGTGGGCCCGGGCTCTGTGGACCTGGACTCTGTGGACCTGGTCTGGGTTGGTCCTTCGTTGGTCCCGCCTCAGTCCGGTTCAGACCTGGATCCAAACCTTTACTCTGCGTCTGAGGCCTACACCGTTATAGTCCCTCTGTCCGGCCCAGACCCCACCCCCTCTGACCCCACCCCCTCAGAATCTCAGGTCAGTTCTCCTCTGGACTCTGATCTGTCCGGTCCAGGAGTTAACAGATCCCCCGAGTCTCAAGCTCCTCAAACCAGATCCCCTACAGAGACCAAAGACCCCAAACCAGACCAGGTCCCAGACCAAGTCCCAGACCAGGTCCCAGATCAGGTCCCAGACCAGGTCCCAGATCAGGTCCCAGACCAGGGTCCAGACCAAGTCCCAGACCAAGTCCCAGACCAGATCCCAGACCAGATCCCAGACCAGATCCCAGACCAGATCCCAGACCAGATCCCAGACCAGGTCCCAGACCAGGTACCAGAACAGGTCCCAGACCAGGTCCCAGACCAGGTCCCAGACCAGGGTCCAGACCAGGTCCCAGACCAGGTCCAGACCAGGTACCAGAACAGGTCCCAGACCAGGGTCCAGACCAGGTCCCAGACCAAGTCCCAGATCAGATCCCAGACCAGATCCCAGACCAGGTCCCAGACCAGGTACCAGAACAGGTCCCAGACCAGGGTCCAGACCAGGTCCCAGACCAAGTCCCAGATCAGAGCCCAGACCAAGTCCCAGACCAGATTCCAGACCAGATTCCAGACCAGGGTCCAGACCAGGGTCAAGACCAAGTCCCAGACCAGGTACCAGAACAGGTCCCAGACCAGGGTCTGAACCAGGTCCCAGACCAGATTCCAGACCAGGGCCCAGACCAGATCCCAGACCAGGTCCCAGAACAGGTCCCGGACCAGGGTCCAGAACAGGTCCCAGACCAAGTCCCAGACCAGGTCCCAGAACAGGTCCCGGACCAGGGTCCAGAACAGGTCCCAGACCAAGTCCCAGAACAGGTCCCAAACCAAGTCCCAGAACAGGTCCCAGACCCCAGTCCACAACCCAGTCCAGAGATCACTGAGAGTCTGTCTGTGGACGAGGCGGCCCCCGAGGTCCCCCCTGTTGACGAGGCGGCCCTGAGGTCCCCCCTGTTGATGAAGCGGACCCTGAGGTCCCCGCTGTTGACAAGGCGGACCCTGTGGTCCCCCCTGTTGACGAGGCGGCCCCTGAGGTCCCGCCTGTTGACGAAGCGGACCCTGAGGTCCCCGCTGTTGACAAGGCGGACCCTGTGGTCCGCCCTGTTGACAAAGCGGACCCTGAGGTCCCCCCTGTGGACGAGGCAGCCCCTGAGGTCCCTCCTGTGGACGAGGACAAAGGTAAAGAAACTGCACCAGTCCTTGGTGCCTTATGTGCAGCTGCACCAGACGTCAGGCTACATCCATAACTGATGTAATGTTCACATAAGCATCAGTGGCAGATGGAAACATCCTTAGACCCTTGTACGAGACAGGGTAAAAATGAAAAACCCATAAAGAGAAAAGAGAAACCTTGAGGAGACCCACAGAAGGAGAGATCCACGCCCATGGACGGACAGGCTATAGACAAACCCAGAGCTGATGGGTGTCCCTCTGCAGACGGGGCTCCATTAGCACATTGTCATTCTCTACCACCTTTGGAGGTGTTTCCCACTTTGACCTTGGGGTTTCCAGCCCATACTCTGCACAGATGTTCCTGTACACTATGCCAGCCACTTGGTTATGGCGCTCCATGTAAGCTTTCCCTGCAGAATCTTACACCTGTATGTGCTGGATTGTCTCAGGGGCCGACACCTGGGGTCTTGTCTTGTGTGGTAGATGTTTCGATGGTACATAATGGCTGGCCAGACGTTCACTGAGCACGGTGTCTTTTCCTTTGTGCACTTTTTGTTTATATATTGGCAGGACAGTAACATGAATGAACCTGTTTCTTATTTTTAACAGAAACCTCGAAACCTGGATCAGAAGCAGACTTCGCTCCAGTCGACTTCTCCTTCCCCGACGAGAGACCGGAGTCCAGACCGGAGTCCAGACCGGAGTCCAGACCGGAGTCCAGACCGGAGTCCAGACCGGAGTCCAGACCGGAGTCCAGACTAGAGACTGGACCAGAGTCCAGATCAGAGTCCAGTCAAGAGTCTAAATCAGAACCAGGTCAGTGTCTGTAAAAGAGTGCATTCAAATGACAACCTGTAGTTTACAATGGAACTGGTGCAGCGAAGAATTCGATTGTGGTAACTGTCCAAATGCTGAAATGTTGGTGTGTTCCAGGCAACTGGAAACGGATATCTTTCCCACTTGTAAATTACAACTTCTGACCTCAGAGCATTCCAGCTGAATAAACTATTTTGTAAACAAAACAGATAATGCTAATTGTGTTAGCTTACAAAGATAGTATAATAAAAAACATGCTACATAGACTAACGTTATGTTCAAGGCTGGGACCAAAAGTAACATCCGCGTCACTGATGCAGTGGTTTGTTACAACTTTATCTACTCCACTGGGAGTAGATTGCTCTCTTCATCTCATATTGTAAGTCGTAAGTCGGAGCAGCCTGGACATCTCCAATTAATCTCCGAGCCATTAGACTTGGTTTATGTTTGCAGCACACTGTCTTTGTCATAGAAATAAAAAGGAGAACTTTTCCCTCAGTGAATTTTTCCTACAGAGTTCAGGATCATGATGTCATATTGCTAGCCAGCAGGGACTCAGATCATCAGATCAGAAAAAAAAAAGACTCAGATCCGCCATATTTGTGAATGCTACCATACATTATCCATAGACTAACGTGAGCTAAAAACAGTAAGATAAGTGGAGAAAAAAGCAAGGCAAGGCATGTATTGTTTATGCAACTCAATGCGTCAAGCCGTTGAATAACTCCGTTAGCTGCTGAGTCACTGCCGGTAAATACATGTAGCACACTGTGGTGTCCAAGTGTTTTGATGTGAAAAATAACAATCCTGAACTAGGCACCAAACATCGCAAATTATGAACAATCCAGATGTTTTCAGCTGTTGTCAACCCATCGACCACGTTTAGGTCAAAGCCTAAGCCAAAGCTAATGAATGTACAGACTTTTGGATATTTTACTTTAGATACAAGTTGAACAGTAACCCAAATTCTGTTAGGTTTTTGCTTTTTTTGGGTTTGGATACACATCCAGTGGCCACTAAACATCTTTCTATGAGATGTTAATGATAAAGAAACCACAGAAATTATGAAAATATAAATGCCACAGAAAGAACAAAACATACCTCCCCAGTCGTTACTATGGGCGCCAGGCTTCTCCATTCATTTGTATGGGGATGGAACATTCCATTTAAATCGGGACCGGGTCCTCACTCTTTCCTTTTGTCATTTTAACAGAGACAAAAGGACAAGAAGAGACACTTCCAGGAGACAAGGAGAAACAGAGGACACCAGGAAGGAAGGAACTAAGGAGACAACAGAGGAGACGAGGAAGGAAGGAATAAGGAGAAACCAGAGGAGATGAGGAAGGAAGGAACTAAGGAGACAACAGAGGAGACGAGGAAGGAAGGAAATAAGGAGAAACCAGAGAGATGAGGAAGGAAGGAACTAAGGAGACAACAGAGGACATGAGGAAAGAAGGACCCAAGGAGACAACAGAGGACATGAGGAAAGAAGGACCCAAGGAGACAACAGAGGACATGAGGAAAGAAGGACCCAAGGAGACAACAGAGGACATGAGGAAAGAAGGACCCAAGGAGACAACAGAGGACATGAGGAAAGAAGGACCCAAGGAGACAACAGAGGACATGAGGAAAGAAGGACCCAAGGAGACAACAGAGGACACTAGGAAGGGAGGAACTAAGGAGAAACCAGAGGAGATGAAGAAGGAAGGAACTAAGGAGACAACAGAGGAGACGAGGAAGGAAGGAGCCAAGGAGACAACAGAGGACATGAGGAAAGAAGGACCCAAGGAGACAACAGAGGACATGAGGAAAGAAGGACCCAAGGAGACAACAGAGGACACTAGGAAGGGAGGAACTAAGGAGAAACCAGAGGAGATGAAGAAGGAAGGAACTAAGGAGACAATAGAGGAGACGAGGAAGGAAGGAGCCAAGGAGACAACAGAGGAAACAAAGAGGGAAGGAACCAAGGAGACAACAGATGACACCAGGAATGAAGGAACTAAGGAGAAAACAGAGGAGACAAGGAGGGAAGGAACCAAGGATACAAAAGAAGAGACAAAGAAAGACACGAGGAAGGAAGGACGCGAGGAAGGTGTGAAAGAAGCAACAAATCAAGAAACCAAGGAAGTAAAAGAAGGAACCAAGGAAGCAAAGAAGGAGACGACTAAGGAAGCAACAAAGGAAGAAACCACAAAAGTGACCAAGGAAGAAACGAAGGAGTCGAAGAAGGAGACAGAGGAGGGAGCAAAGAAAGAAGAAAGTGTGGAAGCCAAAAAGGACACGAGGAAGGAAGGAACCAAGGAGACAACAGAAGAAAAGGAAACGAGGAGAGATGAGAAACAAGAGGAAAAGCAAGAAAAGGAGGATAAAAAAGAGGGGAGGTTGAATCTAAAGAGGAGCCTAAAGGAGAGACAAGGGGAGAGGAGGGAGGAAACAAGGAGACGAGAGGAGAAAAGGAGACAAAGAAGGAGGAGACGAGGAGTAAGAAAAAGGATGGATCCAAGGAAACGAGAGAAGGAAAGGAGGAGAAATACGAGAGGAAAGGTTTGTTTATTGTTTATTTGTTTTTATTTCTTACTTTATTTTGTGATGTATTGATTATTTATTTTGTCATTGTTTATTTGATATTTTTACGTATTCATGTATTTAATATGAATTCATTATTTGTTTCTTTGTAGTTATTTATTTTGGTGTATCCTTATTTATTAATAAGGTTATGTATATTTGAACCATTTACTGTTTTATTTGTTGATTAAGTATATACATAGTTGTTGCTATTTTGTATTTATTGTTTTTATGTACATATTTGTTTGTTTATTTATTTATACTTTATCATTTGTGTGCTAATTGCTTGTTTGTCTGTTTGTTGCAGTGACTCAGAAGATGCTGATTCCCGGCTCTGGCTCCTCTCTGTCCAAAATCGCTTACGTCTCCTTCACCTGTGAGCTCTTAATGTTTACTGTATATGATTACAGCGAGTTTACCCACAGGGGGCGCTATGGGAGGCCTCTATAAAGACACGTGCAAACCAATATTTCAGAACTAAACTGACCCAGCTCTGTCTTCTCTCTCCTTGTCTCTTCTTTCCTTGTCTCCTCTCCTCTATGTTTCCTCTCCTCTGTCCTTGTCTCCTCGTCGTCTTTCCTCTCTCCTCTTTCTTTGTCTCCTCTCCTCATCTCTTTCCCTGTCTCCTCGTTCCCTGCCTTGTGTCCTCATCTCCTCTCCTTCTGTCCTCATTTCCTCTCCTACATCCTTGTTTCCTTTGGTAGCCTGCGAGTGTAACGAACACTCCAACCGCTGCAGTTTCATCGACTTCCTGCAGGTGGTGACGTGCGTCAGCTGCAAACACAACACGCGAGGAACCAACTGCCACCTCTGCCGCCAAGGGTTCTACCGCAAACCGTCTGTGCCGCTGAGCAGCGTGGACGCCTGTACAGGTAATACAACCCACACCCGCTGAGCCACACATGCCTGTACAGGTGATACAACCCACACCCGCTGAGCCACACATGCCTGTACAGGTGATACAACCCACAACCGCTGAGCCACACATGCCTGTACAGGTGATACAACCCACAACAGCTGAGCCACACATGCCTGTACAGGTGATACAACCCACAACCGCTGAGCCACATGCTGTACAGGTGATACACCACAACCGCTGAGCCACACATGCCTGTACAGGTGATACAACCCACAACCGCTGAGCCACACATGCCTGTACAGGTATACAACCCACAACCGCTGAGCCACACATGCTGTACAGGTAATACAACCCACAACCGCTGAGCCACACATGCCTGTACAGGTATACAACCCACAACCGCTGAGCCACACATGCCTGTACAGGTGATACAACCCACAACCGCTGAGCCACACATGCCTGTACAGGTAATACAACCCACAACCGCTGAGCCACACATGCCTGTACAGGTAATACAACCCACAACCGCTGAGCCACACATGCTGTACAAAACAACCCAACCGCGACACATGCTGTACAGGTGATACAACCCACAACCGCTGAGCCACACATGCCTGTACAGGTGATACAACCCACAACCGCTGAGCCACACATGCCTGTACAGGTGATACAACCCACAACCGCTGAGCCACACATGCCTGTACAGGTGATACAACCACAACCGCTGAGCCACACATGCCTGTACAGGTGATACAACCCACAACCGCTGAGCCACACATGCCTGTACAGGTGATACAACCCACAACCGCTGAGCCACACATGCCTGTACAGGTGATACAACCCACAACGCTGAGCCACACATGCCTGTACAGGTGATACAACCCACAACAGCTGAGCCACACATGCCTGTACAGGTGATACAACCCACAACAGCTGAGCCACACATGCCTGTACAGGTGATACAACCCACAACGCTGAGCCACACATGCCTGTACAGGTAAAACAACCCACAACCGCTGAGGAACCCACAACGTGACACCTGTGTACAGGTGATACGTTGTGTTGTTTAGCCGTATTAGCTTTGTTTTCTCCATTCATTCCCAGGGTTCATTGGTTAAGAACTGTATCATTGTCCCATGTTCAATAAATATGGGTGATGTCGTGTTTTAAGTTCGGAAACAAATGTTATATTTGATATATGGAGCTGAAGTCTATTTATCCTATGCAACTGAAATAACATTTAAAAATTGTAAAAACATTATTTTATTGCCAGATCTGACATAAGGTCAGTCACAATTATCAAAGAGTCATGAAATAACTCAAAATAGATCATACAGTATCAAGGAAATAGTGGTGTTTCCATTTGATTACATTGCACAGGGTTAGAGGGCCAGTCACAAGATGGCCGCCAGAACCATCTGTAACCTTATGTAACCATCTGTAAAGAAAGAGGGAAAAAAAAAAAAGGATGTGTGTATGTATGCATATATGTGTATAAATAACTTAATAATCGCCTTTTTCACTTGCTTTGTATTAGTCATCGCGTACATGAAATGAGACAGTTGTTAGTTGTGTTTCCTTTCCGTTCCGTTAATTCTGTTAACTTATTTTTATACGGACATTTCTAGAGGTGCTTTGTGGGTGTGGTCCGTGTTGAATCGACCGCTCTGGTGGGTTGCCGGTGGGGCAGTATGATGCTGCTTAATGTAGGATTGATATTGTAAATATAACAGGTAAAGTTGGGTCACGGGGGGGTACGTTGTGTGTGTGCTGTGTTCCTGCTCTTGTGTCTTGTACTTTGTAACATGCTCCCTGTACTAGTTTGATTTGATCAATTGTTTTTATTTCAATGATGTCGGGGTGGGCGCTTATAAGCTTCTGCTTCAGCCCACTCCTTTTGAGCAGAATTTTTAACTGCTCAAATAAACTAATAAACTAAACTAAACATAAACTGCCATTCGTTCCAGCGTATTACTATGGCCAAAGATTTTTAATAAAACTCTTGATAGGACTATCAAGAGTTTATTAAAAATCTTTGGGAGAAATGCTGCTCTGCTCAAACTGTAATTCCTAAATGTAAACTGGAGATGATCAGTGTGGTCCGAGTTTAGATACAGATGAAGACGGCAATGGCGCCCTCCAGTGGAGAAGTGGAGCTAATGATAAAACTGTAACAAATCAATGATGTGAACGTTACTTTTGGTCACAGCCTCAAATATAATGTTAATTAGCACTTTTTGAATTATATCTGCTGTGGAGAAACGTTCATACAACAACGTTCGCATCTTGTTAGCTAACTGCTGTAGCGTTAGCCGTTTGTTTACAGACAACTTTATTTGAGGTCGTAAGTCGTCATTTTGAAGTGGAAAAAAATCCCAGTTGCCTGGAACGCAGCATTACTTTGACACATTCCGTGCACAGAGCAAACACATTAAACAGAACTGTGAAGTTTCCCGCATTAATCGTCTGCTAACTGTCCACATCCAATGTGGTAATGTGGTCTTGTGCTGTGACCTTAGGACCTTGTTTTCCCGAGATGTGTTGTTGTCCACAGTTGATTTGTGTTCATACACTTTTTTGTGGGAATAAAAACTGTCTTTTATCACTGAGCTAACAGTAGCTTTTAGCGTCTCATTAGCTACACATTGGTTTTTGTTGTGTTTTTTTTTAAATATCACGTAAATCTTTTGGTAACATTAATGTCAGGCATTTCTCTCACAGTATGTTTCTCCGAGGATGACTGCTTACACTTAACTCAAGAAAGTAGCAGTGTTTAACTAAAAGTCTCACATTGGACGATAAATAAACAGATCAGCTAATGTTGCCTCAAGTGGAAGTTGAAAAGTTCCCAGTTATTTTTCATCAGTTGAGAGAGAGTTCCCAACTGGAGAAAGTTCCAGAGGACTACATGAACGCGGAATTGTGTTACATAGTGTCAGTGTGAGTCTGGAGCACGGGATTGTGGGTAACGTAGTCCTGTGTTGCAGAGTGTCAGTGTGACTCTGTGGGGAGCCTCAGCGCCGTCTGCTCACAGTCCGGGCTCTGTCCCTGTAAAAGCGGAGCCACCGGGAGGCGCTGTGACTCCTGCCTCCGAGGGTTCAACCGCAGGGAGACCGGCTGCACAGGTGAGAAGGGGGCGGGGCTAGACAGATGAGGGGAGGGGTTACCCAGGGGAGGTAACGTGTATTGTGTTGAAATGTGGTATTTTGGGGGTAACATAAGTTTTTATTTCACTGATTGGTTGTTTCATATTTTTTCATTTTAGTTTTGTTGTTATTTATTTCATCAGCTTCCAATGTCCCATTAATCAAAATATAATTAGAATGATTACACTACTCTGGTATAAAAATAACACTAACACCATGAATGTTGTTTATTTATTTATTTTTTAAATAGAAACATAGCAAACAAAAGCAATAAAAAGTGACATAAAATATCTACATATGTATATAAAACAATTGCATATTACAATACATATTTATACAGTATATACATATACATCATACACCATGAACATTGTCCGTTTGTGTAATGGCTGGTGTACACTGTGCACATTTTTTTGGTCTTATACAGTGGGTTGCTTAAGTAGCCGCCCCCCTTTAACTTTTTGACATTTTCAACGCTATGGACCACAACTATAAATATGTTTAATTTAAATTGTATGTAAAAAGGCACACACTAAGTGATACACAATCATGAAGTGAAATGAAATTTATACATGATTTTGAACTTTTTTAATAAATAAAAAACTGAAAAGTGGGATGTGCAAAAGTATCTACCCCCTGAGGTAATACTTTGCTGCAATTACAGATGCAAGTCTGTTGGGGTATGTCTCTACCAGTCCTGCACATCTCGAGACTGGAATTTTTGCACATTCTTTTTTCAAAACAGCTCAAGCTCTGTTAGATTAGATGGAGAGCACTTTGTGAACCACAGTTTTCAGATCTTTCCACAGATTCTCAATTGGATTTAGATCTGGACTTTGACCTGGCCTTTCTAACACATGGATATTTTGTGTTTTCAACCATTCCATTGTTGCTTTATGTTTAGGGTTGTTGTCTTGCTGGAAGGGGAACCTCCGCCCCAGTTTCAAGTCTTTTGCAGACTCCAACATGTTTTCGTCCAAGATTGCCCTGGATTTGGCCCCATCCATCTTCCCATCAACTTGAACCATCTTCTCTGTCCCTGCTGAAGAAAAGCACCCCAGAGCATGATACTACCACCACCATGTTTGACAGTGGGGATGGTGTTTTCAGGGCGATGTGCAGTGTTACTTTTAACATAGCGTTTTGCATTTAGGCCAAAAAGTTTCATTTTGGTCTCATCTGACCAAAGCACCTTCTTCCACATGTTTGCTGTATCCCTCATGTGGCTTCTGGCAAACAGAAAACTGGACTTCTTCTTTCTTTTAAAAATGCCACTCTTCCATAAAGGCCAGAGTTGTGCAGTGTACGACTAATAGTAGTTCTGTGTACAGTTTCTCCCACCTGAGCTGTAGCTCTCTGCAGTTCATCCAGGGTCATCATAGGCTTCTTGGTAACAGCTCTGGTCAGTGCGGTCCTTGTTCGGTCAGTAAGTTTAGGAGGACGGCCGGGTCTTGGTAGGTTTGCAGTGATGCCACACTCTTTCCATTTCTGGATGGTGTATTTAACTGTACTTTACTTTGAGAGATGTTCAACGCTTTGGAAATCTTTTTATAACCTAACCCAGCTTTATACTTCTCAATAACTTTATCCCGGACCTGTCTGGTGTGTTCTTGGACTTCATGATGCTGTCTGCTCCCCAATAGTCTCTTAACAGACCTCTGAGACCATCACAGAGCAGCTGTATTTGAAGTGAGATTAGATTACACACAGGTAGACTCTATTTAGACATTAGGTCAACATGTGATCATTCAGAAATCATCAGGCAACTTCTGAAGGCACTAAAAGGCAAAGGGTATAGATACTTTTGGACATCCCACTTTTCAGATCATAAAAAAAGTTCAAAATCATGTGTAAATTTCATTTCACTTCACGATTGTGTGTCACTCAGTGTGTGTCTTTCACATCAAATTTCAATTAAATATATTTATGTTTATGGTCCATAGCATGGCAAAATGCTGAAAAGTTACTTATGCAGCCCACTGTAGATTTTACATTGCATGACGTGGGGATTGTAAAATCGTGAGCTTCATTCATCTCCACTGTGCGATAGTTCAAAGAGACAATCGTACGACCAAAGTTTTGTAGTAGCATTTTCAGGCTACAGAGGCGTGTGTTTAGCTGAGGCTAGTGGTGTATATTTCCGCGGAAAAGTGCAGGGAAAGTCCTGTTAAATGTGGAGTCGGACCCGCTCACGCCTGGCCTCTGTTGCTTATGACTCTGGCGGTGTTGACGGGACACTGACAGAGATCATTGTTGCAGTGAGAGGAGGCTCACTCTGCGACTAGCGTTCCAAAACTGCCAGAAACTGCCTGATGTCGGTTGTAGCTCGTCTTTGGTTGTTCCGACGGTCCTATTTTAAATCTTTGTCCCCGTCTCACTGTACAACCTACTGCCAGCGATTTTCAGCCACGACCAAAGATTTTCTCCACGAGTGATCGTTCGTCCAGACGGTCAAAAACGCACAGTGTACACCTGACTTGAGGCTTTCAAGTCGGCAACGCATCATACAAGGGGAGTGTGGCCTTGCCAAGGGGGAAGGAAACTTGTTATGGCAAATCATCCAGTGGAAGCCAAATAACTGCACTTGAAGATAGTGTTAGAATTTAGCATGAAGCTAACGTTAGCATCCTCCCTGTTATTTATAAGCTGTTGAAGAACTTTGCTCCCCTCCATGTCTCTGAAAAATATATTCATTATACAATGAAAGAGGAGTTTGTTTTCCCTCTGTAATAAAATAATAATAATAATAATAATAATAATAATAATAATAATGCATTAGTCTTATATAGCGCTTTTCCAGACGCTCAAAGTCGCTTTTACAATTTGGTGCATTATTCATTCACTCCATACTCGGTGATGATAAGCGAGGCAACCAGTCTGCACACATCAGCCACCTTCACCAACCACTCACACACACACTACATTTGTCAGGCTTCCTGGTGTTCCCAAACGGTCTCCCATCCAAGTCCTGCCAGGCCCTTCCCTGTTTAGCTTCCGAGGTCTGACGGGATCGGGCATAGCAAAGGCAGTATGGCCACAAACCGCTTCAAACACGACCCTTTATAGGCGATTCCAGTCTGTATCTATTGGTTGCATTGTTGTCAAAATGAAAAATGTATTTAATAGAACAATCTATTGCACTAAAAACGTTTGTGGCAATGCAATTGTTTTATGAATTTATTTTGTGCTGTCAGAAAACGTTTGTGACGACGATCTGCGCCTGTGTCAGAACGGAGGAACCTGCCTGGACTTCACCGAGTGCTCCTGCCCAAGCAACTTCACTGGTACAGCCCCGGGAGGGCATCCGACACACACACTCCAGCATGCTCTAATCCATTCATTTCCCAGGAGGACCAATTTAAAGCACATGACAACAATAAAAACTTGTGGAAAAACCCCAAATATTATAAAACGTTTTGAATCAGTGCTTTTAACTTTTACTTGAGGAAGTGCGTCATGTCAAACAGAGCAAACACAAAGATTCATTAAGTTTAGATTTAAGGCGACAACCAAGAGAAGAGAAGAAGAGAAGTTATCAAACCTTTTGGAACATAATAAACAGTAGAATAATCAAATCTAGTCAGGCTAACTGTGACAGGCTTGTCTTCTGTTGCAGGACCGTTCTGTGAGACCGAGCTGTGTCTGAAAAGCGAGGGATGTTCACAGGAAGTGTCGGACTCCGCCCCCCAACCTCTGACCTGCAGCCTGCTCCTGACACCACTCCTCTTCCTGTGGTGACCTCTGACCCCTGATGGCGGTCTCCCTCTGCAGACTCGGCTGTTTTTATGGTTTAATAAAACAAAACACAAACTTTGAACTCAAGCGTTTTATTAAACATTTGTTTCACCTTTCACCGACTGACGTCCATCTCCTGCTGTGCGCCAACGGTCACAGGTTCACATTCAGAAGGTCCAGTTTCAGTAGAACAAAATGAAACAGAATCGACCAGAGCCAGTCTCTCCACTGCTGCAGTCCACAGGGGAGTGTCCTGTATCTGGGGGTGGTTCTGGAGGCCAGTGGTCCAGAGGTCCTTCTACCAAGCTGGATTACAGGGTTAGCGGGGTACGTTTGGGTTTAACCATGGTTTTGCGGTGCTTACAAAGCTGGATCACTTCCTAGCAGGGTAGATCTCGCTGGTAACGTGGCCTTTAGAGGTTGAACCATATGGGTTTTTCAAGGCCGATGCCGATATGTTTGTCAGATTCTTCCAAATGTCTGGTCTACAATCCAGTAAAAACATAAATAATTGTATTTTATTACTTTAGGTGATTCAGTCATAGTACCAGTACCAGCTTTGATTAGCTGCCGTTAGCATTAGTATACTGTTGCTAGTCGCGGCATTTTGCGCGGCGATCAAAAATACAATTGCGGAGGTAAAAACTAACTCATCGATTGAATTCTCCAGGTTCTGTGCTCCAGCATGTCCATACTGACAGAGGTTTAGTGAAACTAACTACCTTTAGTCAAACTTGTAGCTAACCAATTTTCATTGCGATGTTTCTCTGTTCCCCTGAGGCCTAGGGAGTTGTGGGAGGACTCGTTTTAAAACCCTGATGGGAAAGGGAAGTCTCTATCACTTTTGGTCCCGGCCGATAGCCGATATTGTAAAATCCCCAAATATCGTCCCAATAAATCGGTCGACCTCTGGTGGCCTTAGTGCATAACCTGCTCTGGACCGGGTGCGTACCTATGTTCCCTGGGAGCGATTTTTTTAAGTAAGTGAATTGGTACATCAACCAATTGTCATTTATTTTGTAGGTGAGTTGGTACATCCCATTATAGTGAATCCATTGGACCCGGGAGTAGTGCGATGACATCATCACTGAACAATTCCATAGCTGATGTCTTTCTCATAGATGGAACAATGTCTTCGTCAGTGGCACCAAAAGGTTACCGCCCCTTTTGGGGAAAACAGCAAAGGCTCTCATCCATTGAGATGAATGAGGAAAGATCGTCTGAGAACTTTTAATTTACATATGAAATTTTTTTTTAATTTGTTTTATTTATTTATCAAATGTGAAAAGGAAGCCATGGAAGTGACCTGTTACTTCAGATGATTCACGTTTTTAAAATGAGCAGCTGAACCCACTGTGATCAGGACATCGGTGACATTTGTTTGTGTAACTTTTTCGCTGGCTACTTTATAATGTCATTACAGCTTCAGCTTTTAGTCTGTCCCTTTTATATTATCATTCAATTAAAATCATACAGCCTATGAGGTAGTTTTGAAGCTTTTGAGCAAATGGTTCATTAGGCAGGTAATCTACTAGCTGCTGTTGCTAATGTTAAATAAATTAAATAATTAATTAGGCTAAACGCTGAGGACGTTTAATAAATCTGAATATTTATCAATAAAAGACGTCACATAGGGCATAATACACCAATGATATGTTTAACTCTCTTTTCCCCCTAAGGGAGCGTGGCTCAGTAAAAGTTTGTGGAGGAGTGTAGTCAGTGGTCCAGTATCTGGGGAAGGTTCCGGAGGCCGATGGTCCGGATGTTCTTGGTGAGTCTCATAATGTTGCTGACGAAGAGCAGTCCTGACGCTCGCTCCACCGTTTCTATGGGAACCAGGAAGTGCTCCAGCGGTGTCTGCTCTGGAATTGGCCGGTTCGGCATGACATACGAGCGGAGCTCCACCCCCTGGCCGTCGGACAGCTCCAGGATGACAACCTGAGGGAAACAATGAAGTTCAGAGCCGTCTCAGAGGAAGTGGGCGGGGTCCTTCTCCCTCGCCCCTAACTCGCCCCTAACTCCTCATTTACTGCATGGCACCGCACTAGTCTACTATAGTCATTCAGTTTGATGGAGACAGCTCACTTTCTCCTCGTCGCAGATTACGTTTGGGTTGTCATGTGACCTGCGGCGAGGAGAAAGTCATGTACCAGAGACAGTTTAATATTTATGATAAATATTAGTAAGTTTGATTATACATGGATTTGACCTGAAAGAAGAAAACAGCTTGGATTCTTTATCCATCATTTAACAGCTCAAGCTAAAGGTCAAAGCTAATGTGAGCTACTTTTCACTGAAACCAAAAGGTTTGGAAAAACGCGCGTCAAAGTCAGTGAGAACAGCGCGGTACATGAGCAGGGAGGCCCCGCCCACTGCTTCATGCACTCAAGTAATCACAATCTACACGTGCGTTCATTTACGCCTTGTTAACCAATCAGGGACTGGGCTCAAATAGTGAGCACAAGCGTCACCTGTTACCTGCAGCATGGAGGACAAGTTGATCATCGCGGTTTGCGCTCGGCCTGAGTTGTATGACACGCCTCCTAATTATGACGCTTGCAAAACTTCACGCGGCAGCAAACGGGCGTTTCTCGCGAGTGTGAAGCGGCAATGTTTGGCGTCCAACTAGAGGCGGATGGAGCGTGGACGCACGTTTGGTCTGAACGCAGCTTAAGGCTCGTTCGAGATGCGGCTGCGGCTCGCCTGAATGATCGGCGAGAGGAGCCGGTGCAACGGGGGCGGGGAAAAAAAGTCCATTCGACCGCTCCACATCCAGAGAACGAGAGTGTGGCCTCAGATCACGCAGCATCATTCTTCATCAGAGAAAACTTTCCCATTTGTTTGTTCAAGTTTGTGAGATAAAATACTTCCTTTAAATCATGAGTTTGTTCTGAAAAGCATCAAACATGAGCTCTATTTTAGGGGGCGATACATAGTTCCAGTCATAGTTATTTGTTCAGATCTAAAGTGTAGCCCTGAGGAGAGAGGAGGAGGTCACATGTTTCTGATCACAGTAGACTCGTATTCAGTCACCTGAGCGTGAGCCGCTGACAGGTGGGCCGGTCCGGAGGTCCGGAGTCTCATGATCTTTCCGTGCCCCACGTGCCTGTGACATCAGAGCCTGTCTGGAGCAAGTCGGACAGAAATCTAAGCGGCACCGTGCGTCTGCAGTCGGCTGTCAAAACTGTGTCCGTCTGGCTCATCTTGAAGGGCAGACCTTGAATTCCTCATTTCCAAAATATGTGCTATGAGGCGAGCTGAGAACAGCTGCAGGTTGGGACAAACACCATTGTAAACAAACCAGAAGTGTAGAAATATTTGCGTAACAAGGGAGTCTAAAAGCATCTTCATTTATCATACTGGGTCATGCTGAGGGCCACACCATCTCTGTAGTACAGTTATAACCGTGATTCCATAATAAATGAGTTGGCTAATCGCAACGCATTTGCTAATGCTAACGGGCTAGTGCTAACGTCCAGAATGCCTAAGGTACGGAGGATCCTCCTCAGTAAGAGAAGGCTCTTGGGAGAACAAAATTGGACCAAAAGTGCGTCCTTTTGTTTTTTGCATATTAAGTAGCCATGTGCTCTGGGTGGCTTACAATTTAATACAACTTAAAACTGGAAAGGCCTTTACACGCCAATAGGACTTAACTTCTTCTTAACTTAACCTCCACCTCCAGTTCGGCTTTACCCAAAGATAATAAACAATAATAATAAATCGACAAAAACATGACAAAAAAGTCATGTAAAAGCAACAAAAACGTGGTAAAAACTCAACAAAGAAGCAACAAAAAAAGTAAAAAAAAATGTGACCAAAAAAAAAAGCATTGAAAAAGTGTCAAAAATCTGACAAAAAAAGTGACAAGAACGCAGCAACAATGTGAGGAAAAATCTTAGATCAGTTTGCAGTAGGGTTGTCACGGTAAACGGTGTAGCGGTAAACCCCGGTAAAAATGTTGACGGTAAAAATTACCGTCTTGTTTTTGAAAAACTATATTATCTCGGTGGATTACCGCGCCCGCGGTGTAGGCAAAGTGAGCCTCACCGGCCGCCGTCTCATCTGCTGAAGTTGCCGCACATGCGCACTGTGTCGTTTGCGACCAAAACAAAACTTTCTCGAAGCTGAAATCATGGCTGAAGCAGGTGGCAGCGCTCAGGACGTCTATCAGCCTTCAAACAGGACCAAGTCTGAAGTCTGGGCATATTTTGGGTATTTGAAGAAAGCCGAGGGACAGCTGATAGAAGACAGTTATCCTGTTTGCAGGACGTGCAGGAAAAAAAAAGTTTCTGCGAAAGGCAGCAACACTTCGAACCTCATGACACATTTGCGTGACCATCACCCACAACTCTATAGCCAATGCAAGTAAGTTAACGTTATAGCTGAAATGCATGATGTGCAGACTTTGGGTTGAGGGAGAACGCAACGAGTCGCCCCATAGTGCAGCCGCAGCGCCTCGCAGATACCTCCATATTGAAATGGCACAATGTGTTACAGGCTCCTGGAGGGCAGATTAAAGTCGCCAATGCAATAGATTCACTCTCGCCGCATTATTATGAATTTAACAATGATTACTGTCTGATGGCATTTTCCCAAATCTGCAGAGCGAAAGCAAACTGGAAGGACACAAACTGAGGACAATATTCCTGATATAGAGGGTTTATCTTGTTAAAAATATTCTAACATGGTTCTGGCGCTATAAATAGTACATGTAATACCCTCCAAACGATCAACAATACATAGTTATAGTTCATTTACTTTGACGTGAAAAGTTGCACTTTTGATATGGCGTTGTCTGTATTTTTTTTAAATATAACAAACACTGTTACACTTTTTTGAAACTATTTCAGTTTGTCTAGGACTATCAATGCTTTCTGAATGTATTAACACACATTAAAAAAAATACTGCGATAATACCGAAAACCGTGATAATTTTGGTCACAATAACCGTGAGGTAAAATTTTCATACCGTGACGTCCCTAGTTTGCAGGTCTTAGCTTTCAAAAGAAAGCACAAGCCGCAGGGATGAGCGCAGTCTGGAGAGGACTGTCAGGAAAAGGCCATTCAAAAGTGTGGGGGACCTTCACAAGGAGTGGACTGAGGCTGGAGTCAGTGCATCAAGAGCCTCCACACACAGACGGATCCTGGACATGGGCTTCAGATGTCATATTCCTCTGGTTGAAGCATCCTGGTCTTCCATAACACCTCAGCAGTGCCACAAGCTGATAGCTCCATGCCACGCAACTGCATTAAGGCAGTCACTCAAGTAAAAGGACTGAGTACATATGCAGGATTATAGTTTTCAGAGGACCCACATTTCTCTGTTTAAAATCATTTTTCATTGATTTCATGTAATATTCTAATTTTCAGAGATTTTGATTTGGTTTTTTTTACAACTTTGCATGCCATGAGTCTATATCATAATATTAGTTTCACATTTTAAGTTGAATTACAGAAATAAAATAACTTTTTCATGATATTCTAATTTTCCGATTTTCACCTGTACTACATCAGCTGCTGCTGCTGCGGTGTTTAAAATGCTGGAAAATACTTCAGGTCTATGTCCTAGCTAACTGTCTCTCTCTCTTGGACGCGCATGCGACTCAACACCGACCGAGCACGTGAGGAAGTGGGCGGGGTCAGGGAGCGTACCTTGAAAAAGTGGGTGGGCACTGCCACGTGGTTCTTGCCCAGGACCTGGTAGGAGACGTAGAGGCGCCCGTCGGTCTGCCGCTGCGGGAGGAAGAGCGGCCCGGTACAGACGAAGACCCCGCGGTACTGTTTGGTCAGAGATCGACACATCTGCTCCAGACGGTTCCACATGTGCTGGTTCAGGTCCGGGTTCTGCCCCAGGACAAAACAGAAAAGATGGTCAGGGCCAAACCTAAAACCTTAAAGGAACAGGCCACAGTTTTTCCATACTGAGATATGTTCTTACCTGAACGTCTGAGCTTAGACGAGTTGATGCGTACCTGTCTGGTCTTTACGCATGCGCTCAGTCACACAAAAAGACCAAAGATGTTGTTAGCATTTAGCCTCGCCTCCTCTCCTCTATGGGGCCGAACGGGGGTGAAGTTAGATGCGAACAAGCGCTACAAGGGGGATAAAAAGGGGTACTATAGAGGTGAAACTCGGAAAATTACAATATCATTCAAAAATGTATTTAATTTAAAATTTAAAATGTGAAACTAATATATGATATAAACTCATTACATACAAAGTGACATACTGTATGTCAAGCCTTTGTTATAATTTTGATGATTATGGCTTACAGTCCATTTTCAAAATATTCTAATTTATAAGATATTTATTTGGGGTTATTACAAGCTGAGCCATAATAATCAATATTATAACAAATAAAGGCTATACATATGTCACTTTGCATGTAATGAGTCTATCATATATTAGTTTCACAGTTTAAGTTGAATAACAGAAATGAATGCACTTTTTAACGATATTCCAATTTTCCGAGTTTCACCTGTATTATAAGGCGTAATAACACCTTAGGAGCACTTCGATGTCTGTGCAATAATATCTTCACTCCTAAATAATTCAGAAGATATTACTGCGTGGACGTCGAAGTGCTCCTAAGGTGTTATTACGCCTTACAATATAGTATCCCTTTTATCAGCTTAGAAAATCGATGTTTAATTTTGAGTAACTAGACTTGGATTGTGTAACTACCAGGGGCGTAGCACCAAATTCTGGGCCCTGGGTACAAACTATATTGGTGACCCCCCCCACGCCCCCTCCTCATATTTTATGTACTATAACCACATAACAGTGGTTTATTGATTTGACAGTACAGTTCATTTATTTTCTATTATTACTTTATTATATACAGCATAACCAGGTGAAAAAGTAGGTTGACCTAAAAAAATGCTTCATATACAAACACATGTCCAGTAAAGATTTGTCCTGGATACTTAGTTCATGGTTGGTTGGTTTGTTTGTTTGTTTGTTTTGTACTTCCTCTGATTCGGCTTCAGTTACGGAAATTGAATAACCTTTAATTCTGTAGTGATATAGATATTTAAATGAGTGGTGGAACATTCTACTTTCATTGGGCCAATTGAAATGGCTAGTTTGAGATAGAACATAATGATTATTAGTATACCACATTAAACAGGGGGACTGCACCAGGGACCTGGGATTTTGTGCTGGGAATAACACATTTGTGACTTTAAAATAGGCATTAAAATGCAATTGTACAAAAAATAATGATACTGTACTGTATGTTCCCTCTGTGGCCCACAGGCATAAACAAAACATTCTTCAAGTGTATTGTCAGTAAATTCTTGTTCTAAATAGTGACCCTGGAATAGGCTAAATGGCACCAGCCCTCCACCTTTTCACTGGAACCACGTTGACTCGTCTTCAAAGCTGCGCATTTATAATGCGAGTCTCCAAATGTGCGCGGCTAATTAGCATAATTAATTCTGCGAAAATAGCGTGAGCGACCTGTGGCTTTTGTCACTGTATTGGCCTGATTGCAGTCAATTACAATAATTATAAGGAAAGAGAAACTTTAGAAGTTAAAACGAGGAAAGAAGGAGCTCTGGCTCTTTCTCTGACTCTGCACCTTCCACTCCTCAGCAGGCAGAGGCAGGACTCGCCTCACCTCATGTTTAACTGTCATTTATGACAGACAGTTGCATCTAAGGCCCGCTAGAATAGGCTAGTGTTAAATAAAAGCACATAAGAGCGAGCAAGACTAATATGTCTCTTTCCTAGCTCTGTGTCATTGCATTGCAGAGCCACCTCATCAAAGTCACTGTTGAGTTGAAGCGCACGGGCCTGAACGCCGGTGTGTGGGCTGAACCATTTGGCACATTTTAAAGGGGTGTCAGGGCCCTGAGATTCATCCATCATTATTGTTTGTGCAAAATGCTGTCTATTCTGTCTTGTATTTCAGCCCTGTTGTTTTCAATTCCTATTGTATCAATTTTTGAGGACATTTAGAAATTACAATACAGAACGCTTTTTGCAGCACTCAGTACCCTTTACCCCCCAGTCCGACGCCCATGGTAACTACTCATGTATTTAAACGTGGAAGAGCTTTTTGCATGACTGAGCGCACGCGTAAAGACCAGACAGGTACGCATCAACTAATCTAAGCTCAGGGAAGAACAGATCTCAGAATGGAAAAACGATGGCCTGTTCCTTTAACGTAGAAGTTCATCCACTATACAAAAGTTCCAGTCTAAAACTCATTCACTGCAGTTTTGGCCAAAATAGGTCATTTTGCATTGCTCAAAAGTTTCTAGTCGTGTTGTTTCTCTCGTTCCTCTCGAGTGTTTGCAAATGAAATAATCTCAGATTTTTGCGTCTGTGGAATTAACTAGTTCCCTGTCATCCACCTGTGAGTTGTGTATTACTCACAGACTTTACCCACATTTTCTCAAAGAGTGACAAAAGAGCAAGGAAAGAGCTACGAAAACATTACAAAAAACAAAAAGTTGAAAACATTACAAAAAAGGAGCAAAAATGCGACAAAACCGCTTTATCACTACTAAAGTGATGAAAAAGCAACAAAAAAACAAAAAAGTCACACAAAAAATGACAAAAATGCAACAAAATATTAACAAAAAAGAGAAAAAAAACCCTGAAAAACAACAGTAATACAATCAAAAAGCCGCTCCAGTATACACCCTGGCTCTGACCTGAGGTGTGATGTTGCTCAGCAGAAAGGTGTCGTCCATGGCGCTCTGGCTCCACTTGTGATTGGCCGCCGCCGCCATGTGACCTCGGTCGAAGCCACTCCCCTTGAAGTCGGCGTTGGTCGCGCGGTGAAACTCGTGCACGCTGCCGAAACACAAGAGTAAGATCAAACCGACGCGTATGCAGATCAGCGTTCTCACCTGGGGTCCTCCCTAAACTCTGCCTTCCTGCGATCTGATTGGCCGCTGATGGAGGCGGAGTCCAGCCTCTCCAGGACCCACACGGGGAGGCGTGTCCTCGGGTCGTACGCCGCGACATACGACTGCCGCGTTTTTATGTTGGACAGCGACGGGAAACCATACTTCATCAACGCCACGGAGGAGGCGGGGCCAGAGGGGGAGGAGTCAGGCACCTGCGGAGACGGGCGACCAGGTTGCGTCACTATTGTAGATATTGTAGACTATTGTAGATATTGTAGACTATTGTAGATATTGTAGACTATTGTAGATATTGTAGATATTGTAGACTATTGTAGATATTGTAGATATTGTAGACTATTGTAGATATTGTAGACTATTGTAGATAGTTGTAGATATTGTAGACTATTGTAGATAGTGTAGACTATTGTAGATATTGTAGACTATTGTAGATATTGTAGACTATTGTAGATATTGTAGACTATTGTAGATATTGTAATTGTAGATATTGTAGATATTGTAGATATGTAGATATTGTAGACTATTGTAGATAGTGTAGACTATTGTAGATATTGTAGATATTGTAGACTATTGTAGATATTGTAGACTATTGTAGAGTATTGTAGACTATTGTAGATAGTGTAGACTATTGTAGATATTGTAGATATTGTAGATATTGTAGATATTGTAGACTATTGTAGATAGTGTAGACTATTGTAGATATTGTAGATATTGTAGACTATTGTAGATATTGTAGACTATTGTAGATAGTGTAGACTATTGTAGATATTGTAGACTATTGTAGATATTGTAGACTATTGTAGATAGTGTAGACTATTGTAGATATTGTAGATATTGTAGATATGTAGATATGTAATATTGTAGATATTGTAGATATTGTAGATATTGTAGACTATTGTAGATAGTGTAGACTATTGTAGATATTGTAGACTATTGTAGATAGTGTAGACTATTGTAGATATTGTAGATATTGTAGACTATTGTAGATATGTAGACTATTGTAGATATTGTAGACTATTGTAGATAGTGTAGACTATTGTAGATATTGTAGATATTGTAGACTATTGTAGATAGTGTAGACTATTGTAGATATTGTAGACTATTGTAGATATTGTAGATATGTAGACTATTGTAGATATGTAGATATTGGATATGTAGACTATTGTAGATATTGTAGACTATTGTAGATATTGTAGACTATTGTAGATATTGTAGATATTGTAGACTATTGTAGATATTGTAGACTATTGTAGATATTGTAGATATTGTAGACTATTGTAGATATTGTAGATATTGTAGACTATTGTAGATAGTGTAGACTATTGTAGATATTGTAGATATTGTAGACTATTGTAGATAGTGTAGACTATTGTAGATATTGTAGACTATTGTAGATATTGTAGATATGTAGACTATTGTAGATAGTGTAGACTATTGTAGATATTGTAGATATTGTAGACTATTGTAGATATTGTAGACTATTGTAGATATTGTAGACTATTGTAGATAGTGTAGACTATTGTAGATATTGTAGACTATTGTAGATATTGTAGATATTGTAGACTATTGTAGATAGTGTAGACTATTGTAGATATTGTAGACTATTGTAGATATTGTAGATATTGTAGACTATTGTAGATAGTGTAGACTATTGTAGATATTGTAGACTATTGTAGATAGTGTAGACTATTGTAGATATTGTAGACTATTGTAGATATGTAGACTATTGTAGATATTGTAGACTATTGTAGATAGTGTAGACTATTGTAGATATTGTAGACTATTGTAGATATTGTAGATATTGTAGACTATTGTAGATAGTGTAGACTATTGTAGATATTGTAGACTATTGTAGATAGTGTAGACTATTGTAGATATGTAGACTATTGTAGATAGTGTAGACTATTGTAGATATTGTAGACTATTGTAGATATTGTAGATATTGTAGACTATTGTAGATAGTGTAGACTATTGTAGATATTGTAGACTATTGTAGATAGTGTAGACTATTGTAGATAGTGTAGACTATTGTAGATATTGTAGACTATTGTAGATATTGTAGATATGTAGACTATTGTAGATATGTAGACTATTGTAGATATTGTAGACTATTGTAGATATTGTAGATATGTAGACTATTGTAGATAGTGTAGACTATTGTAGATATTGTAGATATTGTAGACTATTGTAGATATTGTAGATATTGTAGACTATTGTAGATATTGTAGACTATTGTAGATATTGTAGACTATTGTAGATATTGTAGACTATTGTAGATTGTAGACTATTGTAGATAGTGTAGACTATTGTAGATATTGTAGATATTGTAGATATTGTAGACTATTGTAGATATGTAGACTATTGTAGATATTGTAGACTATTGTAGATATTGTAGATATGTAGATATTGTAGATATTGTAGACTATTGGTAGACTATTGTAGATATTGTAGACTATTGTAGATATTGTAGATATTGTAGACTATTGTAGATATTGTAGACTATTGTAGACTATTGTAAATATTGTAGATATTGCAGACTATTGCAGAGAGGTGCCAAAAGATTTCAATATAGATACAAGAGGGGGATTATATATTTTGGGCGATTTTTATTAAACCTCCTAACCCCCGCTTTAACCGAGCCCATTTTCTCCAGTTCAGCTTTACCCAAATCTAAAACTTCTCGACTGGAGCGTACAGCCTATAGCCAGTGTAACACCTTGTTTGAAAGCTACAGAATTGATCTAAATGGATCTTGTTAACGTAACTTTTTTTTCCTGTTTTGCCGCTTTTTGCCACGTGTTTTGTTGCGTTTTCACCATCAATTTTTTCGTTACTTTTGGTTTGCTCTTTTGTGGCTTTTTTGGCTCGTTTTCGTTTCTATTTTGATGCTTTTCTTTTCAAGACGCTTTTAGATTTGGGTAATGCCAAACTGGAGAAAATGTGGTCAGTTTAGGTGGGTTTAAACTGCTCGGTTAACCCCGAGCACATTTTCATATAGTCAACAGTGTTGGTTAAGTTACTTTAAGATAGTAACATATTCTGTATTAGTGGTTACAGCTATAAAAATGTAATATGTGTGTATTACATATTACTGTTTCAAAAATGTAGCTGAGTTACTTTTGGCAACATATAAAGTGAAAGTAGTACTAATGCCACCAGGGAAAGATCAAGTCAAAGATTTTCTTTTCCACCTCTTTCCCCATTCTCTCTGTTTTGTTTTGACAGTTTTCAAATACAGTTTTGTAAGAAATCTCCAAAACAAAAATTGACAACAGTTTTCCTCATCTGTATTGGACAGTGATTGGATTCATAAACCTGCTACATTATTTTATGTCTGAAAGTCCTTTCTACTGGCCAACATCACACTTGTGTTTTTGAATATTGTCAGCACTTTCGGACGCCTTTCAGAGTTAATAATTGTTTATATGTGCTGACAGAGGAGACAATGGACTTTGATACAGTTTTGTTTCATGTGGATTCTCTCCGTAATGACTGAGATATAAACCAAAAACAAAGACAAACAAATCTTCAGTTCGCCAGTTACCATAGTTACCATAATGGAATTTTCAGTTGCTCTCCATCATCAGTGATGATGTCATCATTCTACTTCCAGGTCCATCGGAGCTTTAGCCGTATTCACTATGTAGCCTGGCTAACGCCAGACTGCTGTGTGCGCTCGAATCTTTTCGAACTTCACAACAGTCTGGGGACCATGGCCGACATTTTTCCATGGATTTGGGCACCAATCACAGAACGAGGAGGGACGGTAAGACGATGACGCGCTATTTGACATACGGAAGCTTTTAGTTTGTTTAGGGATAAAAAAAATAAAAAAATATTTACGGATCCAACATGACAGCAGCAGACGCGATGCCATCTTTCGATCAAGCTTTAGACCGTGTTCTAAATAGTTTAGCTCAAAAGTTTACAGCAGGTACGTCATACGTCATCTGATACCATGATACGATTGGCTATGGCTACGTGCAGACGCATGAGAGACATTCGTAGCGCCCAATAAACGGCTATGGACAATCGTAAACCACACCTCTCCTACGAGAAAATGAATTGGTGGTCCCCAGACTAAATATCACTTGTGATTTTAGTCTGGCGTTAGCCAAGCTATTCACTATGATGGGATTTAGCTGATTTTAACTACAAGGCTCTTTATACACATCTGATCGCAAAGAAATATTACATTTACACTGGATTTTCTTTAGAAATGCATTATTTTTTCCATACACAATGAAGGTTTATTTTAAATTTAAAAATATCTTGTTCAAATTAGGTGTAAAATAGTGTTTGGCCTTTTATCTGTTGTTATTTCAGCAGGAGATTCAGATGAAGTTGTGTTTTTTGCTATTTATCTATGGAGCACTCAACAGTTTGGACCTGGAGGTAGTTAATTATGTGTGATGTCACACTTAACAAACGTATAGGCTCTTTAGAATGTTGAGATGTCACATGAACGCAACCTATTGGAAAAAACACATTAAGCTTCGCCTTCCCCCAGTGACAATATTGTTGGTGTTGTTGTTTTTCGCACACTGAGTTGTCTTGTGTACAACATGCGTGGTATAAATAAAGTTTCCTTTTCTTTAAACCTGTGTCTTTTGCAGTGGCGCCACCAGGGGTGGCCGACTCCTGGCCACCCCATTGGCCACCCCACTGGCCAGTGTTAATTGTAGTACTGTAGTATCAGTTATGAATATTTTCAGCCAAAATTCACAGCCAGCCAGGCAAGCCGCTCTAGACCTTTGATCGTACGCTGTAGCCAGCTCTCCCCCCTCCCTCTCCCTGCGGCTGTTGCACGCTCAGACACCAACAGCTGATAGTTTTGGTTTGCCACCCCAAGATTTTAAGTGGCCCATCTGGCCACCCTATGAACAATTTCTGGAGGCGCCACTGGTCTTTTGTTCATCACTATAAGCCACACTGTTGCCAAATTACAAAGCTGCTCCTAAAGCACTCCACCTCCAGGAGAGGAGACTCTCACAGCAAAGACACGGGGAAAATGATCAAAGAAATCCTCCTAATAAACTCAAACAAAGGTGAATCAAATGTATTCGTTTGGTGAAATAGGCCATTATGTGCTGTGGCTTTCATCTAAGGTCCATTATCTTCTCTAAATGATTTGAACTCATGTGGTTCACACCTCATATGTTATGAACATTACTTGTTTATTTTTTATTATTAAATATATAACAAGCCCCGCCCCCTCTCCCCTCCCGCTCTGACCTTGAGTTCCGCCGCGCTGAGCACCGGCAGCACGGGGCACTCTGACAGCAGGCTGCCCGGCCTGACGGGCCTCTCCTTCGCCTAAGGAACCCGCTGAGCCCCGCTCCCACGGCGGCTCCCAGCGCCAGGGTCAGGCCGGTCCGAGCCGCGCTCGCGCTCCGCACCGACATCTTTCCTCTTCAGTTGCACCGATAGGCGCTGAATGATGACGACACACCGATTCGCCGGGGACTGCATTTCCCACAATCCAAAGCGAACACTCAGGCACATGCGCCCCCACAGGCTAAAGGTGCACACTGCAGTTTAACAGGAACGAGATTCATAACCACTGCCACATTTAGGAAAGTAACTTATTTGAATGATTGTATTCATGGCTGTACACATAACATGCTGGACGGAGTTTCTTTTTATTCTTATTATTACAGCTTCTTTTTAAAGAGGTTGTTTTCAGTGTACTTTTGTTGTGTATATGCATTTGCTTAGGACAGCATCTTTTCAAAGGAATTATTATTTGACACAACATTACATTAAAAGTTACATCGTTTTTTCTATTGTACTTGTTTTGTAGGGCATTATGTGGCCATTGGGCAGTAGCACAGTGGTTAGCGCTCGGGTTCGATCCCCGGCCGGAGGGCCTTTCTGTGGAGTTTGCATATTCTCCCCGTGTCTGTGTAGAATTTTAAAAACATGTACAATAGGCCAGAATGAATGTAGTGAATGAGTGGTTGGTGGTGGTCGGAGGGGCCGATGGCACAGACTGGTTGCCTCGCTTCCGTCAGTCTACCCCAGGGCAGCTGTGGCTACAACAGTAGCTTACCACTACTGAGTATGGAGTGAATGAATAATGACAGTGTAGCACTTTGAGAAACTTGGTAATACAGGCCTGTAAAGCGCAATACAAATGTAAGCCATTATTATTATTATTAATTTGTAGATTTGCTTTGGAGGGCCCCTCTGTTGCCTTTGAGACCAACCGGGGCCCCGGACCCCACTTTGGGAACCACTGGGTTAGGATATAATGATGCCCATCTAAAGAGGAATGGAGGGAAAGGAGGAGGGAAGTCTGTAAAACTGTTAATGCAACTACAACAACATTAGCCTACATCATTTCAGCATGTCAAACAAGTCCACAACACGCAAACACACAAGTCCACAACACGCAAACGCACCTGCTCTCATTACAAATCACACGAGTCTAGATATTTTTTATTACATTTTATTATTCTTTATTAGACAAATGTATTCAATTAAAACACGGATAGAAAAATAGATTTGTTATTTCACAAAAACTCATACATGAAATATCTCATATGATTGTGATGTGTTGTCATGGTTTCGGACACTTGCTAAGGCAGTGTGAAATCAGCGAATAGAGATAAAAAGCAAAAGATAGAAATAAGGTCAAATTAAAGTCAATATCAGAATAAAAGTCGCGAACATGACTTTTATTCCCAGCTTTAAAGCCGAGACGCTGCAACATAATGTAGAGATTTCGGTTTGAAACTTCTGACATAAATATTTCTATAATTTTATGTTTCATTCAAAAATAAGGTAGACTATTGCATGCGAAGAAAAATTGCCTATATTTTCAGTGACAAAATCTAAATGGACAGAGCCAGCTGGTTATTAGCAAAAGATAATCAGCAGGGATCAGATAAATAATCAGTAAGTGTGGAGTCAGTTTACACTACTGAAGTAGTGAAAACTGATGTTAAATGACAGTTCTGAAATCTCTGAGTAAGTCGTCTGGACCGGGTTAAAGCTTGGCCTGGTCCGTGGGGCGGGCCTTAAATCGTTCCCGAACGGCGTAGAGCACAGAGTGGGCGTTGTCAAAGGCAGGGCCGACAGCTGATTGGACACGGCTCCTCCAGCTGCGCAGCAGTGGGCGGGACTCCAGCACGTCTCTGTCTCCCCCTAAAGGCTGAACACAGGACTGCGTTAGACACATGTCTGCTGATTCACATGGAACAAACTGTTTTTATTTACATTTATGAAATAAGTTTAAATATTAGTCCAGTCATCGATGATCAATATTTACATGAACCTCTTATTTACCCCCCATCTTAACCGAGCACATTTTCTCTGGTTCGACTTCATCCAAATCTAAAAGCTTCTTGAAAAAGTGACAAAGTAGCAACAAAACAGGCAACAGAAAAGTGACAAATAAGCAACAGTTACAAAAAAGCGTCAAGAATGCGTCAAAAACGTTTTTTGAATGCTTTTAAAGAGAGAGAGATTTTATTCATCTCAGACATTCGCTCTCTTCACTTGAACTGCACCGATTGGCCAGTTTGAAACCTTTCCTCTCTCTGATTGGCCGTTACCTGCATCAGCTCGCACACACACAGCAGATCGGCCACGCTGACGTCGGTGCCGCAGAGAAACGCCTGGCGTCTCAGAAACATGGACTGGATCAGGTCCAGGGTCTGGTCCAGGTCCGACAGGGCGCGGTTTAAAGCCGGAGCGTCCACCGGGGAGCGGGTCTGTGCGGGGATCAGCACCTGAGGGCGGAGCCACAGTTAGACAAGCATCTGAGGGCGGAGCCAGAGAGTGGACAGGGCGGGGCTGTTAGTTTGTGATGCGACGTTTGTGAATGGTTCATGTTTGAAAGCAAGAACTTTTCCTGTTGTTTGTTTGAGTTTTGAGTAGACGCAGAAAACAGGCAGAAAGCACCAGTGAAAGGCAAAGTTCTTTCATAAAACTAGATTGGACATGGCCATAAGAATACGTTGGTACCCCGGCGCTACAGACCGGGACATCCATCGACTGCAGCGCATTGTGCGTACTGCTGAGAAGGTGATAACCAAGTGCATTTTCTCCAGTTCAGCTTTACCCAAATCTAAAAGGTTGCTGCGTACAGGCCAGAGTAACGCCTCATTCAAAAGCTAAGACAATGCTCATTTAGATGAGTTTGTAGCCAATTTCCCCCCCATTGGGTTTTTGTTGGATTTTCGTCACATTTTTGCCACATGTTTGTCACGTCTGATCTATTATCAATAATCACACTAAGCTAGCTATAGCCGCGTCACCCAACAGGGCAGGTGTGCAATAGTAATAGTAGTAGTAGTAGTAGTAGTAGTACCTCCAGTATAAATACTTTGGCGGCATGGGGGCGGGTGTGGGTGTGGTGGAAGGCGGTGTATTCGTCGACCCGTGCGCGGCGGCGAGGGTCAGCTGGATACCAGTGATCGGCCAAACCACAGCGGGACACCAGGTACTTCAGGATGGCATCACTGCGGGAAATACTTCATCAGTTAATGTGTCACAGTCTTTAGGTGATTAGACACGTGTTAGACAAGGATAATGGTGAGTGCTTCCCCTGTATTAACCTCTTACCACCCGCTGTAACCAAGCACATTTTCTCCAGTTCGGCTTTATACCCAAATCTAAAACCTTCTTGACCTGAAAGTTTAAAGGAGCTATATCATGCAAAATCGACTTTTTGGAGCTTTTAGCCATGTTGTTATGCTATTTCCTTATCAAAAACACCCCCAGTGTTTTTTGGCTTCATTCACGCAGTTCTAAGTAATCCTCCTGAATCCTGCTCTCTGAGCAGCTGCTCCGCCCTCTCCTGGTAAACCACTGAGCTGTTCAGTTGTGACGTCACAAAGGAACGGAAGTGCTCGACGTCTGTAAAAAAAAAAAGGAACTCTCCAACGTGTCTGTGCTGTCCCGGGAGAGTAAACAAACGCACCTCCGGAGGATCCGATCAGAAGTCATGTTTGTGAAGACTGAGCTCTTTCTAACCTACTCTGGACACGCCTGTTCTTTTTCTTACTGAACGATAATGTCACGGGTTCGCGTTTGGCTACGAGAGGAACAGGACTATTCAACCTTCCTAAAGAAGAGTGCACTCGCCAGAAGTTGGAATTTCTTTCTGGGATTCAGCGACTTTATCAACCAACCTGATGGATGCTTGGTGAACCTTGGCCAGAATCAAAGTGGATTAACTTTTATAACCAATGCGATCCCATAACCCGATGGGAAGCCAGGCTGAGCGGTGAGTCAATCAAAACGCGTGTTAGCATGTGTGTTAGCGTGTGTGTTAGCCATTTATGAAACTGTGTTGCACATGTCAACTCCTTATAACTGCATTATGTGAAGTAACTTCACTTTTTGCAGCGATATTTATATTTATAATACTGCAAATGTGGAATGAGCGGAGAGAGGGGCGGAGTTAACTGAATCGAAGCATCTTGTCTTCCAGGTTTGAAAAATACCCCCAGAAAATACTTATATTTCTCTCAAAATGAGTACTCCATAGTGATAGAGGTACAATATATCATATAAATGCCTATACTTTACTTTGGAATGGCTAAAATAGCATGATACAGCTCCTTTAAAGCCTATAGGCCTAGGTAACGCCTCATTTGAAAACTAAGACCCGAGCTCTTTCCTTATTTTTGTTTCATTTGTTAGTCACGTTTTCTGGCCACATTTTTCTTGCATTTTCATCACATATTTGTTGTATTTTGAATCAAAATCTGGGCAAAATCTGCCTGAAATTGACACTGTACAATTTTAACAATTAAGAGCCATTTGGGAGCCACTCCAAATGAACCGGGTCTCTAAAAAGAGCCAAAAATCCCATCAGTAGAACATTTCCCTAATTTACAAATCTAAAAGTTGGCTGGTATGAACTGCAGTGGTGACTTTGGGCGGAGCTTTGGGCGGAGCTAAGAGATGGCGCAGCGTTGGTTTTAAGGTGAGACACGCCAGGTGAAAATATTGATTTTTTATAGTTTTCTCCTTTTACAACTTTCATGTCAGAGTATAAAAATGACAAAACTTACCCTGTACGATGGTTATTTTATGACGCTTTGTCGTGAGCGAGGTGGAGATTTCCCGGAAGTAGCTACAACATCGCTTCACAAAGCCGGCTTTCCCTCGCGTATTCATTCACAAATATTAGCATATTTTACATCCACGTGTCCTGAAGGCTGTCATCCAAATATGATATTCTTCTTCCGCGGGACACCCATACTGAAGAGCGGAGAAATGTGTGGCGCATGAGCACACGTTACAAAAAAACTTTCTATTTCCCAGCCTGATTTATTGAGCTTTGAACACACAAAAACAAGGTAAAATTTGAGTTTTAACAGATTTTTTCACTTATGATTAGCTTATTTCAATCCAAAATCCCCTCTGAAAAAATCTTTGTTACTAATATGTCACAAAATATCTGGATCTATTCATTAGAATGAATTAGATTTCGTCGGTGATAATATCTGCAATTTTGTATATTTTATACAATACATTTATATGAGTAATGTTCAGCAAAAGTTTCTAATTGATATTTCTAAACAAAAATGTTTTACCTATTCATGTGCAGTGTCTCGCCTTCATCACAAAAACATATTTCGTAAAAGTGGGAGAGTTGTGGTTAATGTGACACTTCTCGCCAGTACAGAGTCACGTGACCGAGCCCGCACTGACCTCTCTGTGAGCACAAAGCCGTCGTCCACCAGCACGGGGACCTTCTGCAGAGGGTTGAGTTTGGTGAAGTCCGGGCTGCGCTGCTCTCCTGGGGTCACACCAGAATAATAAGAATAAGAATGGGCGGCACAGTAGTACAGCGGTTAGCGCTCGTGCTTCACAGCTAGAAGGTCCCGGTTCGATTCCCACCTGGACGGGGCCTTTCTGTGTGGAGTTTGCATGTTCTCCCCGTGTCTGCGTAGGTTTCCTCCGGGTACTCCGGTTTCCCCTACCACTAAAAAACATGTACAATAGGTCAGGATGAATGAGAGTGTGTTTGAGAGTGTGCATGGGGGACGACGGATGGAAATTAGCCCAAGGCTACAATCCGGTGTGGCGTGTTCATTAACTTGCACTGTCCCTACCAAATAAACATAAACATATAAACATAGAATAATAATAATGCATCGGTTTTATATAGCACTTTTCTGGACACTCAAAGACGCTTTACATTGCATTATTCATTCACTCCATAAAGATACAGACGGCATCTCCAAAACCGCCCTTATATGGTCATGTTTGAATCAGACAGAGGGAAAACAAAGACAAGAAAAATGTAAACTTTCTATAATTACTCCAAAACTACTTTAACCTCTTAACCCCCGCCTTAACCGAGTGCATTTTCTTCCTTTCAGCTTTACCCAAATCTAAAGGTTTACTGCGTACAGGCCAGAGTAACGCCTCATTAGAAAGCTAAGACCTACAAAACTCATCTAAATGAGCACTGTTGCCGCATTGTAGCCACTTTTTTTTTAAATTTTCCCATCGCTTTTTGTTGGATTTTCGTCACGTTTTTGTCAAGTTTTTGTTGCTCTTTTTTTGGCCTGTTTGTTGCGTTTTCGTTACACCTTTTTGTAACTTTTTCCATCGCTTTTTGTAACTTTTTGTTGCTCTTCTGTGGCTTTTTTTCCAAGAAGCTTTTAGATTTGGGTAAAGCCAAACCGAGGAAAATGTGCTCGGTTCAGGTGGGCAGGCTAATAACTGCTGAATTATGAATATGATTTTCTAGAAAAGTAGTTCATGTTAGCATCGACAATGCTAACATGATGCTCCATGTTAGCTTCAAGCTAACGCTAGCAACGACTGCAGGTTTTTCATTTTTACTGAAAAAACATGGAAAAAAAACATCCATATGTTCCTGATTTAGACTTGACTTTATTTGTATTTGATAAAAAAGTTTATATTCTGCCAGAAAACAGCTAAAAAGAGTGAAAAATTGTATTTCCCAAAACATACTTCCTTCCCCCTCGGCGAAGCACGCAATATCGTCATTCACCACAGATCTGCACTTCCTTCGTCATGACTCATCCAGTAGAGTGGATGAACGAGGGAAAACGTTAAAAAATCTGACGTTTAGTCGATTGATTTGAGTAAAATGTCCAATGTCCATTTGCACCAACAAGTTGACACTGCACCGTTTCTCTGCGCGGCC
Source organism: Neogobius melanostomus (assembly GCA_007210695.1). Taxonomy (NCBI): domain Eukaryota; kingdom Metazoa; phylum Chordata; class Actinopteri; order Gobiiformes; family Gobiidae; genus Neogobius; species Neogobius melanostomus. The sequence goes on from VHKM01000722.1 coordinate 461,666, forward strand.
TAAAAACGGCTTTGTGTCTGCGTACTAGAACTGATTTTCTCTTGACGTCTGCAGTCCTATGTAAACGAATATGAGTGAAGGGGCGGGCACAATTCATGGCGCCGCCCACAGGAACTTCAGGAATAAAAGGCCTTTTATACTTCAGCGACAACTCCTCTCTTTTGGACGACGTGGGAGCCAATCAGTGACTTCGTGACAGCTGCGTGCGTGTTTTTGTCTTTTATGTTATTAAAAACATTGTTTAAAATATTCATCACAACATGAGCAACGGAGAAGATCGAACGATTCTAGCTTGCATCAAGCGGACGGGGTTGCGGTGGGTGGGACCAGTCGCTCGGCTATAAAAGAAGCTTACATGACATCACAACCTTCTGAGGAGCTACAACTCAGAATTCTATTGTGGTATCTATGGTAACCGTGAAAAATGTTTTTTTCCAACTTGGTTTATGGTTAATATCTCTGGGCTAAAATCCACATGAAACAAAAACTGGCACAAAGTTTAACGTCCTCACTCTCAGCACATGAACTAAGGTCACCTTAGTTTACCTAATGGTGTCTAAAAGTCAGGGTCATCTGGTCCTCCTGACAAATAAATGAAAATGAAATGAAAAGGGAAAACATTCATGTGGAGGTTTGGACATAATCATCACAAATAATAATCAGGTTCAATATTTGTCCATTTTCAGTTTGGAGATTACTTTCAACACTCTCCTCCATCTGAGATCGGGTCATTATCGTTATATTCCGGACCGTAAACAACACGGGAGGGCTGTGGAACTCTGAGGTGGTTTTACTCGGATTAAATTAACTTCGTCACGAGCCGAACCCTGACCCGCCTCTGGCCCGGCTGTGGTCCGCAGTCAGTTTGGATCCGTCTGCTTTTATTTAGAGTTAGGAGGTAAAGGTGTCCTTAACGCGTCGCTTTTCAGCCTTTTCAGCCGGAGTTCGGCTCTGACGCAGCAGATGGCAAAGTGGATCAGGACAAAGTTCAAATCAGAGAAACCACGGCGAAGTGTCAGAGTGAGGTACGTCGCATGTGTCCCCGTGCGCGTGCATGTGTGTCCGGGTGCGCGTGCGTGAGGCTGACCTTTGCGCAGGGCCACGGTGCGCAGCTTGTGCGCGGTGCCGGTGCAGTTGAGCAGGATGTGCACGGCGCGGCACGGCTGCGACAGGAGATCCGCGTACAGCTCCAACATGTCCGACAGACACAGGGACACGAGGACAGACAGAGAGACAGGACAAACCGGAGCGAGGCGTGAGGAGCAGAGGGCGGAGTGCGGAGGGAGGGGCTATAATAAAACGCTAGACAGGACTGGACGTTCCAAGTGTTGCGAGAGTTGCTGTGGCTCATGTGGCGGCCATCTTGTGATGGTCTATTAGCCAAATTCTAATGTAAAGTAATGTAAAAAGTAACATTTCCATTAATAAACGTCGTCACAACTCAGGGAAGGGCATCTGGGTTAATCACTGAAATATGAACATGAATATTAACCCCTTCATCACTGCAATGGGCTGTTTTAGACAGATTTACAAGAGCTTTGCGTCACACACTGTACAGACACATCCATCACGGATTAATACACACATTGTTTTAATGTGTACTTCGATGAGCTACATTTAAAATCATTTCTTACCCTAAAATTGTAATATAGTTGATTAGGATATATTCTTCAGGATTTGTATAAAGCCAATAAATAAATATAGCCAATGAACATCCAAGTAAGGTTTGAGAAAAGAAAAAGTGATGATCTGAATCTGAATCTGATCTGAAAGGAACAGACATCTTTAATAAAAAATAAATAAATAAAAAGGGTTCAATTCCAAAGCAACGGAACAAACCGTCACAGTAACGAGTTTATGGAATAAACTTCAGAAAAAGTGAAAGAGTCAGGAACTCTCCTGGCATTCAAGAAACGCATACTGTAAAAGGTACAATGTTTAAACAAATATGAAAATTAGACTTGGACATAAATAATGTGAGATATTTGGTCAGAACAAACATGAAAATGATGGTTTTGTATTTATATATTGTAAATCCACAAAAAATATCTGTAAAACTGTAAATATTTAGAAAATGTGACTTAAAAATTAATCCATGTATGGTTCGTTCTTTGTTTTTTTAATTTTAAAATAAAATGTTAAAATCAAAATTGTAGGTTTGTTTTATTGTTGTTTTTTTTATTTGAAAACAAAATTAGGTAATCGAAAAAACTGAAATCGATAAAACTGAAATTTTTCTTATTTCAAAGATTAGGGGTTATGTGCTAACGACTTCCGGTTACCGTATCCACTAATAGGAGCAAGACATTATTAGGAGCTAAAATAATCCGTGTATCATTCGTTCAATCATTTTTCAAATTGAAAAACGTCTGCTATGAGCCTTTTCGTTTTATGTAATGGAACAAAATCACTCTATATGGCTTAAATTTAGAGTTTTCAATCTGATGCTACAATAGAAAAACAATATTTGAAAGTACAGGCTCGGAGCGTGAGTATGTCATCAATTATCATTTATTCGTCTGCAACAGCGGTTGCACGGGCCATATTATTGTCCTGCTGCTACAGCGACTGCATCGATGAAACTGGCCATTCACAGATCAAGGAGATTTCTATATACGCTGTAATATCAGATGTATGGACCAATAAGCAGCATTTTTATTTCTCCAAGCTGCGAGGAGCTTCTCCTGGCAGCGCGCCGGGTTCACGTGACTCAACATCAGCTGTAGCATGAACAGGGTGCTGGATGGTGTTCACACTTTGAGTTTAGTCTGTTTGCATAGGTTTGGTTTTATATGTTTAATATAGCACATCCCTGTTTCCATGTGACTGTCCTTGGACAAGAAACTTCACCCTCCTTGCGTCCATGGTCGAGTGGTTCCTGGCTGTAAAACGCTTTGGGCCTAGTGAAGGGAGAAAAGTGTTATATAAGTTGAGACCATTAACCATTTATCTCTCCTCACTTTGCAAACTTATAGACTATCACTTTAATTAGGTAAAAGCCCGTTTCATCCATGCACTGACAAAACAAACACACAGAACCCAGAGTCAGAGGCTTTTATTTTGAAACTTTACAGGAAGTGGTCAGAGTCAAATAAAAACCGGCCAGTGACGCTCAAGGAGGCGGGCTCACGGGGGGCGGGGCCAGGCAGCAATTGGTTGATACAGACAAACAAAGGCTCTGATTGGTCAACACTTCTCCCTCTGCGGCTGGTATCTGCCCTCCGATTGGTCCAGACAGGCAGTGGGCGGAGTCTTCTTCACACCAAACGGCTCTGAACGAAACCTGGAAAGCACAGAGAGATCAATGTGTGCTAATCTTGTAATTTATGTCTGGAGTTTTCGAGATTGTGAGAGTAAAACATCCATTCAGCAGCTAATCTACTGCTGCTATCGCTAACGTTAATGTGTGTTTGAGACTCGCTGAATCATAAATTAGGCCTAATGCTGAGCACATGTAATCACGCTGAATGTTGACCGATTAGAGACGTCTCAAAGGGCATGATAGACGATCACTAGGTGGAGCTGTTCCCCAATAATGACCAAAGAGTAGAAATCGATAAACTATAAACTTATTGTTTCCATTAAAAAACGTCCACAAAATGGCCTGGATGTTGGTCCGTATAACACTGGGGGCTTCTCATTATACCTGAGGGGGCGGCGTGAAGGAGCAGTTACCTGAGGAGGCGGAGTCCAGAAACACCTTGATGTAGGACGTGGGCACGTATCCCTCCTCCTCCAGGCTCCGGCGCACTCGGGTCCATCCGTCGCCTTTGTCCTCTTCCACCACAGAAAGTAGTTCCCCCTCACGCATCGACAGCGTTCCCTCAGTCTGACCTGCCGCAGAGGAGCCTGCAGTCAGTACTCACATACTGGGAGTAGCAGTAGTAGTAGTAGTAGTAGTAGTACCTGTGAAGGCGTAGAGAGTCTTGCAGGTCCCGATGCTTGGCAGAGGCTCGTCGTCGAAGTCGTCGTCAAACTCTGAGCTTCTAGACTTAAACTGTAGCTCCCCTTGCTGGTCCTCCGTGTAACTGCCATCAGGGCTGGACCAATCAGAGGAGAGAGTGGGTTAAACACATTAAGTAAATTCAAATATTACGACGTAGCTAATCAGCTATGTGCTAACTACCGACCATTGCGCTGATATTCTACAAGAAAACACTCAATACTTAAAAATATGGTGAAGTTAGTTTAAGTTTTCAGTTTATAACATTTTAGACAAATCTTAAATTTAACCTTGTTTGTTTTATGTCAGTGAGTTAGCACATAGCTGATTAGCCGGCTTCATGCTTTTAAAGGTCCTATATCATGCAAAATCGACTTTTGGAGCTTTTAACCATGTTGTTAGACTATTTCCTTATCAAAAACACCCCCAGAGTGTTTTTTTTGGTTTCATTCACGCAGTTCTAAGTAATCCTCCTGAATCCTGCTCTCTGAGTAGCTGCTCTGCCCTCTCCTGGTAAACAGGAAGGGCCAGACGTCTGTAATGTAATGCCTTACGGCCTGATTTTAATTTATAAAACAGCTTTTTCATTATTTCTGTTGTAAGAAAAAAAAAAAAAAAGGAAGTGTCTGACGCGTCTGTGCTGTCCCGGGAGGGTCAACAAACGCACCCCCGGAGGATCCGATCAGAAGTCATGTTTGTGAAGACTGAGCTCTTTCTAACCTACTCTGGACACGCCTGTTCTTTTTTCTTACCGAACGATAATGTCACGGGTTCGCGTTTGGCTACGAGAGGAACAGGACTATTCAACCTTCCTAAAGAAGAGTGCACTCGCCAGAAGTTGGAATTTCTTTCCAGGATTCAGCGACTTTATCAACCAACCTGATGGATGCTTGGTGAACCTTGGCCAGAATCAAAGTGGAATAACTTTATAACCAACACGAGGGCCATAACGTAAACACTCGATGATGGGGAGCCATTTATGAAACTGTTGCACAAGTCAACTCCTTTTAACTGCATTATGTGAAGTAACTTCACTTTTTGCAGAGATATTTATATTTATAATACTGTAAATGTGGAATGAGCGGAGAGAGGGGCGGAGTTAACTGAATCGAAGCGTCTTGTCTTCTGAGTTTGGAAAATACCCCCAGAAAATACTTATATTTCTCTCAAAAATGAGTACTCCATAGTGATAGAGGTACAATATATCATATAAATGCCTATACTTTACTTTGGAATGGCTAAAATAGCATGATACAGATCCTTTAACGTCTTAATATTTGAATTTTTTGCAAAAACAATGCTAAAAACAAATGGGATATTTTTTGTTAGGACCCAGACACATGCCCAGAAGTGGGTTGGACTGTTGAGCTTGTTGTGACAGTTTTCAGAGTTAATTAACTAAAACTATTCGCAGCAAATACACAAGCTAACCTATCGTCTGGTGGACGGCGGGCCTTTAATCAATGCCCAGGAGACCGTCTGAAGACATGCTTAGTTTCTACTGAAGTGCCGGCGTCCTGCTCCGCCAGACGAGGGCCCTACGGATTGCCCCTTTCACACTTAAGACAATAGGCCAAAACCTGTCCCTGAAACAAAGGCCTTCCTGTGTCTTGCTCTAAATGGCCTGCCCTCTAAACATCACAAAAGGTGATGTTTACATGACCATCCGAGGCGCCCAATTGGGCGCGTGGCATTTACATATGAACTGTGCCACCTTCCATCTCCATGCTTTATTTTCATGTACTTGTCTATATAACTGTGATACAGGAGCCTGGGCAGCAGAGCTGATGCACGACTCGATCTGTGTGTGTCGGTTCTCCGCATGTGTGAATAAACTACACTTTTGATAAGACAATACTTTCCAGCTTTTTTCCTTCATAGTGGTGAGAATTCCATGACAAGCTCTATAGGAAAAATACATTGTGTAAGGTAACAGACTCTGAAAGTTCCTGGACTAGCAGACTTGCTAACTGTCCTCATATGCTAGGATTGAACAGCGCTTCTTTTTTATTTATTTCTATGTTTAAACAGGCCTATATAGGAGAGAGAGTTTAAAACAGCCAATCATGAGAGCTAACTCTTATAAAGCTCAACAGTCTCTCACTGTTATAGTCAGGCCAACCTACGTCTCACTGTTTTAGTCAGATAAACCTACCTCTCACTGTTTTAGTCAGATAAACCTACCCCTCACTGGTATAGTCAGATAAACCTACCTCTCACTGTTTTAGTCAGATGAACCTACCCCTCACTGTTATAGTCAGGCCAACCTACGTCTCACTGTTTTAGTCAGATAAACCTACCCCTCACTGTTATAGTCAGGCAAACCTACCTCTCGCGACTGGCCGGGCTCCTCTTGTTCTCCTGGAGTTTGGACGACTCAGACGTGAGGCCACAGCTCTGACGCCGCGTGGACGACAGTCTGCTCTCCGTCTCCGACAGCCAGACCTGAAACAGCAGAACCAGACCTGAAACAGCAGAACCAGACCTGAAACAGCAGAACCAGACCTGAAACAGCAAAACCAGACCTGAAACTGCAAAACCAGAGCTGAAACTCCAGGACCAGAGCTGAAACAGGTCTGAGCTGAAAGTGCTGCTCATGTGCAAACCTCTGAGGACGGCTGCATTCACAGTTTCTTGTAGAAAAGAGATGCCAACTGTTTTCAGACTTTGTTTTTCATCATTTCACACGACCAGAGAGCAGCAGCACTTTTGAATGACAATTTTTATGAACACTTATCACTCTGGCTTCATTACTAATGTCAAAACTTACTTTGAAGCAATTTCTTAACGGGGTGAAATGGACAGGCCTCACAATTAATTCATTTGTTCGAACAGTTCCCTGGGTCTAAAACGGGTCTGAGCCAGTTAGAAAGTTTATTCAGTTTAACAATCGATTACAGAGATGACATTAATTGTTAGCAGGTTGCAGTGGTTACCTGGTTGTTGTGTAGCTCGTCCTCCAGCCGCTGCAGGCTCAGATGGACCTCCTGCAGTCGGGGCTCCACGTTGGACGGGTCTCCCATGTGAGGGCTGCGCTCGTATAGCTCCCGCATCTTCAGCAGCGCGTCTCTAAAGAATACAATCAATGCACAACAGATAAGATCAATACACAGAGCTCCCATGGTCAATTGTATCCGGCTCGAAGGACCAAAATGTAATGATCCCTTTGAGCTGGTAAAAAGTACATTAATATAGTATATAGAAAGTAAAATATCAACAGCTCACTTACTTCCTCCTATCTAACAATTCGTTTGATACTTTCCAGTCAGGATTTAGGCCCACCACATCACTGAGACAGTTTAGTTTAGTTTAGTTTATTTATTTGTTTGAGCAGTTAACCTGCTCAAAGGGAGTGGGCTGAAGCCAAAGGCTTATAAGCGCCCACCCCAAAATAAAAATAATAACATTACATTTAATATTTACAAGGTAGCAAATCATAAACAAAGGAACATAGGGCAAAGTAACAATAAATGATGAAGAATAAAATAAAAACAACAGCAAAATAAAGAACAAAAGAATGTGCTACTTTTATGTTATAAAGGTGCATTAATACATATTATACTCTGAGATCTTGCTACTTCCCAGTTGTCATTACCATCCTTAATATAATTTAATTTGGGTTTAATTATCATTAATTATCATTAATTATCATTATTAAAGGTGCATTAATACATATTATACTCTGAGATCTTGCTACTTCCCAGTTGTCAATACCATCCTTAATATAATTTAATTTGGGTTTAATTATCATTATTATTATATTTGTTTAATTGAGTTATATGTGAAGTATGATGTAAGCCCTGCATAGTGTGGTGCATTAAAAAGCCAGGTGTAGAGCGGGCCAGTTGAAGAGGGCAGTAACTCCCCCTCAACAAACCCCCACCCAGCTGCCCTAACAGCTGATTTGTAGATGATGTTCCTATGCTGAGTGGTGCATTAAAAGACAAGGTTTTGAGCCCGTTGGGAGGGTCCCTCTCAACAGATTCATAACTTGCCTACCCTAATTCTCAATTTGTAAATTTGAGCAATAGAATGACAACCGTTCCAAGCAGCAACACTCTTCCTTGATTATAGAGGAAACACACATAATTGATCCTACTGCGCCTCCTAGTGGCAACACATTTCTTGTTCTCTGTATATTTCAAAAGTCTTTTGTTTGTATTTATATTTGAACAGGTTGATATTTGGACTTCGTTTCAACTCCATTTCCAGTTTATTCCACAATTGTACACCATTAACTGTTGGGCTAAAACTTTTCAAAGTTGAGCTATGTTTCTGAGTCCTAAAGTTTAATTCGTCACGTAATTCATAACAACCAGGACGTTCTTGGAACCTTCTTTGTATTTGGCCTGGTAACAGTTTGTATCTTGCTTTGTATAACATCTGTACAGTTTGGAACTCAACAATGTCACAAAACTTCATGATCTTTGATTTTAAAAATAATGAGTTTGTGTGGTCCAAAAACCCAACTTTATGAATTACTCGGATAGCTCTTTTTGCAACAATACTGTTGGTTTTAATGTGTTTTTATAAGTACTACCCAAACCACAGTACAATAATTTAAATAGGGCAAAATCAGAGAACAGTATAAGATATGTAGAGCTTTGATGTTTAAAATGTGCTTTGCTTTTGCTATTACTGAAATGCTTCTAGAAATTTTAGTAGATATATATTTAATATGAGCTTTCCAAGTAATTCTGTCATCTATAATAACTCCAAGGAATTTGATTTCATGCACTCGCTCTATGACAACACCCTCTATCTGAATTGCTTCCTGAGCATTGGAATTACAGTTGCCAAATATAATCATTTTACTTTTACTCAGATTTAGAGATAATTTATTTTGTTTGAACCACAGATTTAGAGATAATTTATTTGTTTGAACCACTTATTGACACTTTTGAGTTCCAAGTTAACAATCCGACACAGTTGCTGTAAGTCATCACCTGATGCAAAAATATTTGTATCGTCTGCAAACAAGATAAATTTAAGTACTTGAGACGTTTTACAAATGTCGTTAATGTACATATTAAACAATTTTGGGCCCAGAATGGAACCCTGAGGTAAACCACACACAATTTGTCGACAACTCGACTGATAATCACCTATTTTCACACATTGTTTTCTACTTTTTAAGTAACTGGTAACCCACTGTAGAGCTACCCCCCTAATCCCATAATGTTCTAGTTTATTAATTAGTATATCATAGTTTATTGTATCAAACGCTTTACTCAGGTCAATAAATAACCCTATTGCATATTTCTTGTTATCTACAGCATTAGTTATGTCTTCAATTATATCAAAGAGAGCGTGTGAGGTTGAGTGATTATTCCTAAAACCAAATTGATTGTCCGAGAGTAAATTACACCTTTCAATAAAGCTGTCAAGTCTAGAGTTATAAACCTTCTCTAAGATTTTTGAGAATTGCGGTAAAAGGGAAACAGGCCTGTAGTTTGTGAAGAGATGTTTATCTCCTGCCTTGAACAGAGGAATCACTTTTGCTACTTTCATACCATCAGGAAATTGTCCAGTTTGCAGCGACAGGTTACAGATGTATGTTAACGGCTTATGCTGCATTCAGACCGAACGATGGAGGAGTCAAGGGCGAGTTATTTACATGTTATCCCTATGCCAGGGTGCGCTAAGGAGCGAATGAAAGGCCGGCGGTGTGATGGATGAGAGTAGAGCGTGGCGATGAGGGCGAATAGAACGAACAGAACGGAACGAATGTGGCGGAAGGGGCGTTTTGCTCACTTCTGGAGCGAGGCGGTAAAGCGATTCTGCAATTTCGCCTCCACAGCCCTCCTCGCTCGAGTTGAAAAATCTGAACTTTTTGGTCAATTCGCGGCGCGTTGACCAATCAGAAGACGAGCCGTTTGTGACGTGAGCACAACATGCCGGTCACAGAGCGGCCAGGGAGCGGGAGGATGAGGAGAGAAGACCCGAGACGGGGATTTGATCTACGGGATCCGCTCTGTGTGAACCACACCACAGCACTCACATCCCCGACCTCTCCTACTTAATAAAGACACAAATTCTGATAGAGGAAAGTGCGATTGGTGACTGGGACACCACTGCATTTATTAATGTCTGTAAACCAGATAAAACTCAAAGACTGGGATTATAATACCATTGCCTTATTTAGTGACATGGCTGGATGTGTTCACGTTGAAACTACAGACACGATAAAGCTGTATTGGACAGAGCTAATCAGAGGCTGTCAGTGCTTATGAGATGGGACTGAGGGCTGCTTTTTACTGTAATCTCCCCCAGGGAGAGCTCACACACCGGGGCAGCGGTTAGCCATCCCGGGCTGCCTTCGAGGCTCAGAGCGGGGCAGTGTGTTGAGTGTCCGCTAAAGGCAGGAGGGGGGACGGGGAGATACGAGCGCCAAATGTCCGCCGCGTGTGCTCGGCATGTAGCCGGTACGACAGGCTTGAGAGTCCGGGAAAGTGGCTCCACATACCCGGAGAAGCTAGCCGGTACGAGACGCTTCAGTGTCCGGGAAAGTGGCGCTACATGTCCGGAGAAGCCAGCTGGAGGCTGCAGAGCGGGGAATGTGTGGCTGAGTGTCCGCTGAAGGCAGCGGGAAGACACAAGCGCCAATGGTAGGAGTCGGATCAGTCAAAGTCTAATATGAGCTACACAACTTTTCTAGTGCTAGATCAACGAGCAAACAATAATCTGAACAAAATAAGCGAGAGCAGCCTGTTCAGAACCTGGCCCTGAGTGTAGAGGAAAAAGTTGGTCACTGAACTGCGCAGGCGCAGTAGATATCCCTAAAGCTATGGAGGCGAATTTACTCTGGCGCCAGGAGCGAGTAATCGCTGCGATAGAAGCGAGTGACACCCAAATATTCAAGCGATAAACGCCTGGCGTTTGATGCAATTTTTTCGTCTCCATCGCGTTCGGTCTGAACACAGCATTAGAGATACTTTCAATAACAGTTTTTAAAGTTTCATATCCATGTCATGGTAATCTGTCGAGGTTTTATTTTTACACCCTTTAACAATGTCCAGTATCTCCTTTTCCTCCACAGGTTTGAGGAACATGGACAGAGGATTTGTGTCTATCAGTTCACAATTATAGTTCTCAACATTTGCAATTTTTGCAGCAAGATTCGGTCCAACATCTACAAAGAATTTATTAAATGTATCGACTACTTCATTCATATTATTTAAAGTGTTATCCTCATCTTTGAAATATTTTGGATAATTAATCGTTCTTGGTTTATTTCTAATTATACTATTTAAGATATTCCATAAACCTTTAATATTATTCTTATTGCTATCTAACAACTTATTATAATAATCCTGTTTACATTTCTAATGATACCTGTCAGTTTATTTTTATATTTATCCTCAGCTTATTTTGTTCTATCATTTATAAATTTTTGTAGAGTGAATTTTTTTCTTGCATGCATTTAGTAATCCCTTAGACATCCATGGGTTTTCTTTACCCTTTCTGTTTTACAATATTTTTTCATTGGGCAATTTTGTTTGTCATATACTTTATGAAATATTTGCGTAAACTCATCATATGCCTTATTAGTATCATTCTCTCTGTATACAATACTCCAGTCTTGAGCTAATAGTTCCTTTTTAAATGCATCCATAGTTTTTTCTGTTTTTACCCTTCTAAACCAATACATTTTTCATCATCAATATTTAAATATCCATTTTTGTACAATACAAAAACTGGCAGGTGATCACTAATGTCATTTATCATTAAACCACTGACTGTATCACTATTATTTCATTTGAGAAAATGTTATCAATCAAAGTCGCACTGTGGGTTGTGATTCTACTCGGTTTGGTTATTAGAGGAAACAGACCTATACTAAATAAAGTAGTTATACATTCGTCCGTCTTTTATGTTTATATGGGTTTAACAGATCGATGTTAAGGTCTCCCCCCACAAACATGACTTTATGATTTAAACCTGAAAAGTGCTCCTCCATCCAATTAGAAAAAACATCTATATCAGAGCCAGGTGTTCTATAAATACAACTTACAATAATATTTTCTTTGTTTGCCTTGTAATTTCTACAGTAAGGCATTCAAGTGCATCATCCACTACCAAAGTCTTATTTCCATTACTTTATAACTATAGTTGGAGTCTACAAACATAGCTACGCCCCCACCATGCTTATTTCTTCTGTTCATACTTATAAATTCATAACCATCAATAGAAAACTCAATTTCTCTGTCATTATTAATCCATGTCTCTGTGATTAAAATTACACTAAATGGTTAGAAAACTGTTTTAAGAAGCTTTTGATGTGGTTAAAGTTTGCATAGAGGCTACGACTATTGAAGTGGATTACAGTGAATGCCTTAATGTTCTTAAGTTTACTATTGTAAAGATCCTCTGTATAATATTGACAGTCATTAGTAGCTCTAGTAAAGAAGTTATTTTCAGGGTCGATGTCGATCTCAGTGTTCTGTAAGTCATATTGTGATAATGTAAAATCCTGGTTGTTTGCTTCAGCAATTCTCCTTAATGAAAGGTCCAAGTCGATGCTTCCTATAGAACTATATGTATTACAGGACATGTGAAGTTATGTGCTTTTACATACCAAAATCCATACGCTTTTCCCGGTGTTTATACTTGATTTGGTGTACTGGTGCGCGGACGTACAATGAGTTTATCATATCGCAAAAAGGCAATCTCCCCCCTTTCTCTGGCAGCTCTCAGCTCCGGCATCAGTTCTTTTCGCTTCCTTTTGATGGATTCCGTGTAGTCCTCGTTTATGAAAATGTTGGTCCCTTTGAGATGTTTAGCGCGCTGCAGGATTGCTTCGCGATCCTTCCAACGCAGCAGTCTGGCGACGATGGGTCTCGGCCAGACTCTCCCGCCGTCGGGCTTCCCCACGCGGTGAGCTCTCTCTACCTCCACCGGGTGTTGTAGTTGTAACTTCCCCCTCAGTAGTGTTTTAACTTTCTCCTCTGCGTCGGCCCAGGTCTCCCCAGGCGTCTCCAACACTCCCTCAAAGACCAGGGGTCTCATTTATAAAGCCCACGTACGGACAAAATGAGGCCAAAACCTTCCGTACGAACTGTTCTGCGCCAAAGGTGGTATTTATAGAAATCGAACTGAACGTGAAACATTACGCACCGCCACACTAGGTTTGTACCTGGCGTACGCAGTCCGCACTTTTCAGAAACGCTGCAAACACACGAGGAGAGGCGAGGGAAAGCAGCAAGGGGAGGTCGGATTGAGGAAATGAAGTCTGGTGCACATTTTAAACTGCTCATTTCTTTATTTTCTACAGAAATTATTCAGATCATTAAAATAAAATCTAGGAAATCAACCGTTGGCTTTGTGTAGTGTTTCAATCTTTCGTTTATATACTTAATACAAATATTGTAGTAATGTGTGACACTCAAAGACGTGCACGCTCATGTACGGACACCAGAGCGCACTGCCGCCGGCTGGGAGTGAGAAGCAGGAAGGATCCGAGCCGCTCTGTGCTTTTAACCAAAGTCTGACCAACTCCTGCAGAGACCGCGCTGAGGGCTGGTCCAAGACACAAGTCCATTCAGAGACGCTGCAGCTCCACAACCTCTCTCTCTCACACCACCCGGACTCTGCTCCTCATTCATGCCCAAAGCGAACCGGTGCCTCATCCCCACTGCACGTACAGCGAGCTCAAACAATAGACTATCTGAGTGATTCAAAGCCCACCGAGCTTATTCTGTACTTTCAGGAAATTTGAGCTCCGTGAACAGCACTGGGAAATATCACAATCAGCGTCTAAAAGGCTCTTCTTTACGTTCTAAAAGTGTATTTCCAAAAATGTTATTGATGAGACTCTGCACTCTGCCAGTGGGTTACTTGTGATCAGAGAAACAGCGGTAACATGTCAGTAAAGATCCACCCGGCCTCTGCCGTCACTGCTGTGGCCCTCCCTCTCTGCTCCCGGGGTCTCGGTAAAACCCTGTCATTATCGCCTCATGTTTAGGTAAATCTCATTCATAAGTTACTTTGCATGTCCTTATATGGTGACATGGAGGCGTGCAGGGGGTGTGACGTGAGGAGGGGTCATGTGCGCACATTTCTGCTCCAGGTGGAATTTGTGAAGGGGAGTTTACGTGGTGCTGCGCGTACGGAGGGTTCATAAGTCCCAATTTTTTTCTCCGTACGTGAAGTTTGGGTTTTGCTCGTACGGACTCTTATAGGCAGATTCTCACGGACAGTTTGATAAATGAGACCCCAGGTTGTTTCTGCGGCTCTGTCCCTCCAGATATTCCAGTTTGTCCGTGATAATATGCAAATTGTCACATACTTTATAAAGATCGTTTGTGTGGTGTTCGTGCGCTCAGTGAGTTTCAATGTTCCTTCTTTCAGAGTGTCCACCTCACCTTCCATGAACTGTAGGCTTGTTTTTAGCTCTTGAATGTCCTTTGTCTGTGAATCCATTCAGGTGTTTGTTGCTTCCATGATGATTTTAATGAATCCCTTGAAGTTCTCCTGCTGTTGTTGTATTATTTCCCTAAACATGTCCCTTTGCTGCTCCATGAGTTCCGTGACTCGACTGAGGCTCACGTAATCCTCATCCGCCGGCGTATCTGGCGGTTGCCTCGTCTCTGTTTTAGTCGGTTTAGGCATTTTGCTCTCCCTCAACCGGACTCCGCAAAAATGTTAGCTGCCACACTGCTCTCACACTGCTGCTCACAGCCACACTTCCGGGTACGTGTCCCTCGGTAATGGCGGCGGATGTTGGACAATGACAATCTGTAGCTCAATAAAGTGCCCCCTGCTGTCACAGATCCAATTCTGACAGCTCTGATCAAGGTGACAAATGATATTCGTATGAACACCAACGCAGGTAAGGTCTCAGTTTTAGTTCTGCTGGACCTGAGCGCTGCCTTTGACACAGTGGACCACGGGATCTTACTTCACAGGTTAGAAAATTGGGTGGGAATCTCTGGTACTCCTCTAAACTGGTTCAAGTCCTATCTCGAGGATAGGACGTATTTTGTCGAAATTGGCAACTGTGTCTCAGACAAAATTTCCATGACCTGTGGAGTCCCCCAGGGGTCAATCTTGGGACCCCTCTTATTCAACTTGTACATGCTTCCATTGGGTCAGCTAATAAACAGCAACAATGTGTCGTATCACAACTACGCAGATCTACGTGTCACTGACGGCAGGTGAACATGGGCCTGTAGATACACTCTGTCACTGCATCGAACAGATCAGTTTGTGGATGCAAAACAACTTTCTCCACCTAAACTCAGACAAAACTGAGATCATTGTTTTTGTCCCACAGACACAAAGACAAAGTGTTATCAGTCACCTTGAGTCTCTCGCTCTGAAACCAAAAAATCAGGTTAGAAATCTAGGAGTAATCATGGACTCAGACTTGAACTTAAACAGCCACATCAAAGCAATAACGTCATCAGCTTTTTACCATCTGAAAAACATTGCTAAGATCAGAGGAATAGTGTCAAACCAGACTTAGAGAGACTCATCCATGCATTTGTCTCCAGCAGGTTAGACTACTGTAACGGCTGCTCACTGGCCTTTCTAAACGAGCTGTTAGAGCTGCAGAACATCCAGAACGCTGCTGCTCGAGTCCTGACAAGAACCAGGAAATACGACCACATTAGTCCAGTGCTCCGGTCTCTGCACTGGCTTCCTGTCACTCAGAGAATAGAATTTAAAACAGCTCTGCTTGTGTACAAGTCTTTTCATGGTTTAGCACCAAAGTACATCTCTGACATGTTGGAGCCGTATGAACCATCTCGGGCCCTGAGAACTTCAGGGAGAGGTCTCCTGGTGGTTCCCAGAGTCAGTAATAAACACGGTGAGGCTGCGTTTCAGTTTCATGCAGCTAAAATCTGGAACAGTCTTCATGAGGATGTGAGACAGGCCTCAACTCTGACAATGTTCAAATCCAGGCTGAAAACAGCTCTTTTTAACCGTGCATATGAAAACTGAAAGTATTTTATCTGCACTCTTGCCTTTTACTGTCATTGATTAACTTTATGTTGATGTTTTATTGATTGATTTGATCTGTTTTCTTGTAATTTTCTGCAACTGTGAAGCACTTTGAATTGTCTTGTGTATGAATTGTGCTCTACAAATAAACTTGCCTTGCCTTGCCTTACAATCTATAGAAGACAGACATGTAGCTGTGGTGCGGGCACTGCGTATCTGCTGCCCTTGTGTGGACAGCATGAGTATTACATTGGGCGTAGGTGCGTGAGTGCGTGTGTGGGCAGGTACCGATGTGTGAAAGGTGCACACTCATGGGCAGGGGGTGAGGAGAGGGGCTAGTTGGGTAGCCGTAATTTTTGTTGACCGCTATCGCTTCATCATGGTTTCTGTTTTGTCATTCCAGTATTCATCCTATCAATATAATCTTGCCCTCAATGTCCATACCCATACCGCTGTGGTAGCTACATGTTGTAATCAATAAATCATTGAAACGCATCCTGGATCCAGCAACTCTGTATAGCCTAGCGCGTTACACAAATCTACAGGACCCAATCGTACCCCTCAGCGGCATTAAGGAAAAGGTAAACTATAGGACCCCGCTACACAATCTTATAACTGGGATAACTGAAGTTTATAGGAGATTTCATTATAAGCCGAGAATGCACACGTACAAATATGAATTTGATAATCAGATACAATAAATGACATAAATACTGCTTTGACGAGGAGTTGGCTGATTGCAACAAACAATATTTTATTCATATTTAATTGCAGAAGTCTTTGAGCTAATTTTCACACAATGTATGATTATTTAAATGTATTAAATGGGCGAATTTCAAATTATTTTATTTTCTGAAGCTATATCCACACAAAGACGAAATGAGTATAGTTTCAAAAACAAGGGACCCCTGCGGGGGTGGCAAGAAAAATTTGGGGATACGCCAGATCATGTCGATAAAAGATAAATACATTTATATAGTGTTGGGGAGTAACTAAATACATGTATTTAGAAAACGTGTTTAGAATACTAATTTTAAGTAACTGTATTCTGGTAAAGTTACACATTCATTTGAGAGTATTTAGCATACAGTTAATTTCCAAATATCAAGGGAAAACATCCCAGTGCTCAATCATTACATGCTCCATATTGCACAACATTATTAAGAAAGAACTTTTAATGTTGTCCTGTTTTTCTGAATTAAAACGCCTTATGCCACAGTTCATACAAACACTGCACATGTGTCACATGATGCTGTATCCATTTGCCAAGGGAGTTAAAGAGTTCATCATTATTGGTAAGTGAGTTTATAACATGGTCATGAGAAATGAGTTTCCTTCGCACGGTGGCTGGGCGCACCCTTCGAGATCGGGTGAGGAGCTCAGTTACCCGGGAGGAGCTCGGAGTAGAATCACTGCTCCTTCATGTCGAAAGGAGCCAGCTGAGGTGGCTAGGGCATCTGCTCCGGATACCTCCTAACCGCCTCCCTCGGGAGGTGCTCCAGGCATGTCCTTTTTGGAGGAGGCCTCGTGGAAGGCCCAGGACACGCTGGTGGGACTATGTCTCCAACCTGGCCTGGTGTCGCCTCGGGGTCCCCCCAGAACAGATGAAGGATGTGTGCGTGGATTAGGGCTGAACGATTAATTGCATTTGCAATTGTATCGCGATATTACACAACGCAATTTCGTAATCGCAGGACACGCGATTTTGGAAGTGAATGAAGCAGCGAGATATGGCAGCAAAGTCCGCTCCGCCACGTGCTTTTGTTTACGTGTCAGTCTAGTTCAGGTGCGCGGTAGATTGTGGATGTTCAGTGAAAATATCAGCGTTTATAATGCAGCCACCACGAAGGACTATTGCTTTCTTCTCCGTTAGCATTGCATTAGCCGCAGCGCTAATCACGGCATTCTCTCACTGCTACTACACGCTCTGATGATCACAGAAACTCCCTCACCTCCGGATTCTTACGTCTCTGCCTCCACAGAGATATAGCCAGGTGAGACTGTGCTGCTTGTAAAGAGTAAAGAGTCGTTTGTGGCTCAGTTTAGGAGGCTTATGTTTGGGAATGTTGTGGATAAAGAACTTATCTCAAAAGCATAATGACGGTTCATGACCATTAAGTATCCACGGATACTGTGCCTCTATTTACCTTGGCATCTACCGCATATGCGCTCCGTAGGTAGTACAGACGCTAGATATTAACACTAAACTGCTGTATGAAAAGGGTTGGAAACTACGATCCGAGGCAGGAGTCCGTGTCATGTCTTATTTTGCTGAGGAAATGTGCTGTTTAAGCTGAAATGTCACTAAATGGCTGCGAGTCAAAGAGAAAGTAAAGTGTCTGTGTTTGGCACCTCATGTCTCCTTGCGTCACTGTGCTTCTCTTTCTTCATATTGTCCAAAGTTACATCCCAAAACCAAAATGCTGCTCCTAATTCCACTGTGTTTTGGCGTGTGCTCCATCTGGCCTCTCCGTGTCCATCAATAACGCGCATCTGAAGCAACTACGAGTCGCAGCTCAGACCGGGATTTGATTGGCCGAAATAATAAATAGTTTATTTTGTAATAATTGGGAGTTTGATTTCCTAAAACTTTTCCAACTAGTTAAAGCAGACGTTTGTTCTTACTTTTCCTGCACTTTAGTATGGGGGATGTTACTGACTGGATCAGTGAGTTTTATCATTTTTTCATATATTTTATCATATCTATATATATAATTTATATTTTTCATTTATTTATAGACTGTTCTGTTAAGTTCAGAGAGTTTTTAAGAAGTGCAGTCCACGTGTTCACACATTTTGAATAGGTCAGGCAACAATTTTGTTTGCTTCATTGTTGCAATTTTCACTTCAAATTAATCTAATATTGTTTATTATGAATCAGACTGATTTATTGCTTGTGTTAGGTGAAAAATACATGAGAAGAGGACCTTGCAACAATAATCGCATATTTAATCACAATCGCAATATTGAAGAAAAAAAATCGAAATTAGATTATTTTCCAAAATCGTTCAGGCCAAGCGTGGATCGGGAAGTCTGGGCATCTCTGCTGAGACTGCTGCCCCCACGACCTGGCCCTGAATAAAGCAGAAGAAAATGGATGGATGGAGTTTATAACAGGTGTTAGCGCTGTGACGTTACCACAGATAATAGAACAAGACAGTAAACAGCGCACGCACAGTAACACCGCGGTGAAAATGAAACTGCTTCGTGGATTTATGATCTACAGAAGAGATGAGGAGGTGAATTTATTCTTCAGACTCACGGGACTAAAGCAGAAAAACTGTCAGCGACTGGACTCTTGCAGTCAGTCCAAAAACACGGACTGGATCGAGGCTAACTCTGCAGTGCTCGCAGTGAAGTGGAGTAAAACTCATTCTAAGATCAGTAGATTGTGGATAACAGACACGACGCTGGCGCTGTGATGTCATCCTTTTAGGAAAAGTTGCGGAGAGCTATAACAGCGTAGGCGTTTTGAGATCTTTCTGCTCTGGGACCTAGTTTGGAAAATATTCATTTACAGACCCCCAAAACACCGGGTTCGTGTGGATAATACGCTGGATGACTCAAATATTTTTGCGTTTAGTCCTGAGCTTGACTTCGTGTGGACAGGGTCTGAGACTTAAAGAGTACCTAAATGGGCGTGCCAAAGCCTTTCCCCACCCACAAACAAAAGTCAAAAAATGCTGTGAAAGAGGCGGTCTCTGAAGTTTGGGGTGACATGCGGGGGGTGAGTGTGTGGGCCTTTGCATTGGCACAATCACAGCAGACTGATTACGTGGGAGGGGCTTAGTTATATACCACAGGTACAGGGGCAGGACAATGGGCAGGATATTTGGCAGCACCTGATGACGATGTGTGGAGGCCGTGGACACGTCTCCAGCCAATAAGGAAATTCTAATTTAGTAGCAGAGTTTACCCTGAAGGGGGCGCAACACATTTGTTTTCAGGCCAAAGTTAGGATTTAACACATGTTTGCGCTATAATGTCAGAATAATGTCAGGGACCAGTGGACAACACTATGAGACACCCATTGAGACAGTTTATCAGTAACAAAAACTTGATTTGGTGTTTAGTTACTCTTTAAGTTATGAAAGGAAAATGTTGTGTGTTGATGTGAAGTGAATATTTTGTAAATTGCGCATCAGACCTTGTTCTCTCGAGGCACCACCTATTATGAGATTTATCTTCTTTGTGCTGAACCAAACAGAACAATTTAAACACTCTGGAGAGTATACAGTCCCGGTTTAGGGCTAGTTTAGTTAAGTCCTGGTTCAGACCTTGGTTAGTTAAGTTTGGTTCTGGTACTGACCTCTGCTCCTTCTCCCGCTGGATCTCGTGGCTGATGTTCTCAAGGCGATGCTGGAGTTTTTTGCGGCGTTGTTCCGGAGGGAGGTGGCTGCAGTCGGCCGGACTCGAGCTCTGGGGAAAAACATATTTACATTCAGTTATATTACCCATTTTACAGAAACGGTATAAAATAATAAGTAAAACGTAAAAGGGCTGACCAGTTTAAGAGACAGCTGCAGCGACCGGAGCAGAGGAGACAGAGGAGACACAGTTAGCTCTTAGCCTTATACAAACATGTGTGTGGCTGCATCCATAGAAATGACAGAAACGCTGTTAGCTCTGAGCCTGTTCTCTTGCCATTCAAATTAATGTTTCCAGTCCCTATTGTAAAGTATGGCAAAGTATGACATGTCCGTTAATGACATTTGTATAATTTCTGTGCTTTCCCCATCAATAACATATTATAAGAGGAGGTTTAGTGGCCACTGGATGTATCGGACCCACAAAAAGCACAAACTGAACTGAATATGAGTTAGCTTTTAGCCTCCCACATCTCTTTTGCATCACTGTGAAGGTGTGCCTCATGTTTTCTATGCAGTGGCTCCTTCACTGCCCCATTTAACCAAGGTGGGTTATTGGGAAAAATCTCAACTTGCAGCGTCTGTATGATAATGTCCTTCAAGTAATTCACGTAGCATGGGATTGCCTCTGTTCTCTCATCAAGGCTGGAAGACTCAAAAACACCCCAGTCGGTTAACTCCAGGGCACCTTTAAGTTCATCAATTGCACTAGCAGTCCACAGTTCTACCTTTCTAATTGTTCTTTTCTCTCTCTTGAAAAGTGGCCTATAGGTAGGGGACAAAAGCACAGTGTTATGGTCAGATGACCCAAGAGGACACAGGGCTGTAGATTTATTATGGTGCCATAACACAAATCAATAGTTTTGTTGAGTCTAGTTGGGCATGAGATATATACTGATTAAAATGATTCATTGACTTAAGATCACAGTGATTGTCACAGTGAAGTCTCCAAGAACAAAACAAGGTACATCAGGGCAGTGGGATTGGAGCTTATTTGTGACTTTTTGTATGACTGACACAGCATTTTTCACATTGGCCTTTGGGTCAGAAATAAATATTTGGGGCATTCACGAGGGAGGTAAAAGGGACTCACAGCTATAGACAATAACTCAATGTCTGCTGTGCACAGTGACTCTTTAATAGTGATGTTACTGCACCACCGCTGATTGACAAAGATGCAAACTCTGCCTCCTTGGGAATTCCCCGTGACATCAGGGTCCCTGTCCAGGTGAATAGGTGGTCCAAACCCAGGCAGCAACAGGTCAAACTCTGGATCCGCCGGGGTAAGCCAGGTTTCATTGAAGGCCAGGAGTCTCTGTGTCTCTTTTGGTGAGTGACTCTTGCATTGAGCTTGTCCACTTTGTTTCAGATGGATTGAGCGTTGCAGAGAAGAATCGATCGATATGTGGCGAAGTTTTAGCCGCTTCAGCCTGCGTTTGACTCCACCCCGTCTTCCGCATTTCCTTGGCTTCTTTCTCTTTACTTTATAATAGTCGCTTGGTTGGCAAAAAATAACCGCTGTGAGTCCAGAGGGTGATTGTAGCCCTTAAGGTTCAGCAAAAAGTCACGAGAGTACTGGATCCTTTCATCCGGCTCAGTGTGAGGATCCAACAAAGACATGATGAACCAAAGTCTATTGCCCAATAAAAAGCTCAGTTTTTGAGATACAATCCCCAAAAGTGTTTCATTGAAGGCCAGGAGTCTCTGTGTCTCTTTTGGTGAGTGACTCTTGCATTGAGCTCGTCCACTTTGTTTCAGATGGATTGAGCGTTGCAGAGAAGAATCGATCGATATGTGGCGAAGTTTTAGCCGCTTCAGCCTGCGTTTGACTCCACCCCGTCTTCCGCATTTCCTTGGCTTCTTTCTCTTTACTTTATAATAGTCGCTTGGTTGGCAAAAAATAACCGCTGTGAGTCCAGAGGGTGATTGTAGCCCTTAAGGTTCAGCAAAAAGTCACGAGAGTACTGAATCCTTTCATCCGGCTCAGTGTGAGGATCCAACAAAGACATGATGAACCAAAGTCTATTGCCCAATAAAAAGCTCAGTTTTTGAGATACAATCCCCAAAAGTGACGGCATACATAAGCACTCTTTACACCACTTACTGTAGTTCCACTGAATGCAATAAACAGTATAAAAACAGTCAAAAGCATAGCGCACCCCCACTGCTTGTCGCCTCGCTCACCAGCTGACTGCCAACTGTCCGCATATGTTTTGATTGAACGCCATTTCCTTTTTATTTCTCTGTGTGAGGCTGTTAGCTCTTGGACTGTTAGTCTGCTAGCTTGATTTGATAGCCTGCTGGCTTAGCCTGTTAGCTCCTATCCTGACATAACCCTGTCCACAGATCTAAGACCAAACTCACCCCTCGCTTGATGCTGCGCAGACACTGCTTCCTGGTTCGAGAGCCCGAGGTCATGAGGTCGTTGAGGCGCGCTGTGATTGGCTCTCTGGAGGAAGTGGGCGGAGACTGAGGGCTGGATGCCACGCCACCAGGTGAGGGTGAGGTGGGAGGAGGAGGGGGCGGCTGCCGAGGCGACGACAGCAGCGTTAGCAGCTGTAAACATAAACAACAGCAGTGTTAGCAGCTGTAAACATAAACAACAGTAGTGTTGGCAGCTATAAACATAAACAACAGCGGCGTTAGCGCTATAAACATAAACAACAGCAGGGTTAGCAGCTATAAACATAAACAACAACAGCGTTAGCAGCTATAAACATAAACAACAGCGGCATTAGCACTGTAAACATAAACAACAGTAGTGTTGGCAGCTATAAACATAAACAACAGCGGCGTTAGCGCTGTAAACATAAACAACAGTAGTGTTAGCAGCTATAAACATAAACAACAGCGACGTTAGTGCTGTAAACATAAACAACAGTATTGTTAGCAGCTATAAACATAAACAACAGCAGTGTTAGCAGCTGTTTACACAAGCTATAGCAGCGTTAGCAGCTGTAAACATAAACAACAGCAGCGTTAGCAGCTGTAAACATAAACAACAGTAGTGTTAGCAGCTGTAAACATAAACAACAGTAGCGTTAGCAGTTGTAAACATAAACAACAGTAGCGTTAGCAGTTGTAAACATAAAAGACAGCAGCGTTAGCAGTTGTAAACATAAAAGACAGCGGCGTTAGCAGCTGTAAACATAAACAACAGCAGCGTTAGCAGGTGTAAACATAAACAACAGCAGCGTTAGCAGCTGTAAATAAACAACAGCAGCGTTAGCAGCTGTAAACAAACAACAGCAGCGTTAGCAGCTGTAAACATAAAAGACAGCGCCGTTAGCAGCTGTAAACATTAACAACAGCAGCGTTAGCAGCTGTAAACATAAACTACAGCAGCGTTAGAAGCTGTAAACATAAAAGACAGCAGTGTTAGCAGCTGTAAACATAAACTACAGCAGCGTTACAAGCTGTAAACATAAACTACAGCAGCGTTAGCAGCTGTAAATATAAACGACAGCAACGTTAGCAGCTGTAAACATAAACACCAGTAGCGTTAGCAGCTGTAAACAAACAACAGCAGTGTTAGCAGATGTAAAGATAAACGACGGCGCTGACGCCGCTGAAAACATACACAAGAGCAGGTTTAGCAGCTGTAAACATAAACGACAGCAGCATTAGAAGCTATAAACATAAACGACAGCAGCATTAGCCGCTATAAACATAAACGACAGCAGCGTTAGCAGCTATAAACATAAACAACAGTAGCGTTAGCAGTTGTACACATAAAAGACAGCGGCGTTAGCAGCTGTAAACATAAACAACAGCAGCGTTAGCAGTTGTAAACATAAAAGACAGCGGCGTTAGCAGCTGTAAACATAAACGACAGCAGCGTTAGCAGTTGTAAACATAAAAGACAGCGGCGTTAGCAGCTGTAAACATAAACAACAGCAGCGTTAGCAGGTGTAAACATAAACAACAGCAGCGTTAGCAGCTGTAAATAAACAACAGCAGCGTTAGCAGCTGTAAACAAACAACAGCAGCGTTAGCAGCTGTAAACATAAAAGACAGCGCCGTTAGCAGCTGTAAACATTAACGACAGCAGCGTTAGCAGCTGTAAACATAAACTACAGCAGCGTTAGAAGCTGTAAACATAAAGACAGCAGTGTTAGCAGCTGTAAACATAAACTACAGCAGCGTTACAAGCTGTAAACATAAACTACAGCAGCGTTAGCAGCTGTAAATATAAACGACAGCAACGTTAGCAGCTGTAAACATAAACACCAGTAGCGTTAGCAGCTGTAAACAAACAACAGCAGTGTTAGCAGATGTAAAGATAAACGACGGCCGCTGACGCCGCTGAAAACATACACAAGAGCAGGTTAGCAGCTGTAAACATAAACGACAGCAGCATTAGAAGCTATAAACATAAACGACAGCAGCATTAGCCGCTATAAACATAAACGACAGCAGCGTTAGCAGCTATAAACATAAACAACAGTAGCGTTAGCAGTTGTACACATAAAAGACAGCGGCGTTAGCAGCTGTAAACATAAACGACAGCAGCGTTAGCAGTTGTAAACATAAAAGACAGCGGCGTTAGCAGCTGTAAACATAAACGACAGCAGCGTTAGCAGTTGTAAACATAAAGACAGCGGCGTAGCAGCTGTAAACATAAACAACAGCAGCGTTAGCAGGTGTAAACATAAACAACAGCAGCGTTAGCAGCTGTAAACAAACAACAGCAGCGTTAGCAGCTGTAAACAAACAACAGCAGCGTTAGCAGCTGTAAACATAAAAGACAGCGGCGTTAGCAGCTGTAAACATTAACGACAGCAGCGTTAGCAGCTGTAAACATAAACTACAGCAGCGTTAGAAGCTGTAAACATAAAAGACAGCAGTGTTAGCAGCTGTAAACATAAACTACAGCAGCGTTACAAGCTGTAAACATAAACTACAGCAGCGTTAGCAGCTGTAAATATAAACGACAGCAGCGTTAGCAGCTGTAAACATAAACGACAGCGGTGTTAGCAGCTGTAAACATAAACGACAGCAACGTTAGCAGCTGTAAACATAAACACCAGTAGCGTTAGCAGCTGTAAACAAACAACAGCAGTGTTAGCAGATGTAAAGATAAACAACGGCCGCTGACGCCGCTGTAAACATACACAAGAGCAGCGTTAGCAGCTGTAAACATAAACGACAGCGGCGTTAGCAGCTATAAACATAAACGACAGCAGCTTTAGCAGCTGTAAACATAAACGACAGCGGCGTTAGCCGCTGTAAACATAAAAGACAGCAGCGTTAGCAGCTATAAACATAAACGACAGCAGCGTTAGCAGCTATAAACATAAACGACAGCGGCGTTAGCAGCTATAAACATAAACGACAGCGGCGTTAGCAGCTGTAAACATAAAAGACAGCAGCGTTAGCAGCTATAAACATAAACGACAGCGGCGTTAGCAGCTGTAAACATAAAAGACAGCAGCGTTAGCAGCTATAAACATAAACGACAGCGGCGTTAGCAGCTATAAACATAAACGACAGCGGCGTTAGCAGCTATAAACATAAACGACAGCGGCGTTAGCCGCTGTAAACATAAACGACAGCGGCGTAGCAGCTGTAAACAAAATGACAGCGTTAGCAGCTGTAAACATAAACAACAGCGGCGTTAGCAGCTGTAAACATAAACGACGGTAGCGTTAGCAGCTGTGAACATAAACGACAGCAGCGTTAGCAGCTGTGAACATAAACAACAGCAGCAATACCAGCTGTAAACATAAACAACAGTGGCTGTCATTGTCCTGGTCGTCCCGAAGGCATGATCCGTCCGGAAGTTCTATATATGGACATCCGGTCTGTAGCCGGAAACACGATACTTATTGTTTTAAACATTATTTTTAATTATAACTTTTATTACGGTGATTTCTATTGATATTAATGTATTTATATGCCAAAATTAGGCAAAAACAAAATGTAGACAAGAATACTTTTTATATTGCCTTTGTAAGCTAGCAGTTGCATCGGCAGCGAACACCCTGAGGCATTCAAGTGACTAGGTGAAATGCGAACATTTGATGATATTGCTGATTAATATTTAAGCTGCCTATCAGGTAGGGCAAATTGAAGCCCTAAAAGTGATATGCAAGAGTAAGGTTGAGGAAACAAGAAATATCACATGAACGCATAGGTTCAGAATAAAGAGGAGTTTATTAATTAATAAATAAACTAATAATAAACAAAACTAAAATAAAGTAATTTTAAACTAAAATTAAATATTTTTCCATATTCATGTTTTGGGTCAGTTTGCTCTCATCTGGAAACAAATAAATGACGTAATATTTACAATACGGTGTGTATATTCACTGATTCATTGTTTCTCCTGTGGGAAATTGTAAGTTTAAAATGCATTTTTCTCACATTGTGGCGACATCTCTGCTTTAGATTCACGGGAGGGCATATAAATAACAAAAAATAAGCATTCAAATATGTCAAATTAAATAATTTAATAAAATAATAAAAGAGATTATAGATTAATAAATGAAGTGGTATGCAATACCAGAATCTGTGTAATTCATGAGCATGGATATATCACAAAGCACCACAAGAGGACAGACAAAGGGAAAAAGAGCAGAAAGAAAGACTTATGCTATATGCATTAATCATGAGCTCCTTAAATATTCGCATTTCACCTAGTCATTTGAATGCCTCAGGGCGTTCGCTGCCGATGCTACTGCTAGCTTACACAGGCAAAATAAAAAGTATTCTTGGACGGATCGTGCCTCCGGGACAGCCAGGGTAGTGACAGTGACGTTAGCAGCTGTAAACATAATGACAGCAGCGTTAGCAGCTGTAAACATAAACACTCTTTCCGTCAGGAAATGACACAGTTTGTCCTTCTTTTGGACAAACTTCATTCTCTGTCTGAGCGTCTAACGACTGGGATCTCATACTCACTGCCATCAGAAATATGAACACATACCACACATTTAAGATACATTTGAAACAATGGCTCATTAACAATCAGACATGTGAGCACTGAGCACACATAGACTGCCCCCTGCTGGCCTCTTGCCCAGTGTCTATGTCTGAATGAGGGTCTTAATGAGGTTGAACGTTACTGTGGGTCTGTTGGTCGACTGTCTTGTTGTACATAGTGATCGTTGTCTTCTATTGTATACTCATGTAAATGATGGTGCAAATGTTGTAATGCCTAATTTGTTGATTTTAGGATTTTAGACTGTAACACCTGTCCTGGGACTACAGATGAAAAATAGCCTTGTGGCTATTTCTGGCATATTTACAGTAATTAATATGTGTTGTCCCTGAAATAAATAAATACAATAAATATAGTCACGGTTTTATTCATACAAATATATAGAAATCTAACTATTAAAGGGTCAACCAATATGGTTTTTTGTAAGGCCCATATGCAGCAACAATATTTTTTGCCTTTTTTAAAATAAATGTCTCATCTATAATCCTGTGTATGATGCTTCTAAATGTGTCAGTGTTGAACTGTGACAGCAGGAGGTGCTGTTTGAGGGGACATTCATGTTTAGTAGATACTTCAGTTCACTTTTGGTTCCGGAGAAAACGGCCTTTTATGGGCCGATAGCTGATATTCAAAAATACCCAAATATCGGCTCAATATATCGGTCGGGCCCTAGTAAACATTGAATGAATGTCCACACTAGTCCCTATATAGTGCCCTATATAGTCGACTACAATGCAGTAGTATACAGTAAATGAGGACTTAGGAGGGGCGAGGGGGACACAGGACACAGCCACAAACATAACTCGTACCTTGTTCTTGCGGATGAAGGGCCAGAGTTTCCTGCTGTGTCTCCGCCCCTCACCGCGGTTGTCGAGGTAACTAGACTCTGACACACTCCGCTTCATGCTGGCGCTATAGTCCTCAAACTCCACATCTCCAGGAGGCTCAAAACCCGACTTGTAGACCTCCACCACCTCCCGAGTGTCCTACAGACACACCAGTTCAGTGCACAGAAGGCCTTCAACTATAGAAAACTCCTCTTTGACAAATACTATGAAGAATAAAATAAACTACCGTATTTTGCCGGTCTATAATTCAAATATATAATTTCACATGCCGTTAGAGGGCACTGCAGGCTAATCGAGCAGCAGAAAGAAAGTTTGGAGTGAGTGAGAAACTAGCGAGGGTCAGACGAAAAGCAGAGGTTACTCTCACCGCAATGAAGAAAACAAAAAAGCTACTCACAGGCTAAAAGCTAGATGGCCACAGCTAGAGGAATGAGTTTGCAAATGAGAGCTTGAAAAACGTGCTGCAGGGAAAGGCTTGTCAACGGTCCAGTTCCCCCCCCCTGCCCAGGTAGTTGCCAGGGCGATTGTTCAGAAGTGACACAGAGGATGAAGTGATTTGGAGTGAGATGGAGCATTTGGTATGTTCTTTATGCTATCTGAACTGTTTATGTGACGTTAACATACCAGACACCTATACTAAATAGGCAAGGCAAGGCAAGGCAACTTTATTTATACCGCGCATTTCGTACACAAGGCAACTCAATGCGCCTAGGAGTCTAGTATGTCATTGTTTATGCATCATGTAGCTATATCAATGTGTTACGTTAGCAAACCGTACGCCTATTCAGCCTGTTTTTTTTTCTTCATTATGCAGTTTTTGGCTAGTGTTTCTTATACTTCGGAGTGACTTATATATGTTTTTTCTTCTGCATTACGCATTTTTGGCTGGTGCGTCTTATACGCCGGAGCGACTTATAGTCCGGAAAATACGGTAACATTTATTTAAACATTGAATGTGTAGATGGCCGCTTTAGCCTCTGACCTGACGTGGCTGGATGCTCGCCGCTGCCTGTAGCAGTCCCTCGATACAACGTGACGTCTGCGGCAGGAGTTTCCTCTCGGCTTCAGCACAGCTCCTCATCGTCTCCGACACTCGGTCGATCCGGCGCTCCTCCATCTCCTGGATCCTCTGCAATAAACCACCCAGATGCCCTTCCATTAACATATTTGTAGTTTTTTAGATTATGAGAGCAAAATATCCATGTTACATTCAGCTCCTAAACTACAGCTGCTAATGCTAACGATAATGTCAATGTCAACTGTATTTATATAGCACATTTTAAAGTAAGTAAAGTAAGTGCTTTATTTGTCATTGTACAACCGTACAACGAAATAGTGTTCAGGTGTTAGTCCTGAGCTGCTGTGGGCCGACCTGAGCCGCATGTTTTTGGAGGTTGGGAAACCATAGCACCCGGAGGAAACCTGGCTGGCTGTCTTCAGTGCTCCTCTGATCGTCTGAAACGGTGCGGAGCCTCCTGTGTTTGTCCCTGTTTCAGAGCGTGGTGTCCTGCACTCGCGAGCTCCACCTCCTTCCTCTTCCTCCTGTGCAGCTCCCTCCGCTCCACAACAGTCTTTCACCATCTTCTGGGAAGAGTTCAGCAGTTAATCTGTTTTGCTCTTGAGTGAACGTCCATTAGCCAGAGCAATGGAAGGCATGTATAGCATAGCTGTGAGTCTTGCCCGGATACCTCCTCCTTTGTCCCTTCCTTGTTTCCTGTAGCTCCTCTTGTGACGCCTCCACTGCGCTGCAGGTGTGGGGGACTCATGGTGCCTCTTCAGTGTTTCAGAAGAAGAAATGTGTAGGTCTCAAATGTCTTTAGCTCATAAGCTAGCTGTTTGTTTAAAAACAGCTACAACTGCCCAAAGAGCTGAACAACAAATAAAGTGAAATGAATGAGTAAAAACAGATATACAACATGAAATAATAATAATAATAATAATAATAATAATAATAATACATAAGACCTGCTAAGCTTGTGTTTAAGGCCAGCGCAAAAAGATGTGTTTTTAACAAAGACTCAATAACATCAATAGCCATTTTAAGGATAAAGTGCTTTATTTGTCATTATACCACAACTGTAGAGTGAGAATTCGTCCTCTGCATTTGACCCATCCTTCGACGCCCCTGGGACGACCCATAAGGAGCAGTGGGCCCAGGGACCCATCTCTAGATGTGGAGCCAGGCTGACGGTGAGAATCACCTTGCTGGAGGATTTACCTATTGCACATATTTTAGTGGTAGGGGAAACCGGAGTACCCAGAGGAAACCTACACAGACACAGGGAGAACATGCAAACTCCACACAGAAAGGCCCTGTCCAGGTGGGAATCAAACCTGGACCTTCTAGCTGTGAAGCACGAGCGCTAACCGCTGTGCTACCGTGCCGCCTTAACACTTGAGGGAAGGCAGTTTCAGAGTCTCGGAGCCACGGCAAAAGCCCGGTCTCCTCTGGTCTTCAGCTGTGATTTCGGCACCTCCAGAGTACATTGTTCCACTTAAAACAAAATAAATAAATACAATTTCATTGGATCATCTCAAGGTTTGACCTGGATCACGGATCGACAGAAGCTCTGAAAGGTTGGGTGGAGCCAATCCATTCAGACATTTGAAAACCATAAACAGTATTTTAAATCTAATCCTGTAGCTGACTGGAAGCCAGTGCAGGGGAGCCAACACAGGAGATATGTGCTCACGATACCTCGTGCCCGTGAGCAAAGGCACCGCAGCGTTTTGAACTACCTGCACGCGACGGATGGAGGTTTGATTAAGCCCGTACAGAGTACAGAGTGTTGCAATGATCTAAGCGACGCAAAATAAAAGCATGAATGACATGCTCCAGGTCGGCATGTGGCAAATAGGGCTTGACTTTACTGAGCAAACATAGCTGAAAAAAGCTACATTTCAAATTGTAAAGAACTGTCCAAACAACCCCAAGATTCTGCGCAGACTCGTGTCAATAGATACTCAAAGACACAATTTCAGTTTTAGAGTCCAGTCCATCCATCCACTTCCTGTAAACATTCAAACAAAACTTGAACATTGTCTGTGTCTGGCTTCAAAGGCAGATACATTTGCAGCTCGTCTGCAAAGCAGTGAAAGGCAAATTTATATTTTCTAAAAATTGACCCCAGGGGCAGTATATACATTGAAAACAATAAGGGGGACAAAATGGGGCCCACCACAGCTACTGTAAGTGGGACAACTCCAGAAGCAAAAGGACCAAGGTGGCCAGGAAAAGATCGATTTTCAAGGTACGATCTGAACCAACATGATTTTCAAGGCATGAAATATGTCAATATTTCATGATTGACAATCAGTGTAATGTGCATTTGAAGACTCGCTGAATCCTAAATTAGGTAAAATGCTGAGCACGTTTAATCAGATGGAATATTAGGGGTAGGATTTTGTTTTTCGGTGCAACTGGTACCAAAAAATTAAATTATCGAAAGGAGGCACTGAAAAAAAAATCTTATATCTGTAGCTCCATGTTTTGATGCTGTTGGTCCAGGGACAGCACTAAAGGAAGTGACTTGGTTGTTTCAGGCCAATTTCTTCCACCTATTTTTTCAAATAAATTTGCCCAATGTTTGCCCCATTTCTTTTCTTATGTTTGCCCCAATTTTTACCTAATTTTGCTTATTTTTATTACTAATATTTTCTCTATTTCATGTATTGTTTACCCAATTTATCCCAGTTTCCCCTATTTTCCCCCAAACTATTCCCCATTTTGCACACATTTCTTGACATTAGAGATGAACCCGATATTGTAAATTTGCAGATCTTCCACACATTATATCATTCTGTTTTCTGGTTCTAGACAACAAATATTTTAGTATAGGTATCAAAGAAAGTAAAAGTATCGGTATCGATTTTTTTTTACGGTACCCAGCCCTAATTGGGGGGACTTTGAGGATAGTCTGGGACAGGGGAGTACCCGGCGGGGGAGTACCTGGTAGATGACGGGCACCAGAGTCCTGTAGTGCTGGTGCTGGTCCTGGTTGAACTGGTGCAGACTGGTCTCGTATTCTTTCCGAGACTCCTCCGCGTTCTGCTGCTTCTGCTGAGCGTTCTGACGAGCCTGAGACAGAGGGGCAAACCAGTGTTCCATCCAGCTGACCTAAAACAGTTTCTCATAGAAAAGAGCTGTTTTGTGTAATATTACGTGGCTAAAGAACCATCAACATCCTGCTTAATGATTAATGACAAAACCTAACTTTTTCAACTTTATAAATCCTAACATTCAACCAACACAATCCTGACGGGTGAATTGTTTTAGCAGCACCTCATTTACTCATTAAGATGAAAACAGGCAGCCTAATTCAACAGGTACTGTATCAAATGATCTCGTCTTATTTGCCAGGACTAAACCAGGATTAAACTAGGACTAAACCAGCACTAAACCAGGACTAAACCAGGATTAAACTAGGACTAAACCAGCACTAAACCAGGACTAAACCAGGAATAAACCAGCACTGAACCAGGGCTAAACATGACTAAACAGGGACTAAACCACCACTAAACCAGGGATAAACCAGGATTGAACCAGGACTTAATCAGCACTAAACCAGCACTAAACCAGGACTAAACCAGGATTAAACTAGGACTAAACCAGCACTAAACTAGGGCTAAACCAGGATTAAACCAGGACTAAACCACCACTAAACCAGGACTAAACCAGGATTAAACCAGGACTAAACCAGCACTGAACCAGGACTAAACCAGGATTAAACCAGGACTAAACCACCACTAAACCAGGACTAAACCAGGATTAAACCAGGACTTAATCAGCACTAAACCAGGACTAAACCAGGATTAAACCAGGACTTAATCAGCACTAAACCAGGACTAAACCAGGTTTAAACCAGGACTAAACCACCACTAAACCAGGACTAAACCAGGATTAAACTAGGACTAAACCAGCACTAAACCAGGACTAAACCAGGATTAAACTAGGACTAAACCAGCACTAAACTAGGCTAACCCAGGATTAAACCAGGACTAAACCACCACTAAACCAGGACTAAACCAGGATTAAACCAGGACTAAACCAGGACTAAACCAGGATTAAACTAGGACTAAACCAGCACTAAACCAGGACTAAACCAGGATTAAACTAGGACTAAACCAGCACTAAACTAGGGCTAAACCAGGATTAAACCAGGACTAAACCACCACTAAACCAGGACTAAACCAGGATTAAACCAGGACTTAATCAGCACTAAACCAGGACTAAACCAGGATTAAACTAGGACTAAACCAGCACTAAACCAGGACTAAACCAGGATTAAACTAGGACTAAACCAGCACTAAACTAGGGCTAAACCAGGATTAAACCAGGACTAAACCACCACTAAACCAGGACTAAACCAGGATTAAACCAGGACTAAACCAGGACTAAACCAGCACTGAACCAGGACTAAACCAGGATTAAACCAGGACTAAACCACCACTAAACCAGGACTAAACCAGGATTAAACCAGGATTAAACCAGGACTAAACCACCACTAAACCAGCACTGAACCAGGACTAAACCAGGTTTAAACTAGGACTAAACCAGCACTAAACAAGGACTAAACCAGGATTAAACCAGGACTAAACCAGCACTGAACCAGGACTAAACCAGCACTGAACCAGGACTAAACCAGGTTTAAACTAGGACTTAACCAGCACTAAACAAGGACTAAACCAGGATTAAACCAGGATAAACCAGCACTGAACCAGGGCTAAACATGACTAAACAGGGACTAAACCACCACTAAACCAGGGATAAACCAGGATTAAACCAGGACTAAACCAACACTGAACCAGGGATAAACCAGGACTAAACCAGCCCTGAACCAGGGATAAGCCCGGACTAAACCAACACTGAACCAGGATAAGCCCGGACTAAACCAACACTGAACCAGGGATAAGCCCGGACTAAACCAACACTGAACCAGGATAAGCCCGGACTAAACCAACACTGAACCAGGGATAAGCCCGGACTAAACCAGGGCTAAACCAGGGATAAATCCAGACTAAACTAGAGGAAACTAGTCCCTCAGTGGAGCAGGTCTTACCTTGATGGAGCAGCGCTGCAGAAAAAAGAAACACAAAGTGTTAAAGCAGTTTGTGATGAGCGGTCACCTAAAGCATACGCTGACCAAGCTGCATTTGTGACAGTACCGACCTTCTCCCCGTCGTTGCGGTCCAGCTCCAGTCGATCTGACGTGTGCTGCGCTCGCTCCGCCTCTTTACAGTCGCGCTCGAAACGCCGTTTACTCTGAGCGCACACACACACACACACACACACACACACACACACACACACACACACACACACACACACACACACACACAACACACACACACACACACACACACACACACACACACACACACACACACACACACACAAACGGAGAAACACAAAGATCACTCAGAGAAAGCTTCTGGTTTGAAATCATGTCAAAGCAGAAGGAACGTTTCTGACCGACTCCAGCTGCTTCCAGGAGCTCTCGATGTGCTGCTGCGCCCGTCGCCCATCCTGAAAGTGCTGCAGCAAAACATGTACAACAGGTGATTAACCGGTGCTCCAAATACACACAAGACAAACCCACTACTACAGTACAGGAACAGTACCATAAACACACAGTACTGCTCCCATAGTTAATCTGGGCACATTGTTTAAGATATCGAAGCTATCGTAAATAAAATCCATGGACAAGAAAATGTAATCTTAATAATACTAGTGAAATTATGACCATTTATTTATTTAGTCAAGCACAAAATCAACTGGATGGAGTCAGGATGAAATATGTGGTAACATATAAGTCACAAAGATTGCTTTGAGGGCATTTGGTTCTTGTTTAGTTTACTCATTATTAGCGGAAAGAAATATGTAAAAATAAATTTCTCCTTGTTTTTTTTCCTCCTGGTTTTTCTTGGGGGGAGGGGGGCATGGTCTAGCCGAGGGGAAGGAAACCTCTCATGGGAATCACAATTTTTCACTCTTTTAGCCTTTTTCTGGTGCGCTATTTACATACACACACAAGTAAAGTGAAGCCAAAATCAGGTGCAAGTGGAGGTTTTTCACAGCAAATTGTTCAGTAGAAGCAAAAAACGGCATGTGTAGCTAATGTTAGCACATAGCATAAAGCAAACGTAGGTTCCTGGTTTGCATTGTCCGTTTTTTAATGTGCATGTGACAAGTTTTAATCCTTTTGTAATTATAAATTAGATGGATAACATCTGTCGTGAGTAATAATCGGTTTTATTTCACAAAAGTAGCAATTTAGTGAAGAAAAGTTATTTTTATTAACATTTTTCATTTACATTCAGTAGACAGAGGTAAAGTTCCATAGAATTCTGACTCACTAATTCCTCATTAATATAGAAGGGTTGGCACGGCAACAGTTTAAAATTGTTACCTCTGTCTATGTCACTTCCTGTCAGTGTGAAAGAGGAGGTGATGGAGGTGATGGTGGAAGTGATAGAGAAGGTGATGTTGGTGATGGAGGAGGAGATGAAGGTGATGGAGGAGGTGATAGAGGTGACGGAGGTGATGGGGAGAAGACTCACCCCCTTGCGCTCGCTCTTCAGGTCGGATGTGTAGCGGCCAAGCTCCTGCATGTTCTCGCTCAGGTTCTCAGAAAGCTCCTCCCGCTGCGAGGCCAGGACCTCCAGCTGCCGCAGCGTGGAGCAGAACGCCATGCTCCAGGAGTACCTAAGGGGGCAGTATCGGGTCAGTAACAGTGTGTCAACGCCAAAACAGGCTGTGGCTCTGGTTCATTTGACTGGACTGGACAGTGTGATCAGAGGAGAGTGTGTTCAGAGGAGAGTGTGTTCAGGAAAGCGTGTTCAGAGGAAGTGTGTTCAGAGGAGAGTTTGATCAGAGTAGATGTGTTCAGAGTAGAGTGTGTTCAGTAGGAGAGTGTGTTCAGGAGAGGCGTTTCAGAGGAGAGTGTGTTCAGAGGAGAGTGTGATCAGAGGAGAGTGTGTTCAGAGGAGAGTGTGTTCAGAGGAGAGTGTGATTCAGAGGAGAACGTGATCAGAGGAGAGCTGTTCAGAGGCGAGAGTTTGATTCAGAGGAGAGTGTGTGTTCAGAGGAAGAGTGGTTCAGAGGAGAGCTGATCAGAGGAAGCGTGTTCATGAGGAGAGCGTGACAGAGGAGAGTGTGGATCAGAGGGAGAGTGTGTCAGATGAGAGTTGTCAGAGTAGAGGTGTCAGCAGGAGAGTGATCAGAGGAGAGTGGTTCAGAGGAGAGTGTGTTCAGAGGAGAGTGTGTGTTCAGAGAGAGTGTGTCAGAGGAGTAGTTGTTCAGAGGATGAGTGTGATCAGAGGAGAGTGTGTTCAGAGCGAGAGTGTGTTCAGAGGGAACGTGAATCAGAGGAGAGCGTGTTCGAGAGAGGAGTTTGATCAGAGGTGAGAGTGTGTGTTCAGAGGAAGTGTGTTTCAGAGGAGAGTGTGTTCAGAGGAGAGTGTGATCAGAGGAGAGTGTGTTCAGAGGAGAGTGTGTTCAGAGGAGAGTGTGATTCAGAGGAGACGTGTGTTCAGAGGAGAGTGTGTGTTCAGAGAGAGTGTGTTAGATGAAGAGTGTGTTCAGAGAGAGTGTGATCAGAGGAGAGAGTGTTCAGAGGAGAGTGTGTTCAGAGGGAGAACGTGATCAGAGAGAGCGTGTCAGAGGAGAGTTTTATTCAGGAGGAGAGTGTGTGTTTCAGAGAGAGTGTTTCAGAGTGAGAGCGTTTCAGAGGAGAGTGTGTTCAGAGGAGAGTGTGATCAGAGGAGAGTGTGTTCAGAGGAGAGTGTGTTCAGAGGAGAGTGTGATTCAGAGAGAGTGTGTTCAGAGGAGAGTGTGATCAGAGTCGAGAGGTGTTCAGGAGAGCGTGTTCAGAGGAGAGTGTGTTCAGAAGGAGAGTGTGCTCAGAGAGAGTGTGTTCAGAGGAGAGTGTGTTCAGAGGAGAGTGTGGTGAGAGGACGAGTGTGTTTTCAGAGGAGAGTGGGTGTTTCAGAGCGAGGTGTGTTCAGAGGAGAGTGTGTTCAGAGGAGAAAACCGGGACAGAAGGAAGCGTGTTAAGAGGAGAGTTTGATCAGAGGAAGAAGTTGTTGTTCAGAGGAGCAGTGTGTTCAGAGGAGAGCGTGATCAGAGGAGAGCGTGTTCAGAGGAGAGTGTTTCAGAGGAGAGGTGATCAGAGGAGAGTGGATAGAGAAGTTGTTCAGATGAGAGTGTGTTCAGAGTAGGTGTGTTCAGAGGAGAGTGTGATCAGAGGAGAGTGTGTTCAGAGGAGAGTGTGTCAGAGGAGAGTGTGATCAGAGGAGAAACGTGATCAGAGTAGAGTGTGTTCAGAGGAGAGTGTGTGTTCAGAGAGAGTGTGTTCAGATGAGAGTGTGTTCAGAGGAGAGTGTGATCAGAGGAGAGTGTGTTCAGAGGAGAGTGTGTTCAGAGGAGAACGTGATCAGAGGAGAGCGTGTTCAGAGGAGAGTTTGATCAGAGGAGAGTGTGTGTTCAGAGGAGAGTGTGTTCAGAGGAGAGCGTGATCAGAGGAGAGTTTGATCAGAGGAGAGGAGGGTGTTCAGAGGAGAGGTGTGTTCAGAGGAGAGTGTGTTCAGAGGAGAGTTTGATCAGAGGAGAGTGTGTTCAGAGGAGAGTGTGATCAGAGGAGAGATGTGTTCAGGAGAGCGTGTTCAGAGGAGAGTGGTTCAGAGGAGAGTGTGATCAGAGGAGAGTGTGTTCAGAGGAGAGTGTGTTTCAGAGGAGAGTGTGTGTCAGAGGAGAGTGTGTGTTCAGAGGAGAGTGTGTGTTCAGAGGAGAGTGTGTTCAGAGGAGAGTGTGTTCAGAGGAGAACGTGATCAGAGGAGAGTGTTGTTCAGAGGAGAGTTGTCAGAGGAGAGTGTCAGAGGAGAGTGTGGTTCAGAGGAGAGTGTGTTCAGAGGAGAGCGTGTCAGAGGAGGTGATCAGAGGAGAGGCGTGTGTTCAGAGGAGAGTGTGTTCAGAGGAGAGTGTGATCAGAGGAGAGTGTGATCAGAGGAGAGTGTGTTCAGAGTGAGAGTGTGTTCAGAGGAGAGTGTGGTTCAGAGGAGAGTGTGTTCAGAGGAGAGTGTGATCAGAGGAGAACGTGATCAGAGTAGAGTGGTGTTCAGAGGAGAGTGTGTGTTCAGAGGAGAGTGTGTTCAGATGAGAGTGTGTTCAGAGGAGAGTGTGATCAGAGGAGAGTGTGTTCAGAGGAGAGTGTGTTCAGAGGAGAACGTGATCAGAGGAGAGCGTGTTCAGAGGAGAGTTGATCAGAGGAGAGTGGTGTTCAGAGGAGAGTGTGTTCAGAGGAGAGCGTGTTCAGAGGAGAGTGTGTTCAGAGAGAGAGACGTTTGATCAGAGGAGAGTGTGTTCAGAGGAGAGTTGTGATCAGAGGAGAGCGTGTTCAGATGAGAGCGTGTTCAGAGGAGAGTGTGTTCAGAGGAGAGTGTGTTCAGAGGAGAGTGTGTTCAGAGGAGAGTTGGTTCAGAGGAGAGTTTGATCAGAGGAGAGTGGTGTTCAGAGGAGAGGTGTTCAGAGGAGAGTGTGTTCAGAGGAGAGTTTGATCAGAGGAGAGTGTGTTCAGAGGAGAGTGTGATCAGAGGAGAGCGTGTTCAGAGGAGAGCGTGTTCAGAGGAGAGTGTGTTCAGAGGAGAGTGTGTTCAGAGGAGAGTGTGTTCAGAGGAGAGTGTGTTCAGAGGAGAGTTTGATCAGAGGAGAGTGTGTTCAGAGGAGAGTGTGTTCAGAGGAGAGTTTGATCAGAGGAGAGGTGTTCAGAGGAGAGTGTGTTCAGAGGAGAGTGTGTTCAGAGGAGAGCGTGTTCAGAGGAGAGTGTGTTCAGAGGAGAGTTTTCAGAGGAGAGTGTGTTCAGAGGAGAGTGTGTTCAGAGGAGAGGTGTCAGAGGAGAGTGTGTTCAGAGGAGGGTGTCAGAGGAGAGTGTGTTCAGAGGAGAGTGTGTTCAGAGGAGAGTTTTCAGAGGAGAGCGTGTTCAGAGGAGAGTGTGTCAGAGGAGAGTGTGTTCAGAGGAGAGTGTGTTCAGAGGAGAGTGTGTTCAGAGGAGAGTTTGATCAGAGGAGAGCGTGTTCAGAGGAGAGTGTGTTCAGAGGAGAGTGTGTTCAGAGGAGAGTTTGATCAGAGGAGAGTGTGTTCAGAGGAGAGTGTGTTCAGAGGAGAGTGTGTTCAGAGGAGAGTGTGTTCAGAGGAGAGTGTGTTCAGAGGAGAGTGTGTTCAGAGGAGAGTGTGTTCAGAGGAGAGGTGTTCAGAGGAGAGTGTGTTCAGAGGAGAGTTTGATCAGAGGAGAGTGTGTTCAGAGGAGAGGTGTCAGAGAGAGTGTGTTCAGAGGAGAGTGTGTTCAGAGGAGAGTGTGTCAGGAGGGGGAGGGTGTTCAGAGGAGAGTTTGATCAGAGGAGAGTGTGTTCAGAGGAGAGTTGATCAGAGGAGAGGTGTTCAGAGGAGAGGTGTTCAGAGGAGAGTGTGTTCAGAGAGAGTGGTCGAGGAGAGTGTCAGAGGAGGCGTGTTCAGAGGAGAGTGTGTTCAGAGGAGAGTGTGTTCAGAGGAGAGTGTGTTCAGAGGAGAGCGTGTTCAGAGGAGAGCGTTTCAGAGGAGAGTGTGTTCAGAGGAGAGTGTGTTCAGAGGAGAGTTGTAGAGGAGAGGTGTCAGAGGAGAGCGTGTTCAGGAGGGAGAGTTTGATCAGAGGAGAGTTTGATTCAGAGGAGAGTTTCGTGTTCAGAGGAGAGCAGAGATCAGAGGAGAGCGTGTTCAGAGGAGAGTGTGTTCAGAGGAGAGTGTGATCAGAGGAGAGTGTGATCAGAGGAGAGGTTTGATTTCAGAGGAGAGTAGAAATGTTCAGAGGAGAGCGTGTTCAGAGAGAGAGGAGTTGTTGATCAGAGGAGAGTTTGATCAGAGGAGAGTTTTGTTCAGAGGAGAGTGTGTTCAGAGGAGAGTGTGTTCAGAGGAGAGTGTGTTCAGAGGAGAGCGTGTTCAGAGGAGAGTTTTGATCAGAGGAGAGTGGTGGTTCAGAGGAGAGTGTGTTCAGAGGAGAGTGTGTTCAGAGGAGAGTTTGATCAGAGGAGAGTGTGTTCAGAGGAGAGTGTGTTCAGAGGAGAGAGGAGAGTGTGTTCAGAGGAGAGTTTGATCAGAGGAGGTTTCAGAGTTTGTTCAGAGGAGAGTGTGTTCAGAGGAGAGTTTGATCAGAGGAGAGTTTTGTTCAGAGGAGAGTGTGTTCAGAGGAGAGCGTGTTCAGATGAGAGCGTGTTCAGAGGAGAGCGTGTTCAGAGGAGAGTGTGTTCAGAGGAGAGTGTGTTCAGAGGAGAGTGTGTTCAGAGGAGAGTTTGATCAGAGGAGAGTTTGATCAGAGGAGAGTTTGTTCAGAGGAGAGTGTGTTCAGATGAGAGTGTGTTCAGAGGAGAGCGTGTTCAGAGGAGAGCGTGTTCAGAGGAGAGCGTGTTCAGAGGAGAGTGTGTTCAGAGGAGAGTTTGATCAGAGGAGAGCGTGTTCAGAGGAGAGCGTGTTCAGAGGAGAGCGTGTTCAGAGGAGAGTGTGTTCAGAGGAGAGTTTGATCAGAGGAGAGTGTGTGTTCAGAGGAGAGTGTGATCAGAGGAGAGTGTGTTCAGATGAGAGTGTGTTCAGAGGGAGAGTGTGTTCAGATGAGAGTGTGTTCAGATGAGAGTGTGATCAGAGGAGAGTGTGTTCAGAGTAGAGTGTGTTCAGAGGAGAGTGT
Source organism: Neogobius melanostomus (assembly GCA_007210695.1). Taxonomy (NCBI): domain Eukaryota; kingdom Metazoa; phylum Chordata; class Actinopteri; order Gobiiformes; family Gobiidae; genus Neogobius; species Neogobius melanostomus. The sequence goes on from VHKM01000722.1 coordinate 502,420, forward strand.
GTTCAGAGGAGAGTTTGATCAGAGGAGAGTGTGTTCAGAGGAGAGTGTGTTCAGAGGAGAGTGTGTTCAGAGGAGAGTGTGTTCAGATGAGAGTGTGTTCAGATGAGAGTGTGTTCAGAGGAGAGTGTGTTCAGATGAGAGTGTGTTCAGAGGAGAGTGTGTTCAGAGGAGAGTGTGTTCAGATGAGTGTGTGTTCAGAGGAGAGTGTGTTCAGAGGAGAGTGTGTTCAGATGAGAGTGTGTTCAGATGAGAGTGTGTTCAGAGTAGAGTGTGTTCAGAGGAGAGTGTGTTCAGAGGAGAGTGTGTTCAGAGAGAGTGTGTTCAGAGGAGAGTGTGATCAGAGGAGAGTGTGTGTTCAGAGGAGAGTGTGTTCAGAGGAGAGTGTGTTCAGATGAGAGTGTGTTCAGAGGAGAGCGTGTTCAGAGGAGAGTTTGATCAGAGGAGAGTGTGTTCAGATGAGAGTGTGTTCAGAGGAGAGTGTGTTCAGATGAGAGTGTGTTCAGATGAGAGTGTGTTCAGAGGAGAGTGTGTTCAGATGAGAGTGTGTTCAGAGGAGAGCGTGTTCAGAGGAGAGTTTGATCAGAGGAGAGTGTGTTCAGAGGAGAGCGTGTTCAGAGGAGAGCGTGTTCAGAGGAGAGTGTGATCAGAGGAGAGTGTGATCAGAGGAGAGTGTGTGTTCAGAGGAGAGTGTGTTCAGAGGAGAGTGTGTTCAGATGAGAGTGTGTTCAGAGGAGAGCGTGTTTCAGAGTAGAGTGTGATCAGAGGAGAGCGTGTTCAGAGGAGAGTGTGTGTTCAGAGGAGAGTGTGTTCAGAGGAGAGTGTGTTCAGAGGAGAGTTTGATCAGAGGAGAGTGTGTGTTCAGAGGAGAGTGTGATCAGAGGAGAGTGTGTTCAGATGAGAGTGTGTTCAGAGGAGAGTGTGTTCAGATGAGAGTGTGTTCAGATGAGAGTGTGATCAGAGGAGAGTGTGTTCAGAGGAGAGTGTGATCAGAGGAGAGTGTGTTCAGATGAGAGTGTGTTCAGATGAGAGTGTGATCAGAGGAGAGTTTGATCAGAGGAGAGTGTGTGTTCAGAGGAGAGTGTGTTCAGAGGAGAGTGTGTTCAGAGGAGAGTTTGATCAGAGGAGAGTGTGTTCAGAGGAGAGTGTGTTCAGAGGAGAGTGTGTTCAGAGTAGAGTGTGTTCAGAGGAGAGTGTGTTCAGAGGAGAGTGTGTTCAGATGAGAGTGTGTTCAGAGGAGAGTGTGTTCAGAGGAGAGTGTGTTCAGAGGAGAGTGTGTTCAGAGGAGAGTGTGTTCAGATGAGAGTGTGATCAGAGGAGAGTGTGTTCAGAGGAGAGCGTGATCAGAGGAGAGTGTGTTCAGAGGAGAGTGTGATCAGAGGAGAGTGTGTTCAGAGGAAAGTGTGATCAGAGGAGAGTTTGATCAGAGGAGAGTGTGTTCAGAGGAGAGTGTGTTCAGAGGAGAGTTTGATCAGAGGAGAGTGTGTTCAGATGAGAGTGTGTTCAGAGGAGAGTGTGTTCAGATGAGAGTGTGATCAGAGGAGAGTGTGTTCAGATGAGAGTGTGATCAGAGGAGAGTGTGTTCAGAGGAGAGTGTGATCAGAGGAGAGTGTGTTCAGATGAGAGTGTGATCAGAGGAGAGTGTGTTCAGAGGAGAGTGTGTTCAGAGGAGAGTGTGTTCAGATGAGAGTGTGATCAGAGGAGAGTGTGTTCAGATGAGAGTGTGTCAGAGGAGAGTGTGTTCAGAGGAGAGTTTGATCAGAGAAGAGTGTGTTCAGATGAGAGTGTGTTCAGAGGAGAGTGTGTTCAGATGAGAGTGTGATCAGAGGAGAGTGTGTTCAGATGAGAGTGTGATCAGAGGAGAGTGTGTTCAGAGGAGAGTGTGATCAGAGGAGAGTGTGTTCAGATGAGAGTGTGATCAGAGGAGAGTGTGTTCAGATGAGAGTGTGATCAGAGGAGAGTGTGTTCAGATGAGAGTGTGATCAGGGAGAGTGTGTTCAGAGGAGAGTGTGATCAGAGGAGAGGTGTTCAGAGGAGAGTGTGTTCAGAGGAGAGTGTGTTCAGATGAGAGTGTGATCAGAGGAGAGTGTGTTCAGATGAGAGTGTGATCAGAGGAGAGTGTGTTCAGATGAGAGTGTGTTCAGAGGAGAGTGTGTTCAGAGGAGAGTTTGATCAGAGGAGAGTGTGTTCAGCCCTGACCTGGTCTCATCCTCGCGGTTGCGTTTGGGCTGGTATTTCTTGGACAGATTCCTGAGAGAGATCAAGGGAAGGAGATTTTATTCATTAGGGCTTTTCACATGACACAACCTTCACACAAGGGAAGGGGATTGTCATTCACTCCATAGACAGGGGTGGTAAGTCATGTTTGTAGCCAGTTGTTCCTGGGGCAGACGGATAGAAGAGTGGCTGCACACAACTGACCACCACCAGCCACTCGCTCTTACAGGCAAAGGTTAGTAAAGAAATATTAGGCAGATTAAAACCTCTTAACCTCCACCTGAACCGAGCACATTTTCTCCAGTTTGGCATTACCCAAATGGCGACATAATGAAAAAATGGCGACATAATGAGACAAAAACGAGGATGTAAATGCAACAAAATGCGATGGAAAAAGTGACAAAAATGTGGAGAAAATGCAACAAAAGAGCAACAAAAAAGTGGCAGAAAAAGCAATGAAAAAAGAGCGACCACAATGTGGCGGGGAACAAAATCTGTTCTGTTTTGTAGATCTTAGCTTTCAAATGAGGCGATCTATAGGCTGTAAGACTAGATCTGTTTATTGTAACTCTACTCCATGTGTGTAAATGGTCACATTTCTACCTGCTTTAGACACTCAAAGCTCTTTACATCAAGGAACCAGTCACCCATTCACTCTCATTCTTACACCAGTGTATGCAGACACTGGAGTAGCCTGGCCTTAACCATCCGTAAACTCCGGTCAATTATATTTTCCCTGCATGTACGTCTGGGTTTGATCTCAGTGGCTGCGTTTCATCGGTTGAATTTCAACCTACCATTCAGCGAGCGGGGGAGGCGGGTGTTGTCGGTGACGTCAAGCATTTGCGCCGCATTTGCTGGTTGTAGTTCGGCAATGGCGGCGGATACGAACGTAAAGGTAGCTCTTCAATCCGTTCTGGCTCAGCTCCCAAATATCCAGAAATTATAACTGAAGCCTTGGAATACGCAAGGAATGCTCCCAAGAGTTATGATAGCTCGCTTCACTCAACACGGGCGCATTACGTCATGACCACACGCTAGCGAAAATCAGATCCAATCGTTTCAAAGGAGTTCATCCCTCCCACCAAACGAAATGAGTACGAGGGGATGGTAAAACCAGGCTAACACTGGAGGCAAGGAGGGTGAAGTGTCTTGCCCAAGGACACAACGACAGGGTACACCTGCGGGATTCGAACCGCCGATCCTCTGATCACACGACGACCCGCTCTGTATACTTTCTGCACCACCGTCGCCCCGGTGAAGTGAAGTACTGTGTAGTAGAAGTACTGTGTAGTATAAATACCGTATCTGTTTGGAGTAGCTCTGCTCGATCTCCGCTCGCTCCTTTAGGAACTTGGTGTATTTCTCTAAGAAGTCGATGCCCACGACGTGTGCTTCTCCAGACTCTCGAACTGGTCCTGAAGGTCGGGGGCAGAAGAGGAAGTTGAGGTGATATTGGTGACATCATTACGCCGCACACTCTGACCTAAGTCCCACAATAACCGGAAACACGAGGCCCCGCGCTTCGGAATGGCTTTGTAAACACATCACCTGATCATTGGCTTCTCGGATTAATACCACTTCTCTGATCCTGCACATCATATAAACGTAGACAGTGACACAGTCCGCATACCCCCTGAGCTCCCTCCTTCAGACTGGGACAGATTTCCTGATGAACTTCCATTTCATATCACAATAATACGATATTATCATGATATTAGCTGTTGGTATTGGTTATTGATACATTTGACTCGACTTCTCTCATAGCCACTGACCTGAGCAGGACTGGATTAAAGAGACATCTATGCTATTAACAGTTATTCATTTTTTCTCTGTCATGTATTTGTTATTTCTCTGTAATTGATTTGTTATTTCTCCATGATTATTCTCTGTGATGAAGTTAATTTACAGACATGACCATCATCCACATGTCAGTGCTCTGATGAATAAATCTACTCAACAGGCCTGTCAGAGCAACAGTTCACTCGGCCTCAGGTCGGAACCCTAAACATGTACAATAGGCTCCCTCAGCCTGAGTCAGCCTGTCTGACACTGACACTGAAGGAGGGTCAGACTCAGAGACATGTCCCACTGAGGGACAGTCCTGAGCGGCGCACGCACGCGCACGGCCCGCAGCAGGTGCGGTCCTCTCCGGGTAAACCAGAGCCTGACTCAGACATGGAGAACGGGCCAAACCCGGACCGCCGAGTCGCGGTTCTGTCTGTGTCACGCGCCGTTGCCATGGCGGCACACGGAAGAAGCACGAGGCCCGTCCGCCCTCTCACGCGCACTCACGTACCCACAGCTCCGTTCCCCAGTTGGAGCTCATGTCTCCTCCCGGTCCCGGTGGTCCTGTCGGTGGTACCGTCTGCTCCGGGGCCGCTCCTCCAGACGCACGAGCCGCACGCACGCGCACACACCGGCAGTACGTCAGCCCGCGCGCCCGGAGCGTGCGTCACGTGCCTGACGTTACCGTGAGACAAAGGAAATAACGAGGCTCCGGTAAAAACCGTTTAATCCCAGCGCGGGCACGAGCGGCGCGCACACGCTGCCTTTGTCAGAGATGCTCCGAGAGGCACTGCGCATGCGCACAGCGTGCAGAAACCTGTGAAATCAGAGGTTCTGCTCAGAGCACTGCGCATGCGCCGCAGACAGAGGAGAGATTCGGTTCTTTGGGATCAGCTCCTGAGAAAGAGCCGGAACTTAGACCGACTTCTATCACAGGATCGGTTCTGCCACGTTTCAATCCAAATCATTTTAATAAAGAAGACAATAATAGAATAAACATTAATAATATACATCACATAAGATAAGATAGCCCTTATTGATCTCACAATGGAGAAATGTACGTGTTACATTCAGCTCTTAGAAACACTCGTGTGCAAATAGGCAGGAAATGTGAGGGAAAAAATATATATATATAATCTGTGATCAGCTGTAGGCTATACACATTTAAAATATATAATAATAATAAAACCAAATATACTGCTAAGAAAATAAACCATGAATGTACAGAATAGGCTATTAACTGTTAAAACAAATAAAAGCCGTCTGTACTTGTATGAAAGACTGAAAACCACTTTTTAAAAATATCATTATTCCAAAGAGAACACTCAGACTGTGAGTTTTATCGAAGTTTATTGTGAATCACAATGACAGAGATTAAGGCCGAGCCACATGCAGCAACAACCACCAATGATTGAGAACAATAATGATGATAATAAATAGAAGAATCATAAATATGATAAAGAGTGAGAATAGTCTGAAAACAGTCACATTCAGGTTTTACACTTCGACCTCGATGGAAACGTCAGTAAAACTCCGTGATAACTCCTGCGTCAGAGTCCAGGAATTATACAGATACTGTATTAACCGTAAAAACAGCTGATAAACGTCCTCCTTAAACTATGGCATCTTTTACGACACAATGTAACGTGAAAACACTTTATTATATTCAAACACAGAAGCAACATGTGGTGAAGCGTGTGTCGCGACGGTTTCTACAGCAGCGGCCAATCTAAATAGATTTTTAGCGCAGATTTACCACTAAAATAGTTTTTTAATGCCAAAAACAAAATCCATGGGTGTTTTTGAAGATTTGAAAGTGTTCCAGCAAACAGAGAAATGTAGTCTCTAATTTTCGGGATTGGAAACTTGGGCGTAGGGATGTCAAGATTATTTGTTTATTTTATACGATGATATAAAAGCTCACGGTAAGTTAAACCGCTGTCACATCGCACATGCATTTGTGTGATTAACAATGCACACTCACCGGTAGGGATGGGCACAGTTAAACGATACCAGTACGGTATTGGAAAAAACCTTTAGGTACTAATGGTACTAATCAACCGCAAAAAAGTATCCAGAGCAGGTACCGGGGAGAAAAAAAAACTACTTGTATCTTTAGATCCAAGTTTTGATGCTGTTGGTCCAGGGACAGCATTAAAGGATGGTTGTTTTGCCTCAAATAAATTATGTTTTCCCCCAATTTTTTAAAAATACTTTTCCATTTTTTTTTGCTCAATGTTATCCACATTTTTCTTATTTTTGCCCCATTTTTTTCGTTTTCTAAATTTTTTCTCCTCATTTTTCTTACTGATATAGTCCCTATTTCCCCCAATTTATTTCTTTTCTTTTCTTTTTTCACACAATTTTTCCTTATTGTTTGCCACAATTTCTCCCAATTTCTTCTGCTGCTTCAAACATTTGCGATCCCTACACGTGTTTGTGTTTACATGGTGAGGGGTGTGTTGGGGTGCACTGTGTGAGACGGAGGAGGTGTGGAGCTTGTCTCGCAGCTTTGAAGGTGGTGCATCTAGCGATGCAATGTGGGAATGCAACAATTCAGGGCCAGTAAAATGTCCAAACATTTTTTTATCCAGGGCCGCTCACTGACATGCATACAGCATGGAGGGCCACAGACTGGTGGTCAGTGCATTAAAAGATTCAACTGGGTATAAGAGAGGTTTAAACCATGCCCCACATCTTTATTTAGGCTCAGAACCATAACACCAGCTGTGTCTCACAATAAATGTTACTTTTTGAGGTTTTAATTGTGTGGAATTATTAAGATTGTGGTAAAAATTACCAACTCTGGGGATGTGTGCCAATAAAACAAGAAGCCTGAGGGCCACCAAAAATTGGTCTGAGGGCCGCTGGCCCCCAGGCTGCACTCTGGACATGCCTGCCTTAAATCAATATAAAAATGTACATGTCTTTTTCATGAACACTTGAGAAATTCTCTGTATTTTCTTCTTTGATTCCGATAATGGTGAATAATCGTAAAATCGCAATATATTTTCCACACAATAATTGTGATTCAAAAATGTAAAATCGTGACATCCCTACTTGGGAGCAAAAAATGTGTATCATTTCAGCCAAGAACTGCAGCTGAATGAGTTTTAGACCACAATGTTTCTTCTTTCATTGAACCTTTGCTGCACAAAAAAACGATGGCATTATTTTCCAAAGAAATCTAGATTTGATGTCAGTTTGAGTCACATTGGATGTCTTTGTGTGACATTTAACACATTCATTTTGACACAGTTCAAGCCTAAACGCGCGGAAACATGGTCAAAAGGGCATGTGGAAGCGTGGAACAGAAATGCGCTGAACTAAAGCCGCGTGTCGTATTTACAGGGACGTTGTGTAAAAATGTCAAAGATCGGTCTAAAAACGAACAGTCGCTTCACACCGGGAGACTACGTTACTCACGATGCCCTATTGCTGTTAATACGACTGTACACAAGACACTGAGGTGAGGCCACACGCCGTTTGGACCGGGCCGTCGGAGGGGGAAGTACAGGCTTTGGGCACGGAATGCTGTTGGCTAACTTCCTGTTCGGCCAGTCTAGGGTAAGGACTAATTCCTGTCCACATTTTAACAAAATTTTAAATAAAATAAGATGAAAAAAACAGAAGAAAACTGGAATAAACGTCAAGCCGAGTGTTTTGTTTACATTTGTCCAGACGGTGGCTCTGTTATAACATTTGTTAGCGCCACATTAGCGTTTATTAGCATCATATTAGTTTTTTTATTTTTATTTGTTGGTTTATTTGGTCGGGACAGTGCATGCTAATGAACATACATGGGTCTCCTGCATGTAAACAAGCCACACCGGATTGTAGCCTTGGGCTAATTTGCATCCGTTGTCCCCCATGCGCACTCTCAAACACACTCTCATTCATCCTGACCTATTGTACATGTTTTTAGTGGTAGGGGAAACCGAAGTACCCGGAGGAAACCTACGCTGACACGGGGAGATCATGCAAACTCCACACAGAAAGGCCCCGTCCAGGTGGGAATCGAACCCGGACCTTATAGCTGTGAAGCACGAGCTCTAACCGCTGTACTACCGTGCCGTAGTGCCACATTAGCATTTGTTAGCGCCACATTAGCGTTTGTTAGTGCCACATTAGCGCCACATTAATGTTTGTTAGCGCCACATTAATGTTTGTTAGCGTCAAAGTAGTGTTTGTTAGCGCTACATTAGCATTTGTTAGCGCCACATTAGTGTTTGTTAGCGCCACATTAGCGTTTGTTAGCACCACATTAGCGTTTGTTAGCGCCACACAAGTTTTGTTAGCGCCACACAAGTTTTTGTTAGCGCCACATTAGCGTTTGTTAGCGCCACATAAGTGTTTGTTAGCGCCACATAAGTGTTTGTCAGCGCCATATTAGCGTTTGTTAGCGCCACATTAGCGTTTGTTAGCGCCACATTAGCATTTGTTAGCGCCACATAAGTGTTTGTTAGCGCCACATTAGCGTTTGTTAGAGCCACATTAGCGTTATTAGCGTCACATTAGCATTAGTTAGCGTCACATTAGCATTAGCCCTTAGCTTCAAGGCTAAAACACAGTTCCAATCAGAAATGTCTCCTCTGGTCGAGGATTTCCAAACTTTTAAGGCTATGATCTTTAAAATTATTGTTTCTTCTTTTTACTTCTTAAAAAAAATAAAATAATTGTGCTTACAATAATCAAGCAGCGAAATGTCAAAATCATCTTAATTCTTGAAATCACAGACAGGAAACAGTCGTTACCCTACAGCAGTGCTTCTCAATAATTTTTTGCGCCCCCCCCCCCGCGGTGAGATAAGGCGCAGGTCGGGGACTCAGTTTGGAGCAGAGTGTATGCAGGATGCAGCACTCTGCACCGCCAGGTGTGTGTGCTCGGTCCTGCAGCTGCCCCTGTCCTGGGAGAGGCAGTGAACACTGAATGATGGGGACCGTAGGCGCGTACCCTTGGCGGCGCATATGCTCTTGAGTGTATTTATTGGTCTTACCGCGCCCGTTGTGTGTCTGTCCGGGCGCCTCTTTCGCACCGCTCTGTTCGAGCCTTTCTTCAGTGGTGTTCCAGATGTGAACTGTCATTAAACAGCAGCAGTTTGCTGAGAAAGTTTAGCTTTGAGTCTCCCACTGTCCGGGAGAACGAGTCAAACGGGCAGGAGCTGAAGTATTGATCCTGCCTCTGAGCCATTTAATGACCATACGCGAGTATTTGACCAATCTTCACCAAATAAACACAGTTTAGAGCACAGGAGTAGCAGCGCAGCACTGTGGGATCTCTTAACAGTTATAATGTGGACAGTTAATGTGCATTATAACTAGGGGGAATCAGGGGAATAAGCATTCCCGTGAATTACCGGGGATCCCCTCGACTTTGAGGTGCGGGCTGCAGCTGCTCTGACGCCGGTGCGCTTTACACTTACGTACACTTTCACACAGCGGGAGGATTGTTGTCGATATTCAGCTCGTTTCACTGAAGAAACTCAAGCGGCTTATCAGCGTGACTGGGGAGTAAAGTCTTCAAGTGACGCCTTCATTTATTTGGCTTCAGGCTGTCTACATTCCCACCTTTTTAGATACAGTAACACACGGTCACACGTGCCCCACTATTTGAGAACCACTGCCCTACAGGAAGTTAGCATCATGCTGCTGTGCACAGAGCCAATTGTGTGCCGAGTCTCTGGTGAGTCTGTGCAGGTACAAAATAGTGACGTTTGTGCTTCAGACGTTTGTGTAAAAATCTGTAACAGTCGAAGAAATGTTTAGCTCTGATTGTCGCCAGTTTGAGTTCAGTTTGAGTTTGGTCCTGGTCCAGTCTGGGTTTGGTCCTGGATTAGTCCTGGTTTTGTGTCTGTAGTAAAAAGAACCCTAGAAACAACAATCAAACAGATAAATAGATAGATAAAGGCTTAGTTCCACAGAGCGAGTGGAGCGCTCTCTACTGGATGATGTGGTACAGCGTCACGTTGTACAGGACCTGAAACAGAAGAGATCGGGGTCAGGAGTACCTCGCTGAAGGAGCAGCAGGAGTTCCTCACTGGGAATCACAATTTTTCACTCTTTTTAAGCCGTTTTCTACGTAATAACGTATTTATCACAAACAAATAAAGTAATGTTTCATATCAGGTCCATATGGATGTTTTTTTCTCAGCAGATTGTTCTGTAGAAGCGAAAAGCCGGCAGTCGTAGCTAGCGTTAGCATGTAGCATGATGCTAACATAAAGCATTCTCCCTTATTTATGTAATCATGGGCTGTTGAACTTTGCTCCTCTCCATGTCTTTGTATCTTTATTTGGTAGAAAAATGTAGTTTTCGATTTTTCTCTTCTTTGTTTGTTACCCCTCTGGTCTGCCACAGGAAACTAAAGCCTCTAATATTGTTATGTTCCATAGAAAACACAATGATGTACATGTTACTATACCTTGAAGTGTCCCATAGACACTGGGGGAATTACCCCCATGATATTTTAGGGAATAGTGTTATTTCAGAACTATAAAAACTACTATATTATAGAAGGTGCAATTAATTAGTTATGTTTTATCGTCTTGTGGCAGATTGACCACATGGAGGTATGATTGAAGTCTACGGGACATTTACGGCACTAAGGAGACGAAATAATAAAATAAAACGGCCCTAAAGTTTAGTCTCTTTGTCTGCACATGCGCCCTGTGTATATTTCTCCCGTCTTTAGCCGCTGCTGTCTCCCACAAAGGAAATGACCATATTTAGATTACAGCTTCATCTCAGTCACAGCCTTTCGTGCTACACGTGGATACCAAACAGTCAGTTTTTATGAAGGAATAAGCGTTGGATAACAGTTATTGGTGCGCCGTGATGTGGAAGTTACTTCTTGGCGATCTACGGCTCACTAGTGACAAAACTGTAAAGGGAGAGTTTGATCTATTTTCACTCTGACATTAAAACTTGATGTTAAAAGACGTTAAGGCGAGCACGAGCTACGAATCTCAACATTGACCACAGCAGGAAAATCTCTGTTTTCACCTGCAGTGTCTCAGCTTAAACATAAAGGTAGTGTTTTAACAGGCTGTAGTTACTCAAAGTACCCGGCGGCTGTAGTACCTGGTGGCCATTGTTCCAGGCGTAGAGCGCCCGGTCGCGGGGGTTGTAGTCGAGCATTGAGAGGTGGCTGTATTTATTCACCAGAGGAATGTCCATGTACTCGTACGTTGACGAGTTCGTCGAGTACGCGTAGTACACCTAGGACACAAGGAGAGAGGAGACAAGACGAGGAGAGAGGAGACAAGACGAGGAGAGAGGAGACGAGGAGAGAGGGGACAAGATGAGGAGAGAGAGGACAAGATGAGGAGAGAGAGGACAAGGAGAGAGGAGACGAGATGAGGAGAGAGGAGAGAGGAGAAGAGAGAGAGAGAGAAGTGATTAGATGAAGCCATTTTATAGTTTTCTTGTTGCTTTTTGAACTGATTTGGTCATTCCAGACGCTGGGCCTTGTTCTGAAGTGAAAACAAATAAAAACTACATTGTACAAAGTGTAGAAAAAAAGCTCCCATAGCCGTTGGTCAGTAAGCTCACACTCGCCTTGGTGCCGCCGGAGTAGCCGTTGGCCAGTTAGGGAGTAGCCGTTGGTCAGTAAGCTCACACTCGCCTTGGTGCCGCCGGAGTAGCCGTTGGCCAGTTAGGGAGTAGCCGTCGGTCAGTTAGCTCACACTCGCCTTGGTGCCGCCGGAGTAGCCGTTGGCCAGTTAGAGAGTAGCCGTCGGTCAGTTAGCTCACACTCGCCTTGGTGCCGCCGGAGTAGCCGTTGGCCAGTTAGAGAGTAGCCGTCGGTCAGTTAGCTCACACTCGCCTTGGTGCCGCCGGAGTAGCCGTTGGCCAGTTAGGGAGTAGCCGTCGGTCAGTTAGCTCACACTCACCTTGGTGCCACCGGAGTAGCCGTTGGTCAGTTAGAGAGTAGCCGTCGGTCAGTTAGCTCACACTCACCTTGGTGCCACCGGAGTAGCCGTCGGTCAGTAAGCTCACACTCGCCTTGGTGCCGCCGGAGTAGCCGTCGGTCAGTAAGCTCACACTCGCCTTGGTGCCGCCGGAGTAGCCGTCGGTCAGTAAGCTCACACTCGCCTTGGTGCCGCCGGAGTAGCCGTTGGCCAGTTAGGGAGTAGCCGTCGGTCAGTTAGCTCACACTCGCCTTGGTGCCGCCGGAGTAGCCGTTGGCCAGTTAGAGAGTAGCCGTCGGTCAGTTAGCTCACACTCACCTTGGTGCCACCGGAGTAGCCGTCGGTCAGTAAGCTCACACTCGCCTTGGTGCCGCCGGAGTAGCCGTTGGTCAGTTAGAGAGTAGCCGTCGGTCAGTTAGCTCACACTCACCTTGGTGCCACCGGAGTAGCCGTCGGTCAGTAAGCTCACACTCGCCTTGGTGCCGCCGGAGTAGCCGTCGGTCAGTAAGCTCACACTCGCCTTGGTGCCGCCGGAGTAGCCGTTGGCCAGTTAGGGAGTAGCCGTCGGTCAGTTAGCTCACACTCGCCTTGGTGCCGCCGGAGTAGCCGTTGGCCAGTTAGGGAGTAGCCGTCGGTCAGTTAGCTCACACTCACCTTGGTGCCACCGGAGTAGCCGTTGGTCAGTTAGAGAGTAGCCGTCGGTCAGTTAGCTCACACTCACCTTGGTGCCACCGGAGTAGCCGTCGGTCAGTAAGCTCACACTCGCCTTGGTGCCGCCGGAGTAGCCGTCGGTCAGTAAGCTCACACTCGCCTTGGTGCCGCCGGAGTAGCCGTTGGCCAGTTAGGGAGTAGCCGTCGGTCAGTTAGCTCACACTCGCCTTGGTGCCGCCGGAGTAGCCGTTGGCCAGTTAGGGAGTAGCCGTCGGTCAGTTAGCTCACACTCGCCTTGGTGCCGCCGGAGTAGCCGTTGGCCAGTTAGGGAGTAGCCGTTGGTCAGTAAGCTCACACTCGCCTTGGTGCCGCCGGAGTAGCCGTTGGCCAGTTAGGGAGTAGCCGTCGGTCAGTTAGCTCACACTCGCCTTGGTGCCGCCGGAGTAGCCGTTGGCCAGTTAGAGAGTAGCCGTCGGTCAGTTAGCTCACACTCGCCTTGGTGCCGCCGGAGTAGCCGTTGGCCAGTTAGAGAGTAGCCGTCGGTCAGTTAGCTCACACTCGCCTTGGTGCCGCCGGAGTAGCCGTTGGCCAGTTAGGGAGTAGCCGTCGGTCAGTTAGCTCACACTCACCTTGGTGCCACCGGAGTAGCCGTTGGTCAGTTAGAGAGTAGCCGTCGGTCAGTTAGCTCACACTCACCTTGGTGCCACCGGAGTAGCCGTCGGTCAGTAAGCTCACACTCGCCTTGGTGCCGCCGGAGTAGCCGTCGGTCAGTAAGCTCACACTCGCCTTGGTGCCGCCGGAGTAGCCGTCGGTCAGTAAGCTCACACTCGCCTTGGTGCCGCCGGAGTAGCCGTTGGCCAGTTAGGGAGTAGCCGTCGGTCAGTTAGCTCACACTCGCCTTGGTGCCGCCGGAGTAGCCGTTGGCCAGTTAGAGAGTAGCCGTCGGTCAGTTAGCTCACACTCACCTTGGTGCCACCGGAGTAGCCGTCGGTCAGTAAGCTCACACTCGCCTTGGTGCCGCCGGAGTAGCCGTTGGTCAGTTAGAGAGTAGCCGTCGGTCAGTTAGCTCACACTCACCTTGGTGCCACCGGAGTAGCCGTCGGTCAGTAAGCTCACACTCGCCTTGGTGCCGCCGGAGTAGCCGTCGGTCAGTAAGCTCACACTCGCCTTGGTGCCGCCGGAGTAGCCGTTGGCCAGTTAGGGAGTAGCCGTCGGTCAGTTAGCTCACACTCACCTTGGTGCCACCGGAGTAGCCGTCGGTCAGTAAGCTCACACTCACCTTGGTGCCGCCGGAGTAGCCGTTGGCCAGTTAGGGAGTAGCCGTCGGTCAGTTAGCTCACACTCACCTTGGTGCCGCCGGAGTAGCCGTCGGTCAGTTAGCTCACACTCACCTTGGTGCCGCCGGAGTAGCCGTTGGTCAGTTAGGAGTAGCCGTGGTCAGTTAGGGAGTAGCCGGTCAGAGTAGCGTCGTCAGTTAGCTCACACTCACCTTGGTGCCGCCGGAGTAGCCGTTGGTCACGTAGAGAGTGCCACAGATCATGAAGGACTCGCCGGCGCTGCGTTTGGGGTGGTCTGTGACCCAGCTGCGTAGGATGGACAGCGACTCGGGGTCTAATTGGCTGATGATGATGTTTCCTGCGTTCTGATGGGTCGCGTAGATGGCCCAGAGCCCGCCCTCGTCCGCCATCAGGTCGATGTCCGAGTGACCACCCCACGAGTAATGGTACATGTTATTATAGCCTGAAATACACAGACTACTGTAATAAATACTACTACTACACAAAGATCTGCTCAGAGTAGTGATTTTTGACAAAAGTCATAAATAAGGGAGCGTTTGCTCTGTTTTTTACTTTTTAAAACATCTAAACTAAGATACTGAGACTAAACTGAAGCACCGACCTGCAAAGTCGAGCGTGCGCGAGCGGCTGATGACGCCCGCCTTCAGGTCGAACTTGATGATGGTGTGCGACTGGAACTTGTTGAAGAAGAGCGAGCCGTTGTAGACGACCTGCCCCGTCCCGGACCAGGGGTGGGGCAGCCGGTGCGACGTGAAGTTCTCTGACGACATGAAGTCGCCGAGGCTTGGGTACTCCCGCACAAAACGGTTATTATGGTAGCCGTCCATGTACCATACCTAGAAAACAACGCGGTTACTATAGCAACCAGCAGTGTTCGTTTGTTGACTAAACCAATATGTCATGGATACAGACTGGGAACGGCCACAAATAGTAACAAACGATCCAGGTATTTTGAGAGTATCGAATTGGATCAGTTTTAAAGTGCGTACGACAGGTTTTAATGTTTTTGAAAATATTTATTTATTTTTATTTATTTTTATTTTTTTAGAGCCACACAATACAGGCACAAAGCCAGAAAAAAACACAACAAAAGAAAAACAAAAATAAATAAATAATTACATTCAAGCTCGAAAAGGAGTGGGAAGAAGACAGGCTTATTGACTCCCACCCCTGTTCATAAACTTAAATAATAATGTGGTTGCAACAATAACATTGCTTAGTACTTATTATCCTACAGAACAATTAACAATTAAGTTAATTACATATTTACAGACGCAACAATGTATTATATTAAGTCACATTCATAGTATGTTACACTTTATAACAAGTGTATAATTTTGTTCCCTATACCTATTTTATTGCCACGTTGGTATTACTGTTATTCACCATCATCACTACAGTCCATATAAGATCAAAGTGTTTGAATGATACATAATATACTCCACATTTATTCATGAAAGGTACAATAATCGCAGACTGATTGATGCTCATGATAACATGATAAAATATGACTTTAAGCTGCTGCCAGGAAGGGACAGATAGGGGTAAAGTTTCAGAGCAGTTTGACTCATTTGACATTGACAGAACATGGTCGGCACGGCAACAGTTTAAAATGGTTTGCCTCTATCTATGTCACTTCCTGTCAGTGTCCAATAAAGACTTCACAAAAATGGTCAGAAAAAAGAAAGCTGGGTAACATTTTGAGCTAAATCTGATATATAATTGTGTTCAAATTGTGTTCACTAAGTTTTAGCAAAAACTGTGTCTAATGTGCGGTTGTTTAAACTAAGACAATCGTAGCTACGACTAAAGTTTTATCATAGCAGTGTCAGGTTTCAGAAGGCGAGTGTTTAGCTGAGACGAGCGCCACATGCTAGTGGTGTTTATTTCTGTGGAAAAGGTCCTGTAAAGAGTCGGACCCACTCATACCCGGCCTGTGTTGCAGTGACACTGGCAGTGTGCGGGGTGAGCCGATTGTGTTGACGGGACACTGACGGGCGTCGCTTAGCCCTTCGTCAGCTAAGCGACGCCCGAAACGTTACCTTGTGGTGCCTAAAAATAGTTTTTATTCTTTGATCTCACATACTATTGAACTCCTGCACGCCACTTAACTGACCTGGGATGTGCGTGTCTGTCTAAACCCTAGTTCTAAAGGAAACCAACTAACTAACCACTCGTGTTTATGTCTTGTAAAGGCCCTAAACATAACACAATAGAACTGAATGGCCTTTAGAAGCAGATATCTGCTGTTGTTTTGTGAAAGGGCTTAAAATTCTGCAATTATAAAACTGTTTTTCTTTGAATGCTTTTTAGTTTTTATTTCTATGTAATAACCAACATTACATTCGAATTTAAAATTCAAAGCTAAAACTTCTTCCAAAACTTTTTGCATGTTTAGAGAAAGGCCTGTACTGTAATTGACACCAATTGGGTGAAACTGCTGTAATATGCAACAGGCTTACAATTTAGTATTCTTACAGAGAGGCGGATCCGAACTAAATTAGACTTGACTGTATTTGTGTGTACTAAATGTGTTAGTAATCTACCAGGAAACGACTAAAAACAGTGAAAAATAATGATTTCCATAACACACTTCCTTCCCCCTCACTAGGCCACGCCTCCGAGTATGACACGTTTCCGTCTGACTATATAATTTCCGTCAGTCATATTTCTGTGACTAAAATAAGACTTAAAAACCAAAGTTAAAAGGGTTAATGAGACTAAAACTGTGACTCAAATCCCTTGAGAGAAACCACTTTCATCAATCCAAGGCCAAACGCTGCAGAAAGGGGAGGAGCCTCACCCGAGTGTCTCCAGGGGGCGCCATAGGGTCCGTCATCCAGGAGCCGAACCTGGAGCCTGAGGTCTTCATGGTCACTGGATCTGAGATCCCCGTCAGCTTCCCGCAGGCTGAAAGTACACACAGTTTAACCCTGATGCCCTGCCCCCTGATGCCCCACCCGCTGGTGCCCCGCCCTCTCAGAGTCTGCTTCAGTCCTGGTTAAGCCTGTCACAATAATTCATTAGAAGCTCATCTCAGCCAGAGTTCAGAGCGAGACAGAGTTGAGACGTGAACAGGGCGGAGCCAACACTGCGCTAATTTAGCCTCTGACTTCCTGGTTTGCGCTGAAGGAAAATGCGCTATATTTACACACAGGACTGGACTGGCCATCGGTAGCACCAGGACTTTTCCCGGAGAGCCGACCTACTTTTGGGCCTGTTGAGTGAACAGGCCCATATTGCACCACAACGGCCCACAATAAAAACTGCAAAATCTATGGACTTGCACAACTCATCCACTAGGCCTATGTGGCACATTTATACCGCTCCGTTGACATGCTTCTTTGAGTTATGGTTCCCAGATAATCTCGTATACGTAAGGGATAATGCACGACGAGGTGTCCATTATCAGAAAAAACTAGATGGCGTGAACTGTCCGACGCGAAGCGGAGTCCAGTTATTCTGGTAATGGACACCTCGGAGTGCATTATCCCGCTTAAACCATGGTCCCGCGAACTGAAACTGTTCATTGGGACCTGTTTGCTTATTTTTTTAAGTCCCTGGGCAGGACTTATTTCACTTTTTAAGCTGTTTTACCTGAAAGTAGTTCGAGCTCAATTGTTTATCGTTAGCTGCAGTGGAGTGATATAGAACGTGATTTAACTGTTATTTCACTGTTTCCGGGCTAGGTGTACATAAAGCTCCACAGTCCCACCCCTTCCGGTCCTGCTGCTCCGGTCCGGAAGCAAAAAATCCCTTTCTCTGAGACCGTCGATTTTCCAAAAATTCAAATATTAAGAGTTTAACAACACCGCAAAAGCTAATCAGCTATGTAGCAATTTATGACCATAAAATGTTTCATTTCAATCCAAAAAGAAGACAATGTTAAAGAAAAGGCAAAGGTACAAGGCTGTGTACATATTTTACTTCCTGACATTAGAAACTCCGTATCCCATAAACCATTGCGACACGGCGCTGGTAAGTGGCAACGGTGGTTTTTAGCGGGTTCGGTGAGTTTCTTTTACCATTAAGACAAGGGTTTCAACGTAATTTCCTTTTTAACAATCTGATTTAAGCTAAGTGGATGAAAACATCTCTGTGGCTCGTTTAATGGGATCTTTAGGGACATTTTCTTGATTGCCATCTTACGATTTTTCTTACCGTCAGTGTTTTATATGGATAAAACGTCAGATATCTGCCTACATGATGTTTTATTAAATTGCTTATTTACTAGAATTAGACATTCTGCATTACAATAAATAAATAAATACGTGGGGAACGTGAAGCTCAACCCATTAAAAGCCTTGGCGTAGATCACGTGACTACCGAGCATACTGGGTAACGTAGTTCTAGGACGAAGGCTCGCTGTTAAACTGTATTTTTTTTCCTAAACTAGATCGATCTCATACATGTTTTTTTCACCTACATCTGACTTTGAGGTCGCTTTATAACCACATAGCTGGTTTCAGCCCAAGCTGACGTAGTTACGGAGTTAAAGACTTTTTTTGAAATGCATACGGCCCCAAAGCAAGGGGAATTTTACTTCCGGACCGGAGAGGAGGCGGGACTGTGGAGCTCTATTATCACTGTTTATACCATGGTCTGGGTGAATACTAGATTCTGATTGGCTGGTGGGTGCTAACAGGCGTGCATTATTTTGGTATAACCGCACACGTAGTCCGGTATTTAAATCACTGGGATATCACTCCGCTGTGGGCATCGCCATAGCAACGCATAACACAGCTGAATTAGACAAACGTTTAATTAGTTACTGACATGAACCAATGACATGGATTTTGTGGTTAATTTCAACGTTTTGGCCAAAACAAAACATTTGATGAATGGGGAATAGAGGAGAGCAAGCAGCTAGGTTAGCCTACTGTTAATAAAATATGAGCTTTCCATTTCTACTGAAAAACGGTTAAGGCACTATTCATTATTTTCAGACGTATATAAAATGATCCTTGCTCTTAAGCATATTTGGCTGGATTAATAAAGTCACATATAAAAGTTTCAGTTCGTGGAGCCGAGGTGTAAGCGACTCCACTGCAGCTGTTTCAGTTGAGCTCGTTGAGCTACAGATTGCTAGCTAGCTAACTAGCTTTAGGTTAAACAGCGTAAAAGTGAAATAACTCCTGCCCAGGAGTGCCGCATATCGGTGTTTACGTCCACGGAAAAGTGCAAGGTTAGTCCTGTTGTGTTGTGATTCTGGCGATGCAGCGTGTGCTTCTGTTGTTTCGTTGAGCCTGACGGAGAGACTGCTCGCTCTGAGACGAGCTGCGTGCTGTGGTGTTCTTGACTCCACGTCGTGCATTATAACCGTCTAATGCACGGCTCCTCGTTGTTTAATCCTTACTTAACGGACACCCTCCAGCCACTCAGAATCGAGTATTCACCCATGGGTGAATATCTAAGCTGCGGGCTGATTGGAACTTTAGTCCGCTGACGAAGCCTTTTGGATGAGAAGCGAAACGGTCTAGACTTCAACTACTGACTACAGAAGATGACTCAAGTACCTTCACTGAAGATGGACAACTCCTGTACGACTGAGAGCTTAGCACAGACACCCAGACCATGGTATAATGTATAATGAGCAATGGGCCTCGCGGATATAGCCTGGTTTTACCATCCCCTTGTACTCATATCGTTTCGTACAAAGGTCTGGATCTTCACAATTGAGCTCCGTTAACAGGTGGGAGGGGTGAACTCCTTTCAAACGATTGGATCTGATTTTCGCTAGCGTTTGGTCGTGACGTATGTAATGCGCCCCAGTGAGTGAAGCAGCTATCATAACTCTTGGGGGCATTCCTTGCGCATTCGAAGATTGGTTTTGTGAAGTTTATTTGTGTCGCAGTCGCGAGAGGAACCCCAATAACGGAGCTTGTTAAGTTATTTTACAAGTTGTAAACAACAAGATTAATGTCATGAGTGCTATGAGGCGTTAGCTTGAATTCAGCAGAAACAACATGCAGCTGTGCACCTGCCCTCGGTTTTGTAGTTTATACTGTTTTTCTACAAGGGCATATTGTATTACTAATGGCCTCGACTACTAGAGGCCAGTCTTGACCCAAAATTCCTGGGCCAAATTTTTCTGCCAGTCCAGCCCTGTTTTGTTATTGAAACAAGTCCGGTCCCAGTCCAACCAGGTCCAGTCGTAGCCAGGGGGTACGACTGGACCCAGGCAGTTCCTGCAGTGTGAGGTCATAGGACATACCCAGGCGGTTCATGCAGGCCTTCAGCCTCAGCTCCAGGTCTTGGACTCTCTCGTGTACGTCGCTGAGGTCATGCACATGCTCCTGTAGTGAGGCAAGTTCCTCAGAGACGTTCAGCGCCTCCTCCTTAAACTTCCGCACGAGCGCCGCGTCGGCGCGGTACGACTCCAGCACAGGAATCAGGGGGCGGAGCTCCGCCATCTTCTCACGCATCCACTGAGCACAAACATGTTAACATCAACATCAACTGAGCACAAACATGTTATCAACATCAACTGAGCACAGACATGTTATCAACATCAACTGAGCACAAACATGTTAACATCAACATCAACTGAGCACAGACATGTTAACATCAACTGAGCACAAACATGTTATCAACATCCACTGAGCACAGACATGTTAACATTAACATCCACTGAGCACAAACATGTTAACATCAACATTCACTGAGCACAAACATGTTAACATCAACATCCACTGAGCACAAACTTGTTAACATCAACATCCACTGAGCACAAACTTGTTAACATCAACATCCACTGAGCACAAACATGTTCACATCAACATCAACTGAGCACAAACATGTTCACATCAACATCCACTGAGCACAAACATGTTCACATCAACATCAACTGAGCACAGACATGTTAACATCAACATCAACTGAGCACAGACATGTTAACATCAACATCAACTGAGCACAAACATGTTATCAACATCCACTGAGCACAGACTTGTTATCAACATCCACTGAGCACAAACATGTTAACATCAACATCCACTGAGCACAAACATGTTAACATCAACATCCACTGAGCACAAACATGTTAACATCAACATCAACTGAGCACAGACATGTTAACATCAACATCAACTGAGCACAGACATGTTATCAACATCCACTGAGCACAAACATGTTAACATCAACATCCACTGAGCACACACATGTTAACATCAACATCCACTGAGCACAAACATGTTATCAACATCCACTGAGCACAAACATGTTAACATCAACATCCACTGAGCACAGACATGTTAACATCAACATCCACTGAGCACAAACATGTTAACATCAACATCAACTGAGCACAGACATGTTAACATCAACATCAACTGAGCACAGACATGTTATCAACATCCACTGAGCACAAACATGTTAACATCAACATCCACTGAGCACACACATGTTAACATCAACATCCACTGAGCACAAACATGTTATCAACATAACAAAAGTTAACATCAACATCCACTGAGCACAGACATGTTAACATCAACATCAACTGAGCACAAACATGTTAACATCAACATCAACTGAGCACAGACATGTTACATCAACATCAACTGAGCACAACATGTATCAACATCCACTGAGCACAAACATGTTAACATCAACATCCACTGAGCACACACATGTTAACATCAACATCCACTGAGCACAAACATGTTATCAACATCCACTGAGCACAGACATGTTAACATCAACATCCACTGAGCACAAACATGTTATCAACATCCACTGAGCACAGACATGTTAACATCAACATCCACTGAGCACAAACATGTTAACATCAACATCAACTGAGCACAGACATGTGAACATGTCAATATCTCACCAGGGCTCACCTCCTCAAACATCTGCCCGATATGGAATTTTTTTTGGCTTGGATACTGATACTGATTTAACTTATATATGGTTATGACAGTGATTTAATGTGGTGTATTTTTATACTTAGCCCGAGTTAAACATTAATGTTCTGTTATAAAATCTACTCCTTAATCATTAAGCCGTTGCTTTTGCTCTGAGCATTTAGGCTGATTTCAATATATCGGCCCGCGTCACATGCAGCATGCAGAAAGTATTTATTTATTGGTTTATTTGGCCGGGACAGTGCATTTAATGAACATACATGGGTCTCATACATGTAAACACGTCACACCGGATTGTAGCCATGGGCTAATTTCCATCCGTCGCCCCGCAGTCGCACTCTCAAACACACTCTCATTCATCCTGGCCTATTGTACATGTTTTTAGTTTCCCTATATAGTGCACTATATAGGGAGTAGTGTGGACATTCGGACACAGCCTTAGACTTTTGAAGCTCATTGTCTATTTGTTTTAAACTCAGGGCAAACTCTGTTTTATAAGCATTACTGGCGTCTTCTCTAAGTAGCAGAAATCAAGAAGGGCCAAGGTTTTATTTTCATCTTATTTAGTGGTTAATTAAATATGCACAAAACATTCACACCTCTTTCACAACAAAATGGGGCCAGTAACATGAATACTGCTCTGTGAGAGAAGGCTATGCATGTGTATCTTGAGGAGCGCAATCAAAAATAACAGAAAACCAGGCATTCATTGCCTTTTTTGGGGGGCTATTAATACCACTATTATAAATTTGATATGGTTTGAATGTCTGGGCGAGTGTGTATCATATGCAGAGCAGTAAAAGGAGGGAGCACATTTGGACACAAATGTTCAACGTGATGAGGGCTCATTTTACAGTACTACTGACTCCTTTATTTGATGCAAAAACAGCAGCTCTTTTATCACTTTTGCGTACAGAGATATTTGCATAAGTCATGTCGAGTTAAAATCCCCATTCTCTATATCTGCTAAATCTATCCTTCTCGAAGGTCTGACCTTGTACTGGCGCGCCGAGTTGCTCTCACGTCCCTCCTGGACCTGCTGGAACCTGGTCTCCACGCTCTTCAGCTGCGTCTCCATCTGCTCCACAAACTGCAGCTCCGAGTGCGTCCTGAGGTCCAGCGCGGCGATGGACGAGCTCAGGTTCTGCACCTGAACGCAGCACAGACACATCAAAGCAGGGCATCCCTCAGGGCAGCGTCCTCAGTCCACCACTCTTTACCACACACCACCTCATGATCAGTGTTGATAAAAGAACTTGATCTCACGACTTCAGTAAAAAGCTTCAAAAACATTGCAAGTCAGTGGAATTGACAGTACCATCTGTACAGCGCCACCTACTGTTTATAGAGTGTGCATTATTAGGCTTTTCACATGAACCAAACACATGAACAAATGGACTTCTGACATAGGAGCCTTTATACAAATGTAGTGAAGGAGAAAGTGTTGCTGTATATCAGTGTTGTTTTCGTCAACGAAGACGATAACAGTCATTTTGATGACGGCCCTTTTTAATGACGATAACGTAACGATGACGAGCAAAAAATAGCTCTTTGGGGACTAAAACATGACGAGACGTTTATGAGTTTACGTCAATGAGACGAGACGAAAAGGGAAGAATGTGGTTCGTCAGACCGTTTGCAAACAGAGTTAGTGCGCAAAGCGAGAACACACCTCGGGGGCCCCTATGCTCAAATGCGCTGGCGAGAACACTATAAAGCCAAAAGATAACTTATTTATCCCAATTTCCAATACTTACTGAAAATAATAATAATAATAACTTTTTACAATGAAACTGTCAAAAACTTGACGAAAACCTTTTTAATTTTCGTCTAACTAAAACGTGACTAAAACTATCACATTTAGAAATGACTAAAATGTGATTACAACTAAAAGGGCTGCCAAAAACAACATTGCAGTACATTTAATTATCTTTTTAAATGGAGTAGAGTAAAAGTAAAGAAGTTCTAAACACAAATACTACTCGAGTACAGATCCTAAACAACTCTACTGATGTACAGGACTGGAGTACATTTACTCTGTTACTGACACCTGTGACTGCTGCACACACTGCAGTGAAGGCTGTTTTATTATTTTAATGACTAGAAAATTAAATAAAAACGATGTTCTAGAGAAAAATATTAATAAACTCCAAGTTTCACAGGATAATGCCACTTTGCTGGCACAGACTCTCTCCTGCTGCTGTTTTACACCTTTATAACATCAGTGAAAACGTGTAAAATCTGAAGCCGAGAGCCTTCGTCACAACGGACGAGAAAAATCCAGATCAAACTGTTTTCACTGTGGGACCAGCTGCTGCCACGGCAACCACCAGGGACCCCTATAAATAATATCAATGCGAGTACCTTGTCCAGCAGGTGCCTGAGCTGCCGGCTCCGCGAGTCCCTATTGCACATGTTTTGTTGAGGAGCCACCACAGTGCAGGTGCAGCGGCCCTCAGGGTCCTGCGCCGAGCTGTACACCTGCCAGGGGTCATCTCTGAGCGACGAGGGTGCTGCGGGGCCCACCTGTAAATATATATGTTATATAGACACTAGTGCAGGGGTTCCCAAACTTTTTTGACCGGGACCCCAAAATTGACAGGTAAACATCTCAGGACCCCCATTGTATAAAGTTATTGCCTCTTACACTACTTTAGGAAAGAAAAAACTTTTTATAATCAAGTTAATATGTATCTAAACAGTTTATTTTGATCAACTGAATGAATTTACAGTAAAACATGTAATAAGAACAGTAGCATTTTTCTTTTTATTTCATCTTGAAATCATCTGGGGACCCACACCCAAGGCCTCGCGACCCCCCGAGGGGCCCCGACCCCCACTTTGGGAACCACTGCACTAGTGGGTGCTACGGGGCCCACCTGTAAATATATATGTTATATAGACACTAGTGGGTGCTACGGGTCCCACCTGTAAATATATATGTTATATAGACACTAATGGGTGCTACGGAGCCCACCTGTAAATATACATGTTATATAGACACTAGTGGGTGCTACGGAGCCCACCTGTAATATATATGTTATATAGACACTAGTGGGTGCTACGGAGCCCACCTGTAAATATATATGTTATATAGACACTAATGGGTGCTACGGGCCCACCTGTAAATATATATGTTATATAGACACTAGTGGGTGCTACGGAGCCCACCTGTAAATATATATGTTATATAGACACTAATGGGTGCTACGGGGCCCACCTGTAAATATACATGTTATATAGACACTAGAGGGCGCCACAGGGCCTATCTGTTACTGTGAGTGAGCTCTTACCACAGTGAGCTGAGCCCCCAACAGCAGCAGAGCTAACCACGAACCACTCACAGTCTCCTCAGAGTCCATTGCCTCCTGCTGAGAGAGAAGAAGACAGAAGAGAGAGAGGGGTGACCGAGAGATGAGAGGACAAAAAAGGGAAAGGGGAGAGAGAGGAGAGAAAGGGGAGAGAGGAGAGGAAGGGGAGAGAGAGGAGAGAAAGGGGAGAAAGAGGAGAGAGGAGAGAAAGGGGAGAGAGAGGAGAGAAAGGGGAGAAAGAGGAGAGGAAGGGGAGAGGAAGGGGAGAGAGAGGGGAGAGAGAGGAGAGGAAGGGGAGAGAGAGGAGAGGAAGGGGAGAGAGAGGAGAGAGAGAGGAGAGAAAGGGGAGAGAGAGGAGAGAAAGGGGAGAGAGAGGAGAGAGAGAGGAGAGAAAGGGGAGAGAGGAGAGAAAGGGGAGAGAGAGGAGAGAGAGAGGAGAGAAAGGGGAGAGAGGAGAGAGAGGAGAGAAAGGGGAGAGAGGAGAGGAAGGGGAGAGAGAGGAGAGAGAGAGGAGAGAAAGGGGAGAGAGGAGAGAAAGGGAGAGAGAGGAGAGAGAGAGGAGAGAAAGGGGAGAGAGGAGAGGAAGGGGAGAGAGAGGAGAGAGAGAGGAGAGAAAGGGGAGAGAGAGGAGAGAGAGAGGAGAGAAAGGGGAGAGAGGAGAGAGAGGAGAGAGGAGAGGAAAGGGGAGAGAGAGAGGAGAGAGAGAGGAGAGAAAGGGGAGAGAGGGAGAGAGGAGAGAGAAAGGGAGAGAGAGGAGAGAGAGAGAGAAGGGGAGAGAGAGGAGAGAAAGGGGAGAGAGAGAGGAGAGAGAGAGAGGAGAGAAGGGGAGAGAGAGGAGAGAAGGGGAGAGAGAGGAGAGAGAAGGAGAGAGGGGAGAGAGAGGAGAGAGAGAGGAGAGGAAGGGAGAGAGAGGAGAGGAAGGGGAGAGAGGAGAGGAAGGGGAGAGAGGAGAGAGAGAGGAGAGAGAGAGGAGAGGAAGGGGAGAGAGAGGAGAGAGAGGAGAGAAAGGGAGAGAGGAGAGAGAGAGGAGAGAGAGAGGAGAGGAAGGGGAGAGAGAGGAGAGAGAGGAGAGAGAGGAGAGAGAGAGGAGAGGAGGAGAGAGAGAGGAGAGGAAGGGGAGAGAGAGGAGAGAGAGAGAGAGGGGAGAGAAGGGGAGAGAGAGAGAAAGGGAGAGAGAGAGAGAGAGGAGAGGAAGGAGAGAGAGGAGAGAGAGAGAGAGGAGGGAGAGAGAGGGAGAGAGGAGAGAGGAGAGAGAGGAGAGAAAGGGGAGAGAGGAGAGAGAGAGGAGAGGAAGGGGAGAGAGAGGAGAGAGAGAGGAGAGGAAGGGGAGAGAGAGGAGAGGAAGGGGAGAGAGAGGAGAGAGAGGAGAGAAAGGGGAGAGAGAGGAGAGGAAGGGGAGAGAGAGGAGAGAGAGGAGAGAAAGGGGAGAGAGGAAAGAGAAAAGGAAAGGACAGAGATGAGAGAGACAGATAGAGAGAAGAGCACAAAGGGAAGAGAGGAAGAAGGGAAAGAGATGAGGAGAGAGAGATCAATAAAGGGAGAGGAGAGAAAGGGAGAGAGAGGAAATGAAACAGGTTTTAGAATGATGTCCAAAGTGTCTCTGAGCCGCAGTTCTGTGCGTGATCCCGGGGGGCGCTGTCTGGCCTGGAGCCTGTTCACACAGAGCAGTGTGTTCCTGTGGAGCTTCACACTGTTCCGAGCCAAGACTCACTCGCACCATCTGCACCATCTGACACCATCGCCGGCGCGCTACAGGAACTATTTAAAACCCAACACTCCCCACCTGCCTGTCCTAGTGCTGAACTCTCCCCCTCTCCAGCTCTGCTCTGACTGACGTGTTGTTTGCAGTCTGGCAACCTTATTTGGTTGTTCCACCATTTGCTGTGTTCCAACAAGCTTCTGCGAAGTAAAAAGATCCCGTGTTAGATTCATTTTCCACCGGGACCTTGTATTGATGATGGGAGAGAGTGACCACCGCCCAAAGCCTTCTCCAGCACATCCAAAATATCCTCAACCTGGTCATTCAGGACATCAGCTGATCTCATTCTTTCGGGCAGACAGTGTTGTTGAACCTAACCCTGACCGACTGCAGCGGCCCCAGATCAGAACAGGACGTTTATAATTCACTGTTGTCTGCGCTGCTGCCGCTGGGGGCGCTGTTAGTGCGACCACCTCCAGCGGTTGGAAAAAGTGGGAACAGTTATGCCTGTAGATAGAAAAGGCCCAAAAAGAAAGAAAAAAAACATGGACCATTGACACAGACCTTCGACTCTGGTGATAGAAATACGTCACAAAAGATTCTGTTTGGAGCTAAATTAGGAGATGTTACAGCAAGCAACAAGCTACAAACCACTGGGCTAAACAGGAGGGACAGGTTCAGACGGCTGTGCAGGGGTCTCTCTAGGTGGCGCTGTTCCCGCACCGTCACAAACACAGCAGGCACTAAAACCGACCAGCGCCTTTCCAGCGTCTATAAAAAAAAGGGTCGAAACCGGAACGAACCCTGATGTACAGACTCGGATGCCCTCCCCAGTGCACGGCCCGCTCCCGTTATTCCTCTGGAGGGGGGCTAATTAGCGCGGGCACGGTCGGATGCCCGCTCTCACCTGGTCCCGGTCCGGTTTAGTCTTTAGTCCTGCAGTTTAACTCTGGTTTAAGCCCTGGTTTAGCGCGGGTACGGTCCCGGTTTAGTCCTGTTTAAGCCCTGGTTTAGTCCACAGTTTAGTCCCGGTTTAGCACTGGTTTAGTCCTGTTTAAGCCCTGGTTTAGTCCCGGTTTAGCACTGGTTTAGTCCTGTTTTAAGCCCGGTTTAGTCCCCGGTTCCGTCCCGGTTGTACCTTGGTGTTGCCTCCTGTATCTCGGCGTTTCCTCTCGGGCTCCTTCTCTCGGATGCTGCTGCAGCTGCGTCCATCTATGCACGGAGGAGCGCGCGTGCACGAGTGTGAGGAGCGCGCGTGCGTATGTGTAAGGAACGTCAGTGTGCGCGGTTACGTCACTTTCTCACTTTCCTCTGGCCGAGAAAAGAGGAAAATAATAATAATCGGACCAAATTTGCATGTCCCATTTTGTTTGTATTCTGTTTGTGTGCAGCATGTGTGACATGATTATGATAATGATCATGGCCCACTGAAACGATTGTTTTCAGGTTCTTCAATGTGATGTCATGGGGCACGAGCCAGTTTTCACCTTTAGATTGCATTTGCACTTTCAAAAGCAATGTCTAAAAATAAATTGATCATAATGATGCATAGGCCTACTGCATAATGCAGAATCTGTATATTTGGTCAAAACTGAGTTATGACCAAAAACAGGCAATTATGACTCAGCTCCACTTTAGAGAAATGTGATGTAAAATGTGCAGTAACTACAAATCTGTCAGTGGCACAAAAGGAAAAACGCAGTCACTGTAGTTCTAATCAGAGGTCGGGAGAGTCGCCAAAATATTTACTTAAGTAGGATATTGCTTTTGAAATCATTTTACTCAAGTACAAGTAAAAAAGTAGGGATCAAACGAAATACTCAAGTAAAAGTTAAAAAGTACTTGGAGAAAATGTTACTTGAGTAGCCTACTGTGAGTAACTGAGAAACTGAGTTAGTTTAGTTGTGACAAATTATGAGAAACAAAACTTGATTCTTGTGAAAAAAGTAAATATAACAAAAATGTATATTTTGGAACAAAAAGAGGAACGAAACACAATCTACCTATATGGAGCTCAGTTATAACAGCCTGGCAAATTGAGTCAAAGCGCCATCCTCAGGCGTTGTGTGGTGTTACACGCTAAGTAATTGTTTGGTTGAGAATTATTATATTTCATCCCAATTATTATTTGCCCATTGTGATCCATTCTGCCTGCCAGTGTCTTTGAATCGTTTAGTCCCGTGTAATAGTATTTTATTTTGGTTGTCTGCCCCTTTGTGTGTCATGTCCTGTCTATGCACCCTATTTCAGTTGGCTCCTCCTGTTCCTCCTTCCCTTTTGTTAAGTCTTCTATGGGAAGAGGTGAGATCTAGAGCCATCGGCCCGTTATATTCCACTTTGTTGTAAATTTAACATGTCTTTTAAGTTATCATATTGTTTTATTGTCATTTATGTTCATATTAGTTACTTGTGTTATGGATGTTCTTTCTTTTGCATTGTAGACAGTACATGTGGGGCAGGACTGCTGTCGGGGCTAACGCCATTTTATTTTATGTGCCAGAGAATAAATGGAGTTGAGTGCGGTCGCCTCCTCCAACTGTGACTTGAGTTTCCTTTTAAAGAAATAAACCAACACAACGCAGAGTTCACTACACCTCAGCCACATATATATCTACCAGTGAGTTTGTTAATGTTTAAGATAAGACAATACGATTTTATTGTTCCCTCTAGCTTCTGTAATGACATTTAAGAAAAAGTTAGCTTTGGCTTTTCGAAGCTCTGTTGTTACTTTGTTTCTTAATCCCTTATAGATTAAACGGTCTGTATGTAAGCCGGTTTTTAAATGTTTCTTTAGAGCCGAGTCTCTGCTTTTTAGTAGCTGCCACAAACTGTTGTTAAACCAGGGAAGATTTACTTTCCGAGGTTTGTTCCTTGTCGTTTTGGTGAAATTTGAGATGATATGGTTTAGTGCAGTTATTAGACTGTCTGCTATCTCCTCGCAGTCAGTACCTGAGACAATATTATCCCGATTGGTTTCTTTAAATTCATTTTCTAAGAGTTGCAAATTCCTTTTTGGTATCACCGTGATTAAATTGTTTTTACCTGTTTTAGGTTTTCTTTGTCTTTGTGTCTGGAATTTTCGAGCTGCAAGGATAAGATTATGGTCCGACATGCCAGTGACAAGATTGTACTTTTTTGTAATTCGGTCAGGTTTGTTTACAAAGAGCAAGTCTAATAATGTTACTGGTGATCCTGGTTGGGGAGTTAATTAATTGGGTGAGGTGATGTTTGGCTGTAATGTACTTTAATTTCCGTTTGACTTCACATCCACTGGTAATCAAAATAAAATATATGCCTGGTGCTGTATTATTGTCACAGACACTATCCTTTATCAAATCCTGGTCAGTGACAGTCATTTTTAGATGGTGATACTTCTCATTTATTTGTTTCTATTCTCATTATCCAGAGCAGTTTTCGTCTTTCTAATCATCTCTCTGCTGTTTAACAGATCACTTCTGATGATTTGGTTCAGGAGTGAGCTTGAACAACTCCTGAACCAACTGAGCTTAACTGAGCTCAGTCAGTGTTGAGTTCACTTTTTCAGGCTCACTGCTGTAATGCTTTTTCACCACCAGATGGCGACTATAAGCCTACATACAGTAACACACAATTTTCAAACTGTGACACACACTTTGAGGTATCATCTACCCATCACTAAGTACAGTATCAGTATGTGATATAACATACTTTATAATAGGTTGCGTTCATGTGACGTCACAACAATCTAAGGAGCCTATAGTTTAAAATTGAGGTGGCGCAAGGGTGTGTCCAGAGATCCAGGCTTCCGTCCCAAATCCTGAATCCGAAAAATATTTTCTAATGTCCAAAGTGCTCGGACCGCGGATGCTGGACATTAGATTAGAGAAGTGATTCAATTTCTCCCAAACAGGATATTGACATTCAGTGCTTGAATATTAAAGAATCAAAAGAGATCAGCTATTGTACACTCAAAGACGCTGTGCGCTCTTAAAATTGAAGAGGAGCTTGATCTGGACGAGGTCTACAACGAAAACTGCGCTCTGAAGAATGTTCTAAAGCACTTGGACACACAGAGCAGCTCTGCAGGCGAACTTTGAACCCAAGCACTAACGACCCGGTCCACGTTTCCTTGTCCTTTGTCCTCAGCGTCCCCGTGAGCAATGCGTACTCAGAGCGAGTGTTCTCCATCATGAAAGGCGCATGATGTATGCAACAAAAGCTCCCTGGAATTGATCTGTGCAGAATTATTAACAAAAATTAACTTGGATATGAGCGGCACAGACTTTAACAAATATATCCTTGGAAGAAGAGCCTGCTTTTTTTTACCTTTGGGAACTAAGTCACTAACCCTCTTATTTGTGTTCTATAGGCGGTTCCATTGGTTTGATTTGCAGTTGTGCATGATTGTAAATGTGGCATATGATTAGAAACATGTGCACTAGTTACACCATTATTTACTCATTAAAAAATTAGACTGACTGACTGACCTGACTCCAGCTCGTCGCCCTAACAGACTTGAGTGGGCAAATGCTCACATTCGATGGCGTCTGGCATGTTGGAGAGGTGTTCTCTTCACGGATGAATCTCGGTTTACATTGTTCAGGGCAGATGGCAGACAGCGTGTGTGGCGTCGTGTGGGTGAGCGCTTTACTAATGTCAATGTTGTGGATCGAGTGGCCCATGGTGGTGGTGGGGTTATGGTATGGGCAGGCATCTGTTATGGACGAAGAACACAGGTGCATTTTATTGATGGCATTTTGAATGCACAGAGATACCGTGATGAGATCCTGAGGCCCATTGTTGTGCCATACATCCATGAACATCACCTCATGTTTCAGCAAGATAATGCACGGCCCCATGTTGCAAGGATCTGTACACAATTCTTGGAAGCTGAAAATGTCCCAGTTCTTGCATGGCCAGCATACTCACCGGACATGTCACCCATTGAGCATGTTTAGGATGTGTTTGACCGGCGAATACGACAGCGTGTACCAGTTCCCACTAATATCCAGCAACTTCGCACAGCCATTGAAGAGGAGTGGACCAACATTCCACAGGCCACAATTGACAATCTGATAAACTCTATGCGAAGAAGATGTGTTGCACTGCATGAGGCAAATGGTGGTCACACCAGATACTGACTGGTTCTGAGTCCCCAGACCCCCAATAAAGCAAAAAACTGCACATTTCAGGGTGGCCTTTTATTGTGGGCAGTATAAGGTACACCTGTGCACTAATCATGATGTCAGATCAGCATCTTGATGTGGCACACCTGTGAGGTGGGATGGATTATCTCAGCAAAGCAGAAGTGCTCACTATCACACATTTAGACTGATTTGTGAACAATGTTTGAGAGAAATGGTAATATTGTATATCTGGAATGAATTTTAGATCTTTAAATCCATCTCATGAAAAATGGGAGCAGAAACAAAGGTGTTGCGTTTATATTTTTGTTGAGTGTAGAATATGACAGATAAATGGGATAATGTCTCAACTTTAAAGTACATATGACACGGACACAATTTTTGCTAAAACATAGTTAACACAATTA
This sequence comes from Neogobius melanostomus, assembly GCA_007210695.1. Taxonomy (NCBI): domain Eukaryota; kingdom Metazoa; phylum Chordata; class Actinopteri; order Gobiiformes; family Gobiidae; genus Neogobius; species Neogobius melanostomus. The sequence goes on from VHKM01000722.1 coordinate 534,688, forward strand.
TATTTAAGATTTGATAAAATTGTACCCAGCTTTCTTTTGTTTGCCCATTTTTTTGTGATGTTTATGGTTTCACTTCCTTATTGGACACTGACATGAAGTGACATAGATGAAGGTAAACAATTTAAACTGTTGCCGTGCCGACCAGGTTAAGTCAATGGGAAATGAGTGAGTCAGACTGCTATGGAACTTTACCTCTATGTCAATAAAAATAACTTTCTTCATTCAATTGCTGCTTCACTGAATTAAAACTAGAATTATTGCTCAGAACAGATATTATCTATCTACCCAAGTCATATTCTCAAAAGCATTCAAACCTGTCATATGTATTTAAGGCCTTTTTCTAGATAGAATGGAGCAGCATCATCTCCACAAAAACATGATTTGAGCTGACACCAGTTCCCTGAGTGTGGATCATGTCAGATGCCCTCACCGTGTGAAGACGATTTAAACGCAGAGACTTTGGATAAAAAATATAGACTTTATTAGAACTTTATATTTACAAAGTGCAGTGTTTCATTTCCGTTTTTTCGTACGGCTGCTCTCCTCGTCGGCTCCAGATCGCGTCCGTTTCCGTGACGATGTTGCAGACTCCGCCTTCAAACAGAAACAAATGAAAAAGTGTTAAATGTTAGGGACAGAGACGCTCCGCTGAACATCACAACGAGGTTGCCATGGAAACACACCATGGCTCTGGCGGCCATGATGAGATGGTCCATTCTCCTCAAGAACTCAAGGAAATATCTTTAATAGTAATAATCACAACTTCGGAGGTCATGAAGAAGCTTCACCTGAGGAGTGGCAGAGGAGGAGCGCGTGGAGGTTGAGCTGGATGTGGAGGAGCTGGGTTTGGAGCTGGCTGTGGAGGAGGTGGTGGAGCTGGAGGTGGCTGTGGAGGTGGTTGTGGATGTGGCTGGGGAGCTAGACGGTTCAGGAGGTTCTGGATACATGAGTGTGTGGACCTTCTTCTTCATCTCCTCATCCTGAACAAAGACAACAAACATCACAACATCAGACTCTTCTCACACAACAACCCTCTCAGCTGCTTTGGGCTTGAGCCGGGGGACTCTTTGGGCCTGAGGGGGGACTCTGAGCCTCTCTTTGGGCCTGAGGAGGGGGACTCTGAGGCCTCTCTTTGGGCCTGAGGAGGGGGACTCTGAGGCCTCTCTTTGGGCCTGAGGAGGGGGGACTCTGAGGCCTCTCCTTGGCCTGAGGAGGGGGACTCTGAGGCCTCTCTTTGGGCCTGAGGAGGGGGACTCTGAGGCCTCTCTTTGGGCCTGAGGAGGGGGACTCTGTGGGCCCGTCTTTGGGCCTGAGGAGGGGACTCTGAGGCCTCTCTTTGGGCCTGAGGAGGGGACTCTGAGGCCTCTCTTTGGGCCTGAGGAGGGGACTCTGAGGCCTCTCTTTGGGCCTGAGGAGGGGGACTCTGAGGCCTCTCCTTGGGCCTGAGGAGGGGACCTCTGAGGCCTCTCATTGGGCCTGAGGAGGGGACCTCTGAGGCCTCTCTTTGGGCCTGAGGAGGGGGACTCTGAGGCCTCTCCTTGGGCCTGAGGAGGGGGACTCTGAGGCCTCTCCTTGGGCCTGAGGAGGGGGGACTCTGAGGCCTCTCCTTGGGCCTGAGGAGGGGGGACTCTGAGGCCTCTCCTTGGGCCTGAGGAGGGGGGGACTCTGAGGCCTCTCCTTGGGCCTGAGGAGGGGGGACTCTGAGGCCTCTCCTTGGGCCTGAGGAGGGGGGACTCTGAGGCCTCTCCTTGGGCCTGAGGAGGGGGGACTCTGAGGCCTCTCCTTGGGCCTGAGGAGAGGGGACTCTGAGGCCTCTCCTTGGGCCTGAGGAGGGGGGACTCTGAGGCCTCTCTTTGGGCCTGAGGAGGGGGGACTCTGCGGCCTCTCTTTGGGCCTGAGGAGTGTGGACTCTGAGGCCTCTCTTTGGGCCTGAGGAGGGGGACTCTGCAGCCTTTCTTTGGGCCTGAGGAGGGGGGACTCTGAGGCCTCTCTTTGGGCCTGAGGTGGGGGGACTCTGAGGCCTCTCCTTGGGCCTGAGGAGGGGGGACGCTGAGGCCTCTCATTGGGCCTGAGGAGGGGGGACGCTGAGGCCTCTCATTGGGCCTGAGGAGGGGGGACGCTGAGGCCTCTCATTGGGCCTGAGGAGGGGGACTCTGAGGCCTCTCCTTGGGCCTGAGGAGGGGGACTCTGAAGCCTCTCCTTGGGCCTGAGGGGGGGGACTCTGAGGCCTCTCCTTGGGCCTGAGGAGGGGGGACTCTGAGGCCTCTCTTTGGGCCTGAGGAGGGGGGACTCTGAGGCCTCTCCTTGGGCCTGAGGAGGGGGGACTCTGAGGCCTCTCTTGGGCCTGAGGAGGGGGGACTCTGAGGCCTCTCTTTGGGCCTGAGGAGGGGGGACTCTGAGGCCTCTCCTTGGGCCTGAGGAGGGGGACTCTGAGGCCTCTCCTTGGGCCTGAGGAGGGGGGACTCTGACGCCTCTCCTTGGGCCTGAGGTGGGGGGACTCTGAGGCCTCTCCTTGGGCCTGAGGAGGGGGGACTCTGAGGCCTCTCCTTGGGCCTGAGGAGGGGGACTCTGAGGCCTCTCCTTGGGCCTGAGGAGGGGGACTCTGAGGCCTCTCTTGGGCCTGAGGAGGGGGACTCTGAGGCCTCTCCTTGGGCCTGAGGAGGGGGGACTCTGAGGCCTCTCCTTGGGCCTGAGGAGGGGGGACTCTGAGGCCTCTCCTTGGGCCTGAGGAGGGGGACTCTGAGGCTTTCTTTGGGCCTGAGGAGGGGGGACTCTGCGGCCTCTCTTTGGGCCTGAGGAGTGTGGACTCTGAGGCCTCTCTTTGGGCCTGAGGAGGGGGACTCTGCAGCCTTTCTTTGGGCCTGAGGAGGGGGACTCTGAGGCCTCTCTTTGGGCCTGAGGTGGGGGGACTCTGAGGCCTCTCTTTGGGCCTGAGGTGGGGGGACTCTGAGGCCTCTCTTGGGCCTGAGGAGGGGGGACGCTGAGGCCTCTCATTGGGCCTGAGGAGGGGGGACGCTGAGGCCTCTCATTGGGCCTGAGGAGGGGGGACGCTGAGGCCTCTCATTGGGCCTGAGGAGGGGGGACGCTGAGGCCTCTCATTGGGCCTGAGGAGGGGGGACCTGAGGCCTCTCTTGGGCCTGAGGAGGGGGGACTCTGAGGCCTCTCCTTGGGCCTGAGGAGGGGGGACTCTGAGGCCTCTCCTTGGGCCTGAGGAGGGGGGACTCTGAGGCCTCTCTTGGGCCTGAGAGGGGGGACTCTGAGGCCTCTCCTTGGGCCTGAGGAGGGGGGACTCTGAGGCCTCTCTTGGGCCTGAGGAGGGGGACTCTGAGGCCTCTCCTGGGCCTGAGGAGGGGGGACTCTGAAGCCTCTCCTTGGGCCTGAGGTGGGGGGACTCTGAGGCCTCTCCTTGGGCCTGAGGAGGGGGACTCTGAGGCCTCTCCTTGGGCCTGAGGAGGGGGGACTCTGAGGTACATGAGTCTGACCTGGAGCCAGTCGTGGCTCAGAGCCTCCTCGATGTTTAGCCTCTGACTCGGATCCACCACTAACAGCTTCTGCACCAGGTCCTTCGCTGCAACACAAAAATACACCACACACACACACACAACGTTAATGCACGGATCTGTTTACGGACAAAATGGGAGAAAAATCGGCCTTTACTTGTGCCTTTTTATGTTACTTTTTAGTCACAGAAATGATGGTGATGTAAATGTTCACCCTGGTCCAGTCGTACCTTGCTCCGAGATGTGGCTCCACTGCTTCGGCAGCAGGGTGTAGCTCCCCCTGAGGACCTGCTCTCGGACTGATGTCCCGAACTGCTCGTGGAAGGGAGGATACCCGCCCAAACTGCAACACACAGGAAAACCAGGCAGTAAATGCATCACTACATCCACGAAGCTCCCGGAAACATATGGATATTTATCTGAACTAAAATTAGCATTTCAACAACCCAAACTCTGATATAATATGTACACTCTAAATATAATAAAGAATCCCTTATATTTAATCAGAAAATGGAATCAGACATAACTTCCTAGATATCAATACAAATTTGCAAGTTCAGTACACTGAACTTGCAAAGTTCAGTACACTTTGGCGGCACGGTAGCACAGTGGTTAGCGCTCTCGGTTCACAGCAAGATGGTCCCGGGTTCAATTCCCACCTGGATGGGGCCGTTCTGTGTGGAGTTTACATGTTCTCCCCGTGTCTGCGTGGGTTTCCTCCGGGTACTCCGGTTTCCCCTACCTCTAAAAACATGTACAATAGTGTGTGTGTGAATGCATGGTGGTCAGAGGGACTGTTGGGGCAGATGTGTGCAGTCGCGACAGCGCTTTTGTCAGTCTCCCCCTGGGGAAACTGAAGCTACTAACGTAGCTTACCACCACCGAGTATGGAGTGAATGTAAAATGCTCTCATGTAAAGCGCTTTCTGACCATGTATGTGAAAGGCACTATATAAATAAAGATCTTCTTCTTCTTCTAAAATATACAGAAAGGTGGGCCACTTTACACTTTTTTAGACCCAGGGTTGGAATAGTAAAAGCCTGGATCAGTGTTTCCTAATCAGGGGCAGGAGCACTTTGCAAGGGGTACTTTGAATGATTTCAGATCTAAAAAATTGTATTTCAGTATCATTTTAAAAGAAAAATGTTTTTAGTAAAAGGTTTGAATCTGATGACTTTTTGCTTTATTTGGAACTCAATACAAAACTACATGCCAATAAATCCGAGTTTAGTGGATCATTTTCTAAATAATTGGCTACACTCTGGAGGCAAGGGGTACTTTGATTAGAAATGAAAGACAAGGAGTACGTCAGACAAAAAAGGTTGGGAACTAATGGCCTAGATTTCTGTTTTTACACATATACCGTTAAAAAGAATAGACAGCTCCTCCTCACTCCTCCCCGTTTACCATAATGACCATGTTCGAGGGGGAAATCATGGCGGATTTACAGACTCCTCCTCCCCAGCTCTGACGAAGCATGTTCCTAATAAGGGCATAAGGGCGGGATCTTCAATGTAGACTCGGCCCTTGCGTGTCGTGTAGCTCGTGCAGCTCCAATGCTAACAGTCCGACCCTCATTAGTACGAGATTTCAAAACAAATTCTTTCGAAAACCAGCCTGGTTTCTTTTTTTGTTACTAACCCAGCGTTATCTCAGGAGGAATATGTAGCCATAGAAAGTGTTGAAAAAATAGAAACCAGGCGTTAAAGTTGTTTTTAACGTGTCTAAAGTCCAATGCTTTTCAATGGGGGCCTAGTGGCTATATGGAGATACTACAGCAATGGCGGCCTCCAGTGTTGCGGTCATAAAGCAGAGCAGCCAGCGGGCATTGTTTTTACAAGCCCTGCCAGTAGAGGTCACTCAAATCCAATTCAACAAAGCTGAAAGCTTCGTAACCAAAAGAAGAGCAAAAACGGAGGGCTGCTCAATAACAGAAAAAATAATCATGATTATTTTAGTCATCATTGAAATCACGATTTTTGTTGCCATTAAAAACAGATATATTTTGTTTTATTTATAAATAAAAACTTTTTTTTTTCTTTGGATAGTTAAAAAAGGACAAATTAAATTAAATATGCTCACATTTCTAAACTAATCACATGCCCCCTGCTGGCCAGCCCTCAACATGCCCAAATAAAACCGAGCCGCGCGGTTGGATGACATCATCACACAGCGCAAAGTAGGGCTCGGCGATAAATTGAATTAATTCGATTAATTCATGCTTTTAAAAACGGACGATGTGGAAAATGGCAAAACCGTAAAATCGTGTCCGCCACACCATGGTGCCAATTTAGCAGCGTTTCAGACGCCCCGTAGCAACTGTTTTCAGAAATGACGCCAATGGAGAACCCAGTGACTTTCTGACGATCTCTGCAGCTTCACAAAGGCTGCGTGTTGTGTTTTCGTTGTGCGCGATGGAGTTTTCTTCGCTAAAACACAGTTTCCCCCGGTCTGATCCTCTACCCTTCTCCCAGTCAGAGCGGAGACATAGCAGCAGCGGCACCATGTAGCTCCGCCCCTTTCCCCTTGAGTCTCCATGGAGACGGATGTCAATTACAGCAGAGCTCATGAGGAAGTTTTACTTTTGAGAGCAGACAATGAATATTTAAAAACAGAAATAATCATTTTTAATCGGCCAAATTGTGGGCTATATTTGAAATCTAAATATTAATGTGGAGGACTCTGGGCAGCTTTTTTTCATAAAGATCAAGAGATCTTTTTAAGTTTATTTCCAATTTGCCTGATGAAGGTCTCAGGACCAAAACGTTGACCTAATCCTAATAACAATTTTTGCAAGGTCAGCAGTGTGCGGGAAGTATTATTTTTTACTTAAGTTTATTTTCCATCAAAATCGATTAAAATCTTAATCGTCAAAATAAATAAATACATAAAAAAATTAAAAAATGCAAGTTTGCTTTGAGCTCAGTTTGTGGGATCTGCTACTCTGAAGAGTTTTAGGTCGCATTCACACCTGGGACTCTGTTTGATTGGGGACCAAAGTTGCAACATTGTTTCAGCTTTCCAACTGGGGCGGTTTGTGTTCACACCTCTTTTTTGTCAATCGAACAAACATTCTAAATGCAGAGTTCCTCTGCACGCCTGAGGGGGCGCTGCATCAAAACCATCTACAGAAACACGCTGCTCTGATTGGTGGATTAAACTCCAGTTCCTGTTCCGTCTTTTGTTTACAAAATGGAGTGGTATCAGACTGTGACTGTGTTGGTTTTTCTTTCCGCACTTTTTAATATGACAGTGACAGTAACTACGCTCAGAACGCACAGATCTTTTTAAGGACGAAATGGGAGATACATGAGCCGATACTCATCATGAGACGAGATGATGACAGACGAGGCAAAACCGGGACTAAACCAGGACTAAAGCAGGACTGGCAGACCCCAGAGATATTTTTTCTTCACATGACAACTGCGAAGGCTCTGGGCAGAGACGGGGAAAACTACTTATGACAACTGTCCGAGGGAAAGAGACGCGGAGCAAGGTAGTAAAAATAACCTGATCAGGGCTTTGCTCATTGGCCTGTGGCGCTGCTTATATCAATGGTTTCTGCCTTATATTTACGAGTCCTGGCTTTGTTTTGGTGTAAATTTCGTATTAACTGTTGGCTCTATAGTGTCTGCACATGCGTTTTCATTTACATTCCGTAATGAATGGCGTGATTGTCAGCGCACTGTTCTGTCTTTGCGTAACTCGTTTGTTTTGGTTGTATCAGACGCACAACTTTCTCTTCCTGGTTTTGTTCCGCTCTCTGGCTCAGTTGCGTTCATAAACCAAATGATCTGCTTCAGAGTTCATTTGAACCGGACCGAGACCCACGTTTTCAGTCAGACCAGGGTTCGCTTCTTTGGCCCGGATCAGAGTCCGTTTGCGCGTTCACAACACCTCAAACGAACCGGACTATCCGAGCAAACGGGCCTGGCTTCTGATCAAGGGGGGTTGTGAATGCAACCTTAGACTCTTCTGCACAACCAGCGCCTGGGCAAAGAAGAATATAAGAGGCTTCTAAACTTCTTTTCTCCTTTCAGCAAAAGGTGAGCACTCAGTGGCATTATCTCAAGAGCTACTCATAAGGATTATTCAAATTTTTAGAGTTTTTTGAGACAAATACAACAGTTCTATCACGCTGCGCTGGTAGTTCAGCGGATCAGACGCGCTCAAAATATATATATATATATATATATATATATATATATATATATAATATATAAGGGACTTTCTGCGCTTTGGATGGACAAGCAGGAGGGAAGCCTTATTAATAGTTTTTTTCTCGATTATGCTATTTTTTTGTAATCATTTAGTGTAATAACTGAAATCATAATTGAATTTCAATTAACTGCACAGCCCTAGGACTCACCAAACGAAGAGTAGTACGCCCAGGCTCCAGGCGTCCACGCTGAGGCCGTATCCATCGGTGGAGGCTGCGGTGAAGACTTCAGGAGCGAGGTACGATGGAGTTCCACACAGAGTCCGCATGAGCGCCGCCTCCTCCAGGATCCGGGACTGGTTAAAGTCAGTCACCTGCAACAGGACGATTCAGACACAAGTTATTACTCACTTCGTCCTAAAACACAGGATTACAGTCCAGTACGTTTAGTAACTTGATGAGGCAGCAGGGGCAGTAGTACCTTGATGAGTCAGTAGGGGGCAGTAGTACTTTGATGAGTCAGTAGGGGGCAGTAGTACCTTGATGAGTCAGTAGGGGCAGTAGCAACTTGATGAGTCAGTCGGGGGCAGTAGTAACTTGAGTCAGTCGGGGGCTGTAGTACCTTGATGAGTCAGTCGGAGGCAGTAGTACGTTGATGAGGCAATAGGGGGCAGTAGTACCTTAATGAGGCAGTGGGGGCCGTAGTACCATGACGAGTCAGTAGGGGGCAGTAGTACCTTAACCTTTTTTTTGTTCGTTTTGTTACCTTTGTATCTTTTTATACATATTTTTATTTTTATGTTAACCTGTGGGCATACAACACTGATACAAGAAATATACAGATGTAAGAACGGTAAATAAATGTGAACTGGGATACACTGCACATCTTGTGTGTATTGTATGGGCCCCAAGTTCACACTATAAAATATCTATATTGTGAGAAACATAACATCTGTATAATCACTATAAGAAAGACAATAAAATAAAATAATTTTTAAAAAGTGGTACCTTAATGAGGCAGCAGGGGTCAGTCGTAACTTGAACAGGCAGTGGGGGGCCGTAGTACCTTGATGAGGTAGCAGGGGGCAGTAGTAACTTGATGAGTCATTAGGGGACAGTAGTAACTTGAGTCAGTCGGGGACAGTAGTACCTAAATGAGGAAGCAGGGGGCAGTCGTAACATGAAGAGGCAGAGGGGGGCCGTAGTACCTTGATGAGGCACTAGGGGGCAGTAGTAACTTGAGGCAGCACGGGGGCAGTCGTAACTTGATGAGGCAGTAGTAACTTGTTGAGTCAGTAGGGGGCAGTAGTACCTTGATGAGGCAGTAGGGGGCAGTAGTAATTTTATGAGGCAGTATGGGGCAGTAGTACCTTGATGAGGCAGTAGGGGGCAGTAGTACCTTGATGAGGCAGTAGGGGGCAGTAGTAATTTTATGAGGCAGTAGGGGGCAGTAGTACCTTGATGAGGCAGTAGGGGGCAGTAGTACCTTGATGAGGCAGTAGGGGGCAGTAGTAATTTTATGAGGCAGTAGGGGGCAGTAGTACCTTGATGAGGCAGTAGGAATTTATGAGGCAGTAGGGGCAGTAGTACCTTGATGAGGCAGTAGGGGGCAGTAGTAATTTCATGAGGCAGTGGGGCAGTAGTACCTTGATGAGGCAGAAGTCCTCCTGTGACGACAGCAGAACGTTCTCTGGTTTCAGGTCTCGGTGGATGATTCCCTGACTGTGGAGATACTGAACACACACACTGGGTTAACCACTTTGCCACCACTCCAGCCACTCCCACTTTAAACTCAGTCCCATTTTTAGGCGAGATGCTGCAGGTGAACATTGATTTTTCCCACAGTGGTCAATTCTGACATTTCTAGCTCATTTTTCTCCTTATCATAACTCTTGACATTTTGTTGCAAGCAAGCAGAAGAGACAGAGAAGAGACATGGCAACGCTCCTTGTCTGTCTCACGTTTAAATCAATCAATTTTTAACATGTTTTCTCTTGGACTTAAAAGGGACTATACAGAGATTAAAAATGTTAAAAATATGTATTTCTCAATGTAAAAAATGAGCCCAGACCTGTTCACCACAACTGCCTCTAAAATCCTGCACTGTCACTCAAAAAGTTAATTCGGGTCCGAATTGTCGTCATGCATGATCTTAATATAGAGACTGCAGTTACGCGCAAGACCTGATGTGGCAGAAGGGAGTAAAAAATGACCAACTTGAATCTAGTCCCTTTAATAGTTGGACGTTTTTTCACAGGGATTTTTCAATATCTAATTCCTGCCTGCTTTGAAGCCAAACAAGGACATTCTTGAATTTTGCCAGATTGTTTTCACTTATAACTTATTAAAAAACTAAACAAGATCCAAGATCTCCTTGAGCAAATCTTTGGAACTAATAGGTCAAAAAATATAAATGTGGCTCTGTCCAATATTTAGATTTTGTCACTGAAAATATCAGCAATTTTAGCCAGTTTTATGCATAAAATGCCTTATTTTAATGAGAAAACTTGGTATGACTGACAACTTTATATTCGTTGCTAATATTTACGTCAGTAATCTACAGCAAAAGTTTCACATTGAGATCTACATTTATGTTTTTTTTCCCTGTTTCACCTGCAGCGTCTCACTTTAAACCCAACCCCAACTCACACCTGCACAGCCAAGAGCATCTGATAAAAGTAGAACTTGGCGACATCTTCTGGGATCTGCTTCTTGGACTTTATCCTATAATAAAGCTCTCCACCTTCCATTCTGCAACACACAAAGGACATCCTCAATACAAGAAGATAATCCTAAACACAAGGAGAAGATCACCGTCAATACAAGCAGATCATCCTCAGCACAAGGAGATCATCCTCAATACAAGATCATCCTCAACACAAGAAGATTGCAGATACAAGATAATACTCAACACAAGATCATCCTCAACACAAGAAGATTGGAAATACTGTACAAGATCATCCTCAACACAAGAAGATTGCAGATACAAGATAATACTCAACACAAGAAGATTGCAGATACAAGATAATCCTCAACACAAGATCATCCTCGACACAAGATCAGCCTCAACACAAGAAGATCGTAAATACAAGATCATCCTCAACACAAGATGAAGATCGTAAATACAAGATCATCCTCAACACAAGATGAAGATCGTTAATACAAGATCATCCTCAACACAAGATCATCCTCAACACAAGATCATCCTCAACACAAGATGAAGATCGTAAATACAAGATAATCCTCAACACAAGATGAAGATCGTTAATACAAGATAATCCTCAACACAAGATCATCCTCAACACGAGAAGATCGTAAATACAAGATCATCCTCAACACAAGGAGATCGTAAATACAAGATAATCCTCAACACATGGGGAAGATCGTAAATACAAGATAATCCTCAATACAAGATAATCCTCAACACAAGATGAAGATCGTTAATACAAGATCATCCTCAACACAAGGAGATCGTAAATACAAGATAATCCTCAACACATGGGGAAGATCGTAAATACAAGATAATCCTCAATACAAGATAATCCTCAACACAAGATGAAGATCGTTAATACAAGATAATCCTCAACACAAGATCATCCTCAACACGAGATGAAGATCGTAAATACAAGATCATCCTCAACACAAGATCATCCTCAACACAAGGAGAAGATCTTAAATACAAGATCATCCTCAACACAAGAAGATCTTAAATACAAGATCATCCTCAACACAAGAAGAAGATCTAATACAAATCTCACACGAGAATATCAAGATCATCCTCAACACGAGAATATTGTAAATACAAGATCATCCTCAACACGAGAAGATTGTAAATACAAGATCATCCTCAACACGAGAAGATCGTAAATACAAGATCATCCTCAACACGAGAAGGTCGTAAATACAAGATAATCCTCAACACGAGAAGATCGTAAATACAAGATAATCCTCAACACAAGATCATCCTCAACACAAGGAGAAGATCGTAAATACAAGATCATCCTCAACACAAGATCATCCTCAACACAAGAAGATCGTAAATACAAGATAATCCTCAACACAAGATCATCCTCAACACAAGAAATCGTAAACAAGATATCCTCACACAAGATCATCCTCAACACAAGAAGATCGTAAATACAAGATCATCCTCGACACAAGATCATTCTCAACACAAGACAGATCGTAAATACAAGATATCCTCACACAAGATCAGTCAAAACAAGATAATCCTCAACACAAGATCAGCCTCAACACAAAGACAAGATCGTAAATACAAGATCAGCCTCAACACAAGATCAGCCTCAACACAAGATGAAGATCGTAAATACAAGATCATCCTCAACACGAGAAGATCGTAAATACAAGATCATCCTCAACACGAGAAGATCGTAAATACAAGATCATCCTCAACACGAGAAGATCGTAAATACAAGATCATCCTCAACACGAGAAGATCGTAAATACAAGATCATCCTCAACACGAGAAGATCGTAAATACAAGATCATCCTCAACACGAGAAGATCGTAAATACAAGATCATCCTCAACACGAGAAGATCGTAAATACAAGATCATCCTCACACGAGAAGATCGTAAATACAAGATCATCCTCAACACGAGAAGATCGTAAATACAAGATCATCCTCAACACGAGAAGATCGTAAATACAAGATCATCCTCAACGAGAAGATCGTAAATACAAGATATCCTCAACACAAGATCATCTCAACACAAGATCATTCTCAACACAAAGATCAGATCCTCAACACAACCTCAACAAGGAGAAGATCGTAAATACAAGATGATCCTCAACACAAGCTCATCCTCAACACAAGGAGAAGATCGTAAATACAAGATAATCCTCAACACAAGGAGAAGATCGTAAATACAAGATAATCCTCAACACAAGATAATCCTCAACACAATTGGAGAAGATCGTAAATACAAGATAATCCTCAACACAAGGAGAAGATAGTAAATACAAGATAATCCTCAACACAAGATCATCCTCACCACAAGGAGAAGATCGTAAATACAAGATAATCCTCAACAGAAAGTCATCCTGAACACAAGGAGAAGATCATCATCAGTACAAGGAGAAGTTCCTCCTGTGACAGAAGGTGAAGTCTTGTCCAGACCTCTCCTTTCTTCCTTCTAAAGGGGGAGCGAAGCTGGGAGAGGCAGCTTCAAGTGGAGTCGAGTCTTATGAATAATAGTCAATCAGAGGGCGTGACAAAGGCGGCGTGGCATAATCCAACAAGGCGGGAACATCATCGAGAGGAAAACACTGTACCATCGGCTTGCTCTTTCAATTGCTGAAAATGGTCAAGAAGAATTCTGAAAAACATTCTAAAAGAATGTTTGTTAAATCAGGACTTCAGGAGGAAACATAGCATCAAGCTAGATTGACGCGATCTCGACAAAATTACAACAGCTTCTTTGATGTCGGTCCAAGGCTAAACATCTTTAGCGTCGACAATTGCTAAAACCCCATGTTAACCCAGAGCTAGCCCCACGTTAGCCCTGAGCCGGCCCCACGTTAGCCCTGAGCCGGCCCCACGTTAAAGATTACAAAGACAGAGGTTCTAGTTTGTCACTCCTGGCGGTGGGAGATGCCAGAAGAGCCCAGACAATTCTTTGGATCAGAAAGAAGTGTGACAACAACAAAGAGTAGTTCAGCCTCAGACGGCCTTAGAACAGGAAATAGGAGAGACAGGGAGAGCATTATTAGCAGTAATTGGAGTCATATCAATACTATTAGACATCTGCAGTACATTCAGAACGCCGCTGCTCTCGGGAATACGACCATATTAGTTCAATGCTCTGGTCTCTGCACTGGCTCCTGGTGGTTCCCGGAGTCAGGACTAAACAGGGTGAGGCTAAACTCTGGAACAGTCTCATGAGGTTGTGAGACAGGTCTCACTCTGACAATGTTCATATCCAGGCTGAAAACTGTTCTTTTACATTGTTGCTTTTTACTGTAATTATTTTTGTTGTTTTATGGATCGATTTGATCCGCTTTCTTCTGTGTATGAATTGTGCTCTACAAATAAACTTGCCTGGCCTATTGCTACTACTAATATTATAGTATTATTAGTAGCGAAAGTAATTAGTGTTAGTAGTAGTACTAGTATTAGTATTAGTAGCAGTAGAAGTGTTAGTTGTAGTAGTAGTGCCTCATTTCTCTTTCCAACGGTCTCGGGTTGAACCACAAAGCGCTCCAATATATGTGAAAACGACCTTAGTATTAGCAGTAGCAGAGTATTAGTAGTAGTTGGTAACAGTAGTGGCATTAGTAATATTAGTAGCAGTTGCAGTAATAGCACTTTTAGTAGTAGTAAAGTAGGACTCACAGCTCTAACACGATGAAATATGACTCCTCAGTTTGATAAAAGTCCTTTGTTTTCATCAGACATGGCTGCAACACAAACAACACACTGTCAACACACACACACACACAACACACAATGTGTGTGAGGCCAGAGGTTTATTTATTGGGTTTTTGGTTGGGACTTTGCATGTTAATGAACATACGTATGCATGTAAACACGCCATGCTGGATTGTAAATCTAACTCTCAAACATACACACATTCATCCCCCTACACAGACACGGGGAGAACATGCAAAACTTGACACAGAAAAGCCCCGTCCACAGTGGCGTGCTGGGACCTCATTTCGGGCCGGGAATTTAGAGAAGACTGGCCCACTTTTCTATGGGTTTATAGCTCAGTGATAGTGCGCTAGTCTCTGGTGCAGGAGGTCCCCGGTTCAAGTATGGCTTTGACACTTTTCTAACGCCTTCTCTTTTTACATGGGCCGCTGCAAACACAGTCTGAGCCTGATACAACTCCACAATCAGCACCAAGTTATGAAGATAAAATATTTATTGGTCTACTTTTCTACCTTTCACTGGCTTTTTATCTCTTTACTCGCGCGGACACGTGTCTCAGCTGGATTGGACTGCACCAACTTCTACTAAAACGGAGGGGTGTTCCACTTAAACACCCCTCTGAGTTTGTTCAACGTCAAATGGTATCTCCCTGCCACAAGGATTAAAAATTAGATGTGAAAATCTTTTCTGATTTTGACACATTTCCCCCTCGTGGGGGCGGCCCGGCCCGGCCCTAAACAGTGCCGCGTCCCACCGGGAAACCTCCCGACTCTCCCTATGGCCAGCACGCCTCTGCCTGTCCAGGTGAAAATAGCAATGATGTGAATAGCAATAGCACCACCAAGTGGCTTAGCGTGAATTCAGAAGAGCCAGTTTAATGTGAAGGCCTGGTTTCAAAGAAAGTTAGTATTTGTAAACCTAGATATTCAACTTGTGATAAGTCGGGGATAGGTACAGTGTATGAAACCAGGCTTTATTTCAGAAAACACAAACTACGAAGACCTTTATTAATAACCTACAAGCAAAGTTTTCTGGAAATAAGCCATTTTTTTCTGTCTTTCACAAAAACACACAGTCGTACGGTCTCTCCTCCATGTGGAAAATCACAAAGCTGTTAAAACTTAAAGCATTTGTGAGAGATTTGGCGACAGCGTTTCAGCGAGGCATTTAAAAAAGCATTCAGTAATTTTTTGAATTGCGTCAAGATGCCCTGAAAATAATTGAGAGCATCAAAATCATTTTTCGGGGGAAAGGTAGTTGTTATTGCATTGGTTCACTGAAAATCCAAATGTGTATGGACTTGCTCAACTGCAGTTATGGCAGAGGCTGTCCAAATTTTTGCTCAAGGGTTGCCCGTTGTGTCCAATTTGCTTTTGAATGTTAGGATTTCCCTTAAGAAATGAAAAAACAAAAACAAAACAAAAAACAAAATCTTAGTGATTGTGGCATTGAAAGAATTCCTCTGTTTGATGGAATGTTTGCAAAAGTAAAGAAATGAAAAATCCCCATATTCAGATTTCTTTGCGATTGAGGTATTAAAATATATGGGCACAAAACACGGAATTGCACAAACCCTTTTTCTTTTCTAGTTTGTTTTTCTCCCTCCTTGGTTTGTTTTTGTAATTGCCTCCCTTTAAACCCTGACTATTTTATTTAACTATATTGTGTTTTCGGTTTGCCTGAAATAAAAGTTAAAAAATATATAAATGTCCTGTAGCTCCTTCCCAGGTCTCTGATTGTATATGAACATTCATTCATTCATTCATTCATTCATTTTCTTCCACTTGTCCGTTGCCGGGTCATGGGGGCAGCCGTTGGAGCTGCCCAAATCACATAGCACCATACTGTATGTAATAATATTGCGTGTTTCATGTTTGTTCCCCCACATGGACAAAGCACAAACCTGTCCTTTTGGAAGTGAACTGAAATGACATGAGGCTCTTTCAAACTATGTCACATGGTTTTAGTCCCTTCTTTTACTTTTGATTTAGTCTTTAGGAGTCGACCAAACTATCTGCAGATTTTAGTCACAGTTTTAGTCTCATTAACCACGTTTCAGCCTAATTTGTGTGTGTGTGTTTCTCACGTGGTCAATTCTCTGAAGGATCTGGATCTCCGTTTCCGCATTCCTCGTCGCTGTCTGTGATAGACACAACAGTCACATGATCAGACACCACAGTCACATGATCAGAGACAGGTTAAGCCTGGTGTAGTCGTACCCCTTCAGATTTGAAATTGCCTTTATTGATGATCTTGACTGCACATTTTTCCATTGTGTCACGTAGGAAGGCAAATTTAACCTCGCCACAAACTCCTCTGCAACAAAATAAAATACACTCTTTCTTTACAAGCAGGAAACGTCAAAATAAAAGTCTTCACAAACAGGAAACGTCAAAATAAAAGTCTTCACAAACAGGAAACGTCAAAATAAAAGTCTTCACAAACAGGAAACGTCAAAATAAAGAAAGTCTTCACAAACAGGAAACGTCAAAATAAAAGTCTTTACAAACAGGAAACGTCAAAATAAAAGTCTTTACAAACAAGAAACGCCAAAATAAAAGTTTTTACAATCAGGAAACATCAAAATAAAAGTCTTTACAAACAGGAAACGTCAAAATAAAAGTCTTTACAAACATGAAACGCCAAAATAATAGTCTTTACAATCAGGAAACGTCAAAATAAAAGTCTTCACAAACAGGAAACGTCAAAATAAAAGTCTTTACAAACAAGAAACGCCAAAATAAAAGTTTTACAATCAGGAAACATCAAAATAAAAGTCTTTACAAACAGGAAACGTTAAAATAAAAGTCTTTACAAACATGAAACGCCAAAATAATAGTCTTTACAATCAGGAAACGTCAAAATAAAAGTCTTTACAAACAGGAAACGCCAAAATAAAAGTCTCTGGGAACAGGAAACGCCCCAAAAAAGTCTCTGAAAACAGTAAAATAAAAACCTCGTCGGCCTTTCAGAAGTTGTACAGGACTGTTTTCTCACAGTTTGATCAAAGTAAGGGTTTTAGAGTAAAGTTAAGTACATCTTAATGATGAATCAAAGGAGATGTTTGCGCTAAAGGATAAAGCAGAAACTTACGTGCCGATGGTCTTTCCCAGCGCGTACTTCTGCTGCAGGGCTGTGGGCATCTCTAAGGTCTCCCCCGACAGGTCTGTGAACACAAACACTGGACACACCAGAGCAGAGCGTTAGTCCAGTCCCAGTAACAGTCCAGTACCAGAGTCAGTCCAGTCCAGTTTGGTCTCACCTCGGTTCTTCTCGTACGACAGTGAGATCACGGCATTGTTGGTCAGAGGACTTTTCCGTTTGTGTCCAATGAGAAGTCCATCCACAAACGTCCCATTGTTACTGAGGTCCTCCACAAACGCCCCGCTGCCCTCCTGTGGACGAGAGGAGCAGGACGGGAGACAGATGTATACATATGAAAGAGAAAAATAAAAAAATAATGTAAAAATAAATAAGTAAAATATAAACTACAAAATAAGCAAAAGATTTGCGGATAAAAATAAATATGAAAGAAAATTTGAGAAAGAGGCAAAAAATAGTTCCTAAAGCTGTTCCAGCCGAGGAGATGGAGGAGGTGCAGTCACTCACCTTGTAGATCCTGAAGTGGCGTTTGCTGTAGATCAGGGATTTCTCACCGCCGGCGCCTCCTAAAACGTAGTCCGCTCTTCTGTCGCGACCCACGACGTACGAGTCCTGCACACAGTCTGCGACAGGACATACATTTCATACATTTAGGTTTTTAAGAACTAGTTATAAGAAAAAAAAAATCCAGCACAAAGTTAAAAAGTCTGTTAATCATAGTTAGTAGAGTAGAATCACTACAGCAGGATTTAAAACTTGTTCCACAGATTAAAAGAATGCACAGAGTAGGGCTGGGCGATATATCGATAAATTAAGATATATCGATATATTTTTTAATGAGATATGGAATTAGACCATATTGCATATATTGATGTAGTATATGATAGATAGTTCAAATTTCCACTGTAATACTTATATAGGCAATTTTTATTTAAGATATTTTTTTTAATTTAAATGTGCACCTTACGGATCTTTGTTATACAGTGTTTATGTTTACATTTTATAGTGAGTTTTCAATAAAACTACCGGTACTTGTATTTGGCTTTGACATTTCATTTTACAGCTCTCACTTTGTGGAAAAATATCGGGATATATATCGTATATCAATATTCAACCTAAATATATCAGGATCTGACTTTTGGTCCATATCACCCAGCCCGAGTACAGAGGGACTTTAATGGAAAATGACTTGGGAGCTCTTGTAACTAGGGTTAGGGTACCCTATCTGTTTGTAAAGATATATCATTTATAATAAATAATCTAAGATTGCAGGATAAATGGAGCTAAATTAAACATGATTTCACAGAATCATGGAACAGATCATTTGCAACAATGTGGTAAAACCTGTGAGTAATATGGAAAACGTGGAAGAGCTTGGTCGCTTCTTCACCTCCGTTTGGCCACATAGAGCAGAGGAGGAGAGGCTATATGCTAATGGCGTCTGTGCTCTGCTTGCGTGACTGAGCGCACGCGTAAAGACCAGACAAGCTAAGCTCAGGTAAGAACATATCTCAGTATTTATAAAACGGTGGCCTGTTCCTTTAACTACACAGAAGTCTCGCAGCCGAACAAAAACTATCCCAGAGTGTGTTTTCTAATGATGATTGGGCAAAATGTGAAACTAATATATGATATGGACTAATGGCATGCAAAGTGACATACTGTGTCAAGCCTTTGTTTTAATTTTGATGATTATGGCTTACAGTTTGTAAAAACTCCAAATAAAAAATCTCAGAAAATTAGAATGTTACATGAAATAAAAAAAAATAAAAAAAATAAAAAGATTTAAAACAGAGAAATGTGGGCCCTATGAAAACTATAATCATGCATATGTACTTAGTACTTGGTTTGGGCCTTTTTACTTGAATGACTGCCTTAATGCGGTTACGTGGCATGGATGCTCTCAGTCTGTGGAACTGCTGAGGTGTTATGGAAGACCAAGATGCTTCAACCAGAGGAATCTGACATTTGAAGCCCACATTTGAAGGCCATACCGCCTTTGCTCTGCCCAACCCCGTCAGACCTTGGAAGCTAAGCAGGGAAGGGCCTGGTCGGTACTTGGATGGGAGACCGTTTGGTAACACCAGGAAGGCTGGGGTGAATGTAGTGAGTGAGTGGTTGGTGGTGGTCACAGTGGCCGATGGCACAGACTGGTTGCCTCGCTTCCGTCAGTCTACCCCAGGGCAGCTGTGGCTACAACAGTACCTTATCACCACTGAGTATGGAGTGAATGAATAATGACAGTGTAGCGATTTGAGAAACTTGGTAATACAGGCTTGTAAAGCGTAATACAAGTGTAAGGCTAGAATGTTATTATTTATTAATTTTTTCTCTCGCTTTGTGCCAGTGTTGTGTAGCTCGAAATAAAATTTTCAAATCAAATCAATATTGTAGCTCAAAGTGTCTCCTTTCATCAGCTAATTTTTTGAATTGAATGTGTTTTTTACAAGCTGTGAGCCATAATCATCATAAAAAAGGAAGATATATGACGCCTTTATTTGTTATAATTGTGATAATTATGGCTCAGCTTGTAAAAACCCCAAATAAAATATCTCAGAAAATTTGAATATTTTGAAAGTCGACTGTAAGCCATAATCATCAAAATTATGCATGCCATGAGTCTATATCATATATTAGTTTTACATTTTAAGTTGTATTACAGAAATAAATGAACTTTTGAACGATATTGTAATTTTCCGAGTTTCACCTGTACATTTGGTTGCGTCGGTGCGCCCAAGTATTTTAGGCACCAGGACATAACTTAGGCGCACCACTTTAGAAATGTTTCAAATTTTCCTGCATACAGGATTCAATGCAGTATTTATTATTTAATATCTTTTTCTCGCTCAATTCATCTTCCAGTGTCATACATGTTATATAATAATAAATAATACTATATTTAAATGCATGAGTCTCGTGTCCGACCACATACATATTAAACAGTGACATTTTTCTTTTAACATCACACAGCTCTAAACGAGGAGAATGTTAAAGAGCTGGTGCGGAACTCAAGAATGAAGCAGTAATTTGCATTTCACTCCATTTAAAAATAATTGTTTTTAATATATACATTTTTATACTCAAGTTCTTTTAATCAATTGACCAATTTAATTTAGTATCTTTAAAAACTTTGGCTCAATAGTTTATTAAAGCCCGATTACAATGCTGCATCCATTCAGAATCCTTTCACTGCAATTGACTACGCATCTAAAACAATAATAATTAGGCTATTTTTATCTCACATCTATCACTGCTGCAGGGGATGAAAACTTTGCTGAAATAATTAGATTAAAGTCTGTGTTGTCCATGTTGCGCCTGAAGATGTGCGTATGGTCTGAAGCCGTTCTGAAGCATTGGTCTGTCTTTTTTCCTGACTGTAGTGGTCTTAAAACGCTCATCTCCTTTGTGTTAGAGCTGTGCACGTCCTGATGAAGTTTACAGTGATTTTTAGGTGGCACGCACTTTTGAGCCCTGTGTAGCCATCTGGCTTTGACTCTGCGATTAGCATTTTTGTTTTCTTCCCTGCAGTAAGAGTAACCTCCGCTTTTCTCCAGCCCCTCACAAGTTTCTCACTCACTCCAAACTTTCTTTCTGCTGCTCGATTACAGTTTTCCGCTGCATATTTCACAACTAGCAGCTTGTAATCTGCAGAATATGATTTTCTTTTTGGGGCATTTGTGTTCAGAGTAGCAGATACTGGTACACAAGTCTAGAGGACGAAAATTACAAACATATTTTGATATACAAGTCGCACCCCCAGCCAAACTATGAAAAAAAGTGAGACTGTTGGCTATTTCTATATATGTTTTTATCATAATAGGCTTCAATGATTATATGAAACTGTGTTGATTGTAATCTGTGCTTTTGAAGTGAATTGAATTGCTGTATTGTTGTCCTTACTCTTGGAGTCCACTGGGGGCAGTGTGTTAGGAAGTCAGATGGCGCAGACGCAGAAGAAGTGTCAACAAGGAAACGCCTACTTCCTTTGTCTATAAAAAGCCAGGCATGGAGCCGCTCCCCCCTCTTGCTCCGTTAGCTTTTGTTAGCTTTGTAGCTTTTGTTTTAGATTGTAAATTCAGGGAATAAAATAATGATTTTGATTTTAATAGAACGAGCATCCGTATTCTTTTTCATCCTTATTTTTGAACACTTCTTTAAGACTTATAGTCCGGAAAATACAGTACTTTTCTTCTTCTCTTCTGTCCTCTCCAGTCAAAATGTCGGCACGGCCAACAGTCACGTATTCTTTTTATTCACTACGTCAAATATCAAAAACCACCTAACGCGAGCGGATACACTTTTTATGTGAATTAATGGTTTTAATCTCACCTTTTACCCCCGCCTTAACCGTTTGAATTCTCTAGTTCGGCTTTACCCAAATCTAAAAGATTCTCGACTGGAGCTTAGAGCCTATAGGCCAGTGTGACGCCTCATTTGAAAGCTAAGACCTACAAAACTGATCGCAACTTTTTGTTGTGTTGCCGCCGCGGTTTTTCATCACGTTTGTCACTTTTTAGTAACTTTTTTTTGCGTTTTTGTCACTTATTGTTGCTTTTCCGACAGGTTTTTGTCGCTCTTTTGTTGCTTCATTTTGTTACGTTTTCATCACTATCACAACGCTTTATTCACAAGGCTTTTAGATTTGGGTAAAGCTAAACTGGGGAAAATGTGCTCGGTTCAGGTGGAGGTTAAGAGGTTAAAAGAAGTTTGATGTGTCCAGCCCGCGATACTTGCGTGAAACTTCAAGCTGTGCATTAATGTCCCGTGATGGAAGTGGCGGTATGAGACTGAATATGACTTTATTGGCAGTAGAAAATGCTTCACTTGAACTTAAACTTGAGATTCTTGTAGTATGAGTGAGCGGAAATGTCACGGTAAAGGCGTGTGTCTGCTCCGTGGGATAAGGGAGAATCCGTCTGAAAGCCACACATGCTCACAGAGGAATTAGTGGAAGTGCGTATGAGAAGGAAGGAGGATCTGGTTTGGGAAAGGGCCCTGGTGTCTGTTCCAGGAGTAAACCTCACCGTGCACTCTGAAGCCCGGCAGCATGGGCAGCAGTCGGCCCCAGACCGGAGGGGCCTCTGGTTCTGGTTCCTCTGGGACTGAGGGTAGCGTCACCGGGATGGTGTCCATGGAGCTGAGGGTCCCACTGGAGCCACTGGAGCCGCTGGAGCTGGACTTCCCTTGGGACTGGGACTGGGACTGAGACTGAGACTGCACCTGAGGAGTGGACAGGAAACTGGTTTGAGACGTGCTCCAGAAGGTCCACAGGAGTCTGAAGGTGTTCTTCCTTAGGGTAAATTAAAGTATTGGAAGGAGGTACCAAAACAAAAATCTTTATCTTTAGATCCAAGTTTTGTACCTTTTGTTACTTTTACTTTTTCAACACAAGTGGACCCCAAATATAGTATCATACGAGAACACTAAAGATAGAACCCAAATGTATATATTTTATGAAGCCTAGGCGTTAATTCAACCTGGTAGACTAATTTCAGCATCACCGACCTCCAGCCAATGATCGCTTCCGAGAGGCCACACCTCCACCTCAGCCATCAGCGTAAGAGCCGCACCTTCGTAGCAGCCAATCATCGCCCTCGGTCCCACTTTTAAGCCCCAGCAATCATGGTCCGTTCGCTTCCCAGCTGCGCTGCGACCCGCCTCCACCCCATCTCCGCCTCTTCCGTCACGGCTTCTCCCTGCTGCATCTTCACGGGTCCTCCACACCACCACCAGTGTCCAGGCTCCGGGGAAGACATCCCTAACTCCAAGCTGTTCATCTACACTGACTTATACATCGATGTCTACCGCCAGGGTCTGATCGCCAAAGCCAATATACATGTCAATAAATCTTCCTAATCACTGCTTTCGTCTGTTTGAGTCTATCCAGGTTGAAATATTGGAGCAACAAATTGGGGTCCTAAATGACACCAAGGGAACATGAGTGTAACCCCTCAGAAAGGAGCACACAAGGGTTAATGCTTTTCAATGGCTCGCAGAAACGCTGCTTTTACTTTTTGATGTTTTTTTTCTGTTGTTGGGACTAAAGCAGGACTCGCACCTGAGACGGCGACAGCGTGGACTGGGTCTGACTCTGACTCTGGGTCTGGGCTGGACCCGGTGTTTGATCTGGAGTTTGGTCCGGCGTCTGGTCCGGGGGTGGACCTCCATCTGTGGGCGGGGCCTCTTCCGACATCTGGGACTGAGCAGAGAGACAGAGATAGTCAAAAACATTAGCCACAGGATTCATCCAATAGTGCTTTTAATGCTATGCTTTAATAAGACACAAAAGATCTGCACAGATTTCATTGCATAATTGCAAACATTCCATCAGACAGAGGCATTTTTTATTTTTGCATTTATTTTGTTTTTTTAGTCAGGACAGAGGCATGAAGGAAATTTCCATATTCAAAGCAAATTGGACACAACGGGAAACTTTTGAGCAAAACAAAAAAAAGTCAGCTAAAACTGCAGCTGAATGAGATTTAGAGAGAAAATAGCTGAGAAATGACATTATTTTATTTTTCAAGATTTAATACTGAAAATCTTAGATTTAGTACTTATATTCAATATTATTATATATTTAAAAGGTACATTATGGAACTTTTTATGTGGAAAAAACCCTTTCTATTAGTGTGTATTTGGTCAGCATGGCGCCTTTATTTTCCATTACAGTGGCTCCAAGGTCAATTGTTTGTAGAGTTTCTGGTAGGTTTTCACTGCGGACGGACCCTCTCACCAGTAAAAAAATACAAAACAATTGATCCTGGGGAGTTGTAGCGGCCACTGTGAAAGTAAAGGCTTCATGATACTGCCGTTGGGTCACAAAAAGTACAATTATGCACAATATCAAGTTTTTTTTTTTGCATAAAAAGTTGCATAATGCACCTTTAAGGCCTTCATTTTTGCACAAAGACTTTTATTGCTTTGTAAAGCCCTGATGAAAGACCGCAACACCAAAACACGCACTGAAACCGAGCTACGAACTAAGCCTCAAACAGAGAATAAACTCAGGTAAACAAAGAGCCTTTTTCTGTGATTCTTTCGGTGTTTGTGCTTAGATTATCACATTTGTAGAACTCTGAACTACAGGGCAGCTCTACAAAACATAACAACCATCTATTCACTGCAGGTTTAAGTTTATTTCACTCATTCCAAAAGTGTAACCAAGAATATCAAGATGAGAAATATTAATAAAAAAAAAATTAAAAAAATGTTGCTTGTAGCTGCTGCAAAAGGACTTCCTGTTACAGCTCTGTCCATCAGCGTCAGAATGAATGAATGAACGGCTGGTTGAGTCTTATATAACTTATAGTTAAAATAGTCACTACTTTATAATAAAACTTGTTTGACATCCTTTATCACAACACACCACCTAAGAAATGGCATACAGAGGACTATCGCCGAAACCAGGGAGCGTGTTAAAATCATAAACTTCAAAGGTTTACAAGGAATATTATGTTCTGAATTACGCTGAAAGCTAAAGTTTGTATTGTTTTTTTAGAATCCTACGGTCTCTCTTTAAAATTCGGCAGAGACAGTTTTTCCAAAGCACACAGCGGTTTAGCAGAAACAGCCTCGTAAATCACGGCACGCCGCTGTTTCCGTGTGCGGTTCATGCAAACAGTGGGATTAAACAGGCGAGTTTTCGGAGGGTGTTCGGTAAAGTTTTAAAACCCCCCTCACCCGATCCTGGGCCCGCTTTGGTCCGGTTCTGGGTTGGTCCTGGTCCGCGTGCAGCCGTGCAGTTTGACCGGGTCCTCGCGTGCGGAAGAAACACCACCACCGGAGCCAATCAGGAGCGTCACGTGACTGAGGACGCTTCCGGGTGCAACATGGCAGAGTGACGCGGATCTGGTTCTGACCCGGGTTTAACGGAATTTCAGCGAGTTTTTCACGGAACCGAGCCATGTCCGGGGCCAGGAGCAGACACAGGACTCTCATCATCACCGACGGTCGGTTTGACACGACGTTTAAGCGAAAATAATGCTTTTTAAAAGGTTTTAGAAACAGTCGAAGGCAGTGTTCTTTTCCTATAGTACGAAATGATATTTACTCACGGTCTTCAGGTGTGGAACTGAGCTGTGCATCTATGTTAAACTAAGGATTGATTGCAGAAGTTCAGGATATAGGCTTTGGATTTGGCAACAATAAGAGTGGA